>OY720441.1:249669045-250242506 GCA_963082915.1 Dolichopus griseipennis | reverse complement strand
TTAGCCTGTTTTTAGTTGATTTTTTAATTGTTAGCTGATATTATTATTTGTTAGTGTTTTTGTGATGGGTTTTTCTTTATGTATTATTGCTTTCTTAGTTTTTTTAATTTATATATAGTATTAGATAATTAATGGGCTTTTTATTTTAGATGTTGTTTGTTAGAGTTTTTTTTTTTAATTTGGTTTGTGGTTACAAATTATATATATGTATAAATATATATATATATATATAATATATATACTAGCTGTTGGCCCGCCATAGAATGACGTAGTTAATTATATGAAATTAGAATTTATTTTCAAAAATATATAATTTCTTGGAATTTCGGAATAATGTATAATTTGCACTTTGCCAAATAATGGTGTAAAGAAAAAGAAAAAAGAGAATTTTTTGTAATTTATATGCATTTAAAAATATATCCTTCCATCCGGAAACGAATCTGCGTGTCAACATTTCGGAGTCAGACACTCTAAAATGTATTCTAATAAGAAGAAAAGAAAAACTGTATTTTAATTAGCCGTATTTTGTAATTAGTTTATAAAACTTAAGTAAATTTATTTTAGTTTGCTTAATTATAAAATGTGTGGTTTTATATTCTCAAAATTATTTTTTCTATTTCTAATTTGTTTTCTTTTACTCTCAATAACAACTGGAATTTATTTTGTGTCAACATTGTACTTCATTGAGTGCGTTTATTATCTATCTGTATCTATATAATTAAGGGTTAAATTATTTTGAAACTCTGGTTTCATATAATTATAGTCAAAATTATACATTAAAATTTTAGACTGGTCTAAAGTTGTGAATCCTATATAAATCGGTTTGTTATAATGTACTATAGTTTTCTTTAACTCTATAGCCACTAGATTAGACTCAAATACTGAGACATTAATAAAATTAGGTTTTGCTATTAGAGCTCTAGCTCCTAAATGGCTTCCCTTGCTTTCCCATGAATTAGCTTTTTTAATTATTTTTCTATTATCAACGTTTTTCATTGTTTTACCAAACACGGAAGTATTCATTAATTTAAAAAAATTTTTTTCAAAGCTATTCTTAGCTCTTTTTCTATATTCAGTATTTAAATCGATATACTTCATTAACCAATCACCTTGTTTAAGTTTCAAAAATCCGTGTATTTTTTTTTAAACTATTCCGTTTTCAACACATTGGTTGAGATTTCTATAATGGATTACATATTGTCTTTTGTTATTTAAATTGGTTAACAATTTTCTTGCTTTTCCTGTTGGAGGAATACTGTTTTCAGTGCAAAAAGGTAAATCATTGTGGAGACCGTGAAGATTCTCTGGAAAATCTCAATCTATTTTTAATATATATAACCAAAATCCGAAATATCATAACATCGTTGTTTATGATTATACTAATAATAAAAATATAACTTTTGAAAATGAAAACAATGACAAAAAATTAATTTCACTTTAAATCACTTTCACGTTATTATTTCGACGACAGCGCTTTTTTGCTTTAACCATTACTGTAAAGCATGTAATGTAGGCTAAAAAAATTATCATAATTGTGAACGTATCTGTATATATGTAATAATATAACTACAGCTAGTACATGCAACATTTGAAAACTATCATTTCGAGGTGGAAAATGTTTTGAAAATCATAAAACAGTTACTACATGTCAAAAATTTTATAAATACTTAATTTGCTTTAAAACATATTTTAGAAAGATTGATTCACCACATATATATGTGATACTGTTTTTGTAAAAATTGTACCAAAAGTGTAGAAAAACAATAATTTTTATGACATTAATGTAGACAAGCACAAACCCAAAATCAATGATCCAAAATATCTTTTACGATTTAGAAACAATGCAAGAAAGCACGCTAGTTAAAAACAGTAAAGATGATATTAAAATACCTGAACCTAATTAATATTTACTTAGCTCAAGATGTCATCATTATATAAAAGAAGAAAAGTTCAATTTTTATTCTAAATGTGATTTTAGAACAACAGTTTTTGACACAAATGTAATTTCAAATTTAGTTGATTACATTTGTAAAATGGCTAAAAAATGTAAACACGTTGTTTTAATAGCTCATAATGGACAAGGTTTTGATCACCCGTTTATTTTAAATGAATTGATACATAAAAGTGACATAGAGTAAAATTATTCATGAGAGGCACAAAAGTTATTCAGATACAGATTAAAAATATAAGGTTTTTAGATTCTATGAACTATCTTCTAATGCTACTAAGTCAACTTCCTAAAGCTTTCATTTTTAAACTAATTTAAAAAAGCGTTATTTTCCTCATTTGTTCAATACAAAAGAAATTATAAATTGGACCAATACAACTTATGCATTTCTATTTTCTTGATACAATGACAGAACAAAATCGAAAAATGTTTATTGATTGTTATGAACAAAGCTAAAATACCGAGTTTAATATGAAACTTGATTTGATAGATTATTGCAAAAATGATGTACATATTTTAACTGAAGTCTGCATTAAATTTAGAAAAACTTCTGTTGGAAGAAAGTAATGTATGTTCTTTCACTGAGGCCACAATCATTGCTTTAGCATGCAACTTTGTTTTTCGAAGGCTTTTTTTTAAACAACTATATAGAATTGATACCCCAAAAAAGGTTACAGATTTGCAGATCAATCAATCAAAAATTGTTCTTTAATTGCTAACTTCGGAAGAGGATCAAAGAAAAATTAATATTCAACATGCTGCAAGGAAAAAAGAAGCAATTATAAAAAATATAAAAGTATATGGTTTTTGTTCAGATACAAAACAAATTTTTAAATTCCATGGGTGCTATTTTCATGGCCATCCAAAATATTTTCCATATAAGAGGAATGAATCAATACAAGGGAACAAACACTCTTGATATCAGATTTAAAAATACCATAACAAGAACAGAATGGTTAACATCATTTGGGTATCAAGTGACTGAAATGTGGGGATGTGATTTTAGAGAACAATTAGTAGAAAAAGAAAATGAAATGTCATATCTTATAAATAACACCCTTTGAAAAAACGTTCTATTAAAACCGATTTTTTCACACCTTTAGTTTTTTTAATATGTTTATATGTGTAGGTTTGATAAAATACATCATAAAACGGATTCCAATAAACTCAAATATTATTTGGCCATTCAATTCATTCTTAAAATGCCCCAATTGTTTTTTGTTTAACAAAGGGAAACCATATGGATTTGTTTTTTGATAAACAGTACTATCAAAGTGAGATAATAAGACTGGCTTTATATCGACGTAAAAGTCCTCTGTATTTATTTTGTACATTAAGCTGTCAGTATCTGTATAACTTAATTTTGATAATGGAAATCGTACATTCACATATTTGACTGTTCTAAAACAGTAAAGCCAATGTATATCAGTTTGCTGTAAAAAACATATGTTTATTTTTTAATTCAAAGGCTATAAGATCAGATGTAAAAGCAATTAAACTGTAAAAGTTAGGTTTGGCTATAAGTGCTCGTGCTCATTGATGCCTAGCTCTACTTTTCCAAAAGGTAGAAATTTTAATATCTCTTTTTTTATCAATATTTTTTTTTAATTTAAAATTGTTTTTGCTTGAGTTCTATGTACTGTATTTAAGTTATTATACTTTTTAAGCCAGTAGATCTGAGAAAACTTGAGAACTCTGTGAACTTTGTTTAATTTTAATCGGTGTGCAAGGCACTGTTCCAGATTTCTGCTGTAATGATTTATATAATTTTCCTTTTCGCAAAGATCTACTATTAGTTTTGGTATTTATTCAAATACATGTAAATCATGTAATTCAATTGGATAATCTAAATCAACTTCTAAGATATACCCTTTTTCTGAGACAAAGGTCTACCCGAATCCGTCTCTGGCGGCGCACCCAACTGGATCGTTGGTAATTTATCGTAATATCGATCGTATTTAAATCGTAATTTATCGTATTTAGTTTAAATAAATATCGCGTACAGTCAAAAGTGGACCAGATGTATAATAAATACGTGGGTGAAAAATGCAACGAGAATTTAACTTCAACTTATACAGTTCATTATATAATTCATTACAGAAATCTGAAACAGTGCCTTGCACACGGATTAAAATTAAACATAATTCACAGAGTTCTCGAGTTTTCACAGTTCTACTGGCTTAAAAAGTATAATAACTTAAATACAGTACATAGAACTCAAGCAAAAACAATTGGAATCCGGAATCCGTTCTATGATGTATTTTATTCAAACCTACACATATAAACATATTAAAAAAGCTAAAGGTGTGAAAAAATCGGTTCTAATGGAACGTTTTTTAAAAGGGGGTTATTTATAAGATATGATATTTCATCTTCTTTTTCTACTAATTGTTACCTAAAATCACATCCCCACATTTCAGTCACTTGATATCCAAATGATGTTAACCATTCTGTTCCTGTTATGGTATTTTTAAATCTGATATCAAGAGTGTTTGTTCCCTTGTATTGATTCATTCCTCTTATATGGAAAATATATTGGATGTCCATGAAAATAGCACCCATGGAATTTAAAAATTTGTTTTGTATCTGAACAGACACCATATACTTTTATATTTTTTATAATTGCTTCTTTTTTTCTTGCTGCATGTTGAATATTAATTTTTCTTTGATCCTCTTCCGAAGTTAGCAATTAAAGAACAATTTTTGATTGATTGATCTGCAAATCTGTAACCTTTTTGGAGTATCAATTCTATATAGTTGTTTAAAAAAGTGCCTTCGAAAAACATTGTTGCATGCTAAAGCAATGATTGTAGCCTCAGTGAAAGAACATACATTATTTTCTTCCAACAGAAGTTTTTCTAAATTTAATGCAGACTTCAGATAAAATATGTACATCATTACAATAATCTATCAAATCAAGTTTCATATTAAACTCGGTATTTTAGCTTTGTTCATAACAATCAATAAACATTTTTCGATTTTGTTCTGTCATTGTATCATGAAAATAGTAATGCATACGTGGTATTGGTCCAATTTATATTTTTTTTTGTATTGAACAAATGAGGAAAATAACGCTTTTTTAAATTAGTTTAAAAATGAAAGCTTTAGGAAGTTGACTTAGTGGCATTAGAAGATAGTTCATAAAATCTAAAAACCTTATATTTTTAATCTGTATCTGAATAATTTTTGTGCCTCTCATGAATAATTTTGCTCTATGTCACTTTTATGTATCAATTGATTTAAAATAAACTGGTGATCAAAACCTTGTCCATTATGAGCTATTAAAACAACGTGTTTACATTTTTTAGCCATTTTAAAAATGTAATCAACTAAATTTGAAATTACATTTGTGTCAAAAACTGTTGTTCTAAAACCACATTTAGAATAAAAATTGAACTTCTCTTCTTTTCTGTAATGATGACATCTTGAGCTAAGTAAATATTAATTAGGTTCAGGTATTTAAATATCATCGTTATTGTTTTTAACTAGCGTGCTTTCTTACATGGTTTCTAAATCGTAAAAGATAAACACAAAATCATTGATATTGGGTTTGTGCTTTTCTACATTAATGTCATAAAAATTTTTGTTTTTCTACACTTTTGGTACAATTTTTACAAAAACAGTATCACATATATATGTGGTGAATCAATCTTTCTAAAATATGTTTTAAAGCAAATTAAGTATTTACAAAATTTTTGACATGTAGTAACTGTTTTATGATTTTCAAAACATTTTCCACCTCGAAATGATAGTTTTCAAATGTTGCATGTACTAGCTGTAGTTATATTATTATATATATACAGATACGTTCACAATTATGATAATTTTTGTAGCCTACATTACATGTTTTACAATAATTGTTAAAGCAAAAAAGCGCTGTCATCGAAATAATAACGTGAAAGTGATTTAAAGTGAAATTAATTTTTTGTCATTGTTTTCATCTTCAAATGTTATATTTTTATTATTAACATAATCATAAACAACGATGTTATGATATTTCGGATTTTGTTTATATATTAAAAATAGATTTAGATTATCCAGAAAATCTTCACGACCTCCACAATGATTTACCTTTTTGCCCTGAAAATAGTATACCTCCAACAGGAAAAGCAAAAAAATTGTTAACCAATTTAAATAACGTGAGACAGACAATAATATATAATACATTATAGAAATCTCAAGCAATGTCTTGAAAACGGGTTAATTTTAAAAAAGATACACAGAGTTTTGAAATTTAAACCGAGTGATTGGTTAGTGAAATATATTAATTTAAATACTGAATATAGAAAAACAGGTAAAAATAGCTTTGAAAAAAACTTTGTTAAATTAATGAATAATTCCGTGTTTGGTAAAACAATGAAAAACGTTGCTAATAGAAAAATAATTAAAATAGCTAATTCATGGGAAAGCAAGGGAAGCCATTTAGGAGCTTGAGCTCTAATAGCAAAACCTAATTTTAATAATGTCTCAGTGTTTGAGTCTAATCTAGTGGCTATAGAGTTAAAGAAAACTATAATACATTATAACAAACCGATTTATATAGGATCCACAATTTTAGAACAGTCTAAAGTTTTAATGTATAATTTTAACTATAATTATATGAAACCAAAGTTTCAAAATAATTTAACCCTTAATTATATAGATACAGATAGTTTTATATATACAATAACAACGGAAGATTTTTATAGTGACATAAAACCAGATCTCATTCAACACTTTGATACGTCAGATTATGCAAAAGATAACCCATATAACTTTCCTCAGCTTAATAAGAAAGTATTAGGTCTATTTAAAGATGAAATGCGTGGAAAAATAATTACTGAATTCAAAGGTTTAATATCAAAAATTTATTTTCTTCAATTGGAAGCATTATAAAAGCAAAAGGGGTTAAAAAATATGTTGTTAATGACTAAAATATGGAGGATTATAAAAGTTTTTTATTTTATAATATAATTATTATTATTATTATTATTAATATATTTGTCTAGAATGAGGTGTAACAAACGCATTCAATTAAATGTGTTTTGTTGGATGTGTTCAATTATAAAAAAATAAAATATTAATGTTAGAAAATAAAATATCCAAAACTATCATAAGCAGGCCAAAAAATATTTTATTAATTTTTAATAAAAAAAAAAAACATTTTTATGAACTTAAATTTATATGAAATAGTTCATTTCAGTTTTAAAAATCACAGAAGATTTTTGGGAAAATTTAAATAAATAGTAAAACATTTTGCATTTAAAATCGAGACTATGATTTACATGATCATTCCTGTTTTAAGTCTTCATTAAATTCAGTGAAATACTGAATTAATAGTATAGGCCAAATATGTGCTTTGGTGCTCTGCTTGCTTTGCTTTGAAAGCAAATAACCAACCAAAGCAACCAAAGCAACCAAAGCAATTTCAAATTTTCCCTAACTTTTTTTTTCGATTTCACAGGTACCTAAAAACATAAAATTTTTGTTTATATCTTAACATTTATAATTAAATAAGTGTATAATAATAATATGGTCTTAATAGTTTTGTAATTAACTCTAAATCAATCCCGTTTAACTATTTTTTTCCATCAATTAATATATTATATCAATCCCGTTTAACTATTTTTTTTTCTTCAATTAATATAGATATAAAATATTTTAATAAGGCTTGCGGTAGTGCCTTCTGGTTTTGAAATCGAATCCTAATTTTTAATATTTATAATAATATATATGTATATTATTGTATTAGGGAGAAAGCTTGTCCGTATAACAGGTGCAAGTGTAAAAACCAAATTTTTTTATGTTAAAATTTCATATTGAATTTTTAATTTCACGATATTTACATATGAGACGTGAATCTCTTTTAAAATTTAATTTAATTGCATTAAAAAAAAAAATTTAAAAAAATTTTCCCCTGGATTGAAATTGAACCTAACACCCTAAAATACAATATCTAGTCACCACCGTCTTAACCTCCCAGCCAATTTACTTCTAATGTATAGTTTACTAAATGGTGTATTGAATTATATGGGTTTTCTTGGATGTATTCTATTATAAAAAATGAAATACCATAAATTATCATAAGTACGCCAAAAAATATCTATTTTAATTATTTATGAATTGTTTTCTAAGTAATTTTTTTTTAATTATCTTAATTAAGTTTTCTTATAAAGGAAAAAATATATAAAACTTTTTATACCCGTGCATACATATATGACATCGGGTATATTAGATTTACTCCTCCGTTTGTAACGCATCGATCTAGACGAGCTAGATATAGTGCCAAGGGTACGTATCGGCTCAGAATCGAAAAATTAGTCGATCTAGCTATGTGTGTCTGTCCGTCCGTCCGTCCGTCCGTCCGTCCGTCCGTGTGTCAGCACGATAACTCAAAAACTAAAAGGGCTAGAGTCTTGAAATTCACACAAAGTCATTTTTAGACAATTTCTAGGTTCCCTATTGTTTTTGGTTAAAATCGGACCAAGGCTTCGGGGAGCTGCCATACAACTTTTTTGCACCAATATGAATTTCTTCAAAACAAATTATACTACGGGGGTAAAAATTACACACGGTTAGTTTTATAATGACTCCGGCACTTATATGAAGTTTCAAAATGTTAGGGCCCCATTTTCGGGGGGCTGCCATACAACTTCTTTGCACTAATATGAATTTCTTCAAAACTAATTATACTACGTGGATGAAAATTACACATGGTTAGTTATATAATGAATCGAGCGCTTATATGAAGTTTCAAAATGTTAGGGCCCCATTTTCGGGAGGCTGCCATACAACTTCTTTGCACCAATATGAATTTCTGCAAAACTAATTATACTACGAGGCTGAAAATTACACACGGTTAGTTATATAATGAATCGAGCACTTATATGAAGTTTCAAAATGTTAGGGCCCCATTTTCGGGGGGCCGCCATACAACTTATTTGCACCAATATGAATTTCTTCAAAACTAATTATAGTACGACGATCAAAATTACACACGGTTATTTATATAATGAATCGAGCACTTATATGAAGTTTCAAAATGTTACGGCCCCATTTTGGGGGGGCTGCCATACAAAGCTTTCGATTCAATAACTTCGAATCTAATGAAGCTACAAGGTTAAAATTAAAATTGGGCAGGTAAAGTAATAGGGCAAGTTAGTTGGCAAAGTCGGACATCACTCGGACCATCGGAATTTTAGGGTGGGCCATTTTTTTTTTTTTGTTTTTTTTTTTTTTTTTTTTTTTAAGCTAAAGTTATGGGACAATGAATGAAAATTTTGTTATTTTTTTTGTGATTTTTTTTTTTTGTTAATTTTTTTTTTTTTTGTTAATTTTTTTTTTTTTAAGCTAAAGTTATGGGACAATGAATGAAAATTTTGTTTTATGTTTTGTGATTTTTTTTTTTTTGTTTTACGTCAAAATTATGGAGTAATGAGTTAAATGTATAAGGGAAGTATATTACGGTTTATTTTATACACCATAGTGGGTCTGCACGGGTATCTAAAAGTTGACAAGGGCAACTATAATCTTCCTCGTTTTTTTATTATTTTTATAGAAAAATACTAAAGAGGGTAAAAATTAAAAAAAACAAGAAATTCTAATTTTTATACGTTAAATTGAATTTTTATTAAAAAATAACTAAATTAAATGCAATTTTTTTCGACTTAAAAATTTTAATTTCGGTAAATTTCAAAATCCCCAGTTTCGGTTCTTCCCGGAGTTTAAAATATAATCAATTAATAGAAAACCGATATATTGGTCGTTGTTAGAGATTTTTTATTGGAAAAAGTTAGATAAATAGTTAAAAAAGATAATATATATATATATATCAGTGGCGTCTCGTGAAAATTTACGCTGGGTGTGCAAAAATAATATAAAAGTTAAATTTATAAAAAAAAACATTTAAAACATAATAGGATAATTAAAACAAAGAAAAAAAATATTTTATTATGTTCTTTCTTTTTTTTTTAATTCTTAAAATATTCACAGTTTTTTATATATTAAATTAATTCTTCTAGATTTTTTATTGAACTGTTCAACAACTTGTTCAAAAAAGTCTCTTTGGTGAATATCAAATAAACGATTCGAGATTCACCAAATGTATTTAAAGCAAGAGCATTTGTTATATGACTTACTGAAATTGCATGTTTTGGTATTTTTTCATGCACGTGATTTATGTCACAATAACCTGTTGAACATCACACTGCATCTGGCTAAGTTTTAAATATTATACAAGGCCAACAATATAATTTATTTAATACCGTTGACCCATTTAACCACTGATTATTTTTATATAAATCACTGTTAAATTTCTCTCATACTCCTTACCATTTTTCTTATATCTTAAGTCATTTAAATCAGGAATGGGCCTACCATTTTCTATTATGGTCTTTTTTTCATCATAACTAAGCTACTAAATTTTTTTTGTAGGAGCATAAAAACTAAATCGTTACTTTGATTCATATTTTTTATTTAATTTAACAACAGTATAAAGTTCAAAATATATTTCTAAATCCTAATTAATCACTTTAAATTTTAATACTAATTATGAATTATTGGGTTTTATTATTTAAAACAAAAAAAGCTAAAAAAAAAAACTGCTATAATGATATTTTTAAGCAAAAGTGCGAAAATATAACTTGTACACACAATATTTAAGAAAATATTTACATGTTACATACAACCCAATGCCCAACTACAAAATTATTTCCATATATTATGTATATCTGTTTTAAAAAGAATGTTAAGATAAAAATCTCACTTTAAAAATTCTCACGTTCTCTATTTGGTACTATGTAATATGTATTAAAAAAAAGTTGTACGAAATAGATTTTTTTAATTTTTTTTTTTGTAAATTTGATTAAGCGAAAATCTTAAATTGCTTTGATGTAGTAAAATTTGTAACATAATCATAAATCATCAATCATCTGCATCTCATCATAAATTCATAACTTCACATAACTTTTCTACTTTTCTATTTATTATTTTTTGAGTAATTAGTTAACCACATGGATAGAGTCATAGAGAAAATAGAACATAATAATATTGTCAATTTGGAAATTGGAATATGAAAAAATGTACGACTCTCGTTATTATATAATATATTTCTAATATTTTTAAAGAGGAATAAAAAAAAGCGAATATGGTTGCTATGGTTTTGTCGCTAACAAAAATTTTTATTAAAAGAATTATTATATGTAAATTGCATGAGAGAAGAGAATAGTATTACCACAACACAACACAACTATCAAGTGCGACGATACTTTTCTACTTTTCTATTTAATATTTTAGAACAGTATGGATTGGGAAAGAATAATATTTAATATATTGGAATATGGAAAAATGTGCGACTACATAAAATGCACACAATCGATTCGCTAGTCGCTACATATAATTCTAATATTTTATATAGAGAATAAAAAAAACAAATATGGTTACTATAGTTATTGTCGTTATTATTTTTTTTTTCTTGTTTTCATTTAATTTTATCAAGTGCGACGAAACATTTCTACTTTTCAATTTATTATTTAAGAAGTATGGGAAAAATAACATTTAGTGTATTGGAATTTGGAATATGAAAAAATGTGCGACTACACATGATGCACACAATCATTGATAATACGAGTATTTGATTTTTCCAATATTATTTCAAACATTTTTTCAATTATACTACATACGTATTACATAAATAAATGAATATTAATACTTTACAACAAATGCGATAAAGTTTATATGAGGTACAAACAAATTAAAAATATAAAATTACATTGTATTTTTGGACAAATTAAAAAAAAAAAAAAATTTTATTTTACGAATTATAAAATGATAATCTCTAATTTTGCTGGGTGTGCAGTGCACACCTTGCACACCCAGAGAAAACGCCACTGATATATATATATATATATATATATATATATATATATATATATATATATTTATACATATATATAATTTGTAACACAACCAAATTAAAAAAAAAACTCTAACAAACAACATCTAAAATAAAAAGCCCATTAATTATCTAATACTATATATAAATTAAAAAACTAAGAAAGCAATAATACATAAGAAAAACCCTAATCACAAAACACTAACAAATAATAATATCAGCTAAAAATTAAAAAATCAACTAAAAACATGCTAAGAAATAAATCAATAAAATAAAATACTCAAATGAAATAATATGAATCTTCCAATTTGTTTTGGAAAAACTTATAAAAAAATAATATATAAACACACATTTTGTAATTAAGCAGACTAAAATAAATTTACTTTACAAAGTGCAAATTATACATTATTCCGAAATTCCAAGAACTTATATATTTTTGAAAATAAATTCTAATTTAATATAATGAGCTACGTCATTCTATGGCGGGCCAACAGCTAGTTATTTATAGAAATATGAAAGTTTTTAAATCTAAATTACACACTATTTAAATACTTATGCTTGGGGACACTATGCTTTAGAGGAAATGTAATGTAAATAATATTATTTTTTTAAAAATGTATTTGATATTACACTTAAGATTGTTAAATTATTTTTATATTTAATTATTCCTAACTAACTGTGTATATATTAATTTCAAAGAAAATAAACTCCAATAATGTAGTATTTAAGCAAACCAAACTAGTTTAAGCTTGTTGTTTTAAAACTTTTTTAGTTAAGTTCACAATTAAATTAAAAATTTACTTTCAACTTGAACTTGATCACGTTGTCAATTTGTATTTCATGATCACAGCTTTTATTATTAATATAATTTTAAAAGTTTATTTGTTTCCTTTTTGACAAATTTTTTTAGTTAAGTTAATACTGAAACAAAAAAAATTTCATCGTTTATTAAGGTTTTTAACTTTAAAATTTCAGTTGACAGCTTAAAAAAAATATTGAATTAAGTTTAAGCTTTTCAACTTATGTTTCAATTGTAACGGACGAGCTTTATTAGCTTCAAATTTAAATCTAAACTTTAAAAATTTTTATACCCGTGCATACATATATGACATCGGGTATATTAGATTTGCTCATCGATCTAGACGAGCTAGATATAGTGTCAAGGGTACGTATCGGCTCAGAATCGAAAAATGAGTCGATCTAGCTATGTGTGTCCTTCCGTCCGTCCGTCCGTCTGTGTGTCAGCACGATAACTCAAAAACTAAAAGAGCTACAGTTTTGAAATTTTCACAAAATATTTTTCAATCAATTTCTAGGTTCCCTATTTTTTTTGGTTAAGATCGGACCAAAACTTCGGGTAGCTCTCGAACAGCTAACTTTTTTAACTCTAACATTTTCATAGAAAAATTTTAAATTTTGCTTGCATCTTGAAATTATATGAATTTTGTTTTTTTGTTTTTTTGTTTTTTGTTTTTGTTACAAAAAGTAGATAACGATTTCGAGTTAGAATTTCATATAATTTAAATGATGCGTAGTTTATTTAAGATAAGCAAAAAAGAAGACAAAGATTTTTTTTAAGTAAATGGCTTATTGATATTGATAGATTGATAGATTATGAATATGATGATTATTATATGAATATGATCATATGAAGTTGATTTTGCTTAAGTTTAATATATTGGTGAATTAAAAATTAATTAAAAGAGATAGAATTGAAAAATTAGAGCAAGAGTTTTGAAAATCACACAAAACATTTTTTGGACATTTTTGAGGTTCCCTATTCTTTTTGTTTAAGACCAGATCAAGGTTTTGGGGAGCTGCCACACAACTTCTTTGCACCAATATGAATTTCTTAGAAACTGATTATACTACGAGGATGAAAATTACACACTGTTAGTTATATAATGGATCGAGCATCAGTCTTAACTTATTTGTTGACCTATACACTGCACGCGCTTTAATTAATTTTATTTTAATAGTTTATTACTTATTAATTATTAATTTCCGCAGTGCAATTATATTTTCGTTAATATAATAAATAAAATCCCTAAAAAAAAAAAAAAATATAAATAAAAATTAAGTTAACTAATTCTTTCTTTTAAACTGTGTCATTACATTATTGAATTTTTTTATTAAAAGTGATACTTAAATTTTAAAAGCATTTAATTTAATTTGACTTGTAGTTTTTTTTTTTATATTGATAATATTTCCAAACTTTTTGTTTGTGCCAACTGTATCATATTACATCATTGAAATTATTTTTTTTATTAAGTGATACTTAATTTTAAAGGCATTTAATTTAATTTTTTAACATTTTAAAAACTTTTTTGAACATTTTTTTCGTTTATTTCTGCTGAATTTATAACTTTTTGATTTTTTGTTAAGTTAAATTTAAAAATAAACTTTATTATGGAATTCAAATGTAATCTTGCTAATTATACAATTTCTGATAACAAATCTAATTTTGTGGTTTGTAAAGCGTTCTGCAAACGTAAGTTACATGGTGTTTGTATTGGAGCCAGTAGGGATTGGTACCACCCTTCTTTACAAAATTGGTTTATATGTGATGACTGTCAGCATCATGAATCAGTTTTAAGACATATGTTCGATAACCTTAGTAAGTCCATAGCTGATATGAACGATAGGAATACCGGTTTATTAAATAAAGCTATTTTGGTAATAGATTCAAATCGCAATTCATTCAACGATATGGCTAAATCATTTGATTTATTATGTAACACATTGGCGGAGAAATCTACCGGTTCTAATCATACATCAAATAATGAGTTTAACGACTTAAAAACTGAGTTATTAACTGAAATTTCTGCTCAATTTATTAAAAATTTTGAGAATATTTCCAAGTCGTTAGAAGCTGGTTCTAGCAGTGCTTCATCAATTTTTGCAGTTCCTAAAAATTTTGAACGTATGGAAGCAGCTGTTATTAAGCATATTAATACGGTTCACCAGGACTTTGTCAGCACTAATGTTGATATGTTACATAATTTTTGTACCGAACTGCATAAATCTAGATCACTAGCTCAAAATTCCGAATATAGCAGTAAAATACAAACTTTTGATGAGGCAATTCAAGTTGATACACTACTTGATTCTCCTACAAATTGCGTTAAAAGCGTGCAAGCAGATTTTGCAATTTTACATAAATTTGGGACCAAATGGACTAATGATGAATGGAGTGGAAGAATCACCAAGCTAATGGATTGTAATAAATCATCAATCGTCAAAGATAGTAACTATTCGTCTACTTTTGTAAAGGGCGTTCCTTGCTCGTTTGATGAAAATAAGTTAACTCAATTTATAAAAGAAGAATTTAACATTGGTTCGGTAGTGTGTACTAATTTAACACCTAACCGTATAAAGAAGAACAAAAAGAAATATTTATGCTTTCTTATCTCTGGTTCTGTTTATTCTATGAGAATTCTACAACATCCAAGCAACGTTAATATATGGAATAAAATTGGTGCAGCTATTGAATTAAGTAAGCCTCAGGTCAAAGGTAACCTAAACAAAAATATGGAAACAGTTTTACAAGACACTAATACAGGTTATACAATAAGAAATTCTAAATTAAATTACAAATCCTCTTTAAACACTAAATCGAATTTAACAAATTTACTTGATTTATCTTTTCCTATACCTCCTACTAATTTTTCTAAATCAATTGATATTTCAAATACTAAAACACTAATTAATCCTAACAAATCTGATATTATTGCACAAACTGATACTAATACTATTCCTATTTCGAATATTAATATAAAATATAATTCTAAAAACATCATTTCTAGTAATTCAAATGATCTTACCAAATCAGGTATTAATATAAAAAATAATTCTAATAACATCATTTCTAGTAATTCAAATGATCTTACCAAATCAGGTAATAACAAACAAATTAGCGATTCTTATCTAAAAAATAAATTTACAAAATTCAAAAAGTCTGTATCAAATAAATTTAATAAATACCAAAATTTTGTTCAAGGTGAAACTATCATGCCCCAAAGTAAACCTTCTAGCTTAACTGTAGCAAAATCTTCTTCTAATAAAATTAATAGATCAACTTCTTTATCTTTACATCCTGAATCACAAGCTAATCCCTTATTAGCTAATTCTGAGGATATTTTATTATCTAACTCAAATACAACTCCACCAATTTTAGATCCTCTTTTACCGCCTGTCGTAAAACTTACTCAAAAAGCTCTTCATGAAAGTAAAAATAACAGTAGGTACGTTTTAGCTAGACTAAGGGACAGTAAAATTTATGATAATGTTAGACTTTACCTTGCATATCTTCACGATAAATCAAATGATGTTTGTATTGGTGGTAAAACAAACACATCGCTTAAAATAGCTATTCAACAGGAAGGACTTCCTACTGATATTAAGGACTTACGTAATATTTTTGTAAAATATCATGAAACATATAATATTTCAGCTGAAAATGCTCTAACTGACTTGAAATCTTTTGCCTCACATATCTCATCTAATAGAATTAACTATCTGCAACGTGTGAGAGAAAATCATGATAAGTACTTTCGTCCCCTTCCAAGCGAGAAAAAGTCTAGTTAATATTAGTCTTGCGGAACCCACTCATCCTAATAATAAATCTTTTAAATTAACTATTTATTATCAAAATGTAAGAGGTCTACGCACAAAAACTAAAAAAGTTTTCTTAAATTCTACTGCTTTAGATTTTGATCTATTCGTTTTAACAGAAACCTGGCTAACTTCTTCAATAAATAATCTTGAAATTTTCTCTTCTTCTTACACTGTTTATAGGAAAGATAGATATGATTGTCGTTTATCTTATAATGTTCCTAAAGGTGGTGGTGTATTGATAGCTGTTAAAAATACTTTTTGTTCATCGCAATTGTTACTTTCTCAATGTGATCCTACCGATATTATCGAAGTAATTGCTGTTAAAATTGAACTACAACTAAAAAATGTTATTATTATAAATTGTTATATTCCTCCAGGATCTAGTATCGAAGTGTATACTAAATATATTTTAGAAATTGATTCACTAGTCAGTAAACTTAATGTTAATGATGATGTAATTCTCTGTGGTGACTTTAATCTTCCTAACATTAAATGGGTTCCGCACGATGAGGATTCCTACTTCATTCCATACGAATTAGTTAGTAATACGGAGTGCTTTGTAATTGACTCTTTTAATTCTTTTAATTTTCAACAAGTATCTTCAATCTGTAATAATCGTGGTAGACAGTTAGATCTTTTATTTACGACAAATTGGATAAATTTTGCTATTATTAACTGTCCATTTGAACTAGTTGAAATTGATGAGCATCATCCTCCAATTTGTTCGTCTCTCTGTTTTCTCATACCTCCAATTATTGATTCTGAACTTTCTTATCGTTTTAACTTTCATAAAGCTAATTTTGATGCTATTAATAACTATTTAAGTTGTTATGATTTCTCATTTTTAACCTCTTTTAATTTAAATGATGCAGTTAATCATTTCTATAAAATTGTTCATTCTATTATTTCACAATATGTTCCGTTAGTTGTAGACAATAGTTATAAATCCAGTCCGCCATGGTTTACTAAAAGTCTTAAAAAATTAAAAAATAGAAAAAATAAAGCCTGGCGTAAATTTATTAAAAGCAATAATAATTATGACTTTAATGTTTTCATAAATTTATTTAATGAATTTAAAACAATGTCTGATAATTTATATTCTAATTATGTGCAAAACATGTCTATAAATATTAAAAATAATCCAAAACTCTTTTGGAAATTTGTTAATTCCAAAAGAAAAAGTGATCAATATCCAATGTGTATGAATTATAATAATTCTAGTAGTATAGATTCTAATGTTATTTCAGAATTTTTCCGTGATTTCTTCTCAAGTAGTTATTCTTTGCCCGCTTTCTCGTTAAATGAAGATAATTTTTTGCATTTATCTAACTTTCCTAATACTACTCTGGGTAATATTCATATTGACTCTAATTTGGTATTTAACTATTTGACAAAACTTGATTTTAACACTAGTCCTGGGATTGACGGCATCCCTAACATATTTTTAAATAAATGCTCATCTTCATTATCTGGTCCTCTTTCTTCTTTATTTAATTCTTCTTTAGCTTCTGGTATCTTCCCTTCTATTTGGAAAACTGCCATAATTAAGCCAGTTCATAAAAAAAATCTTAAAAACGATGTTACTAACTATCGTCCAATTGCTAAACTTTCTTCTATACCTAAGCTTTTTGAACTAATTGTATTTGATTCTATTTATGATCATTGTACTTGTTTTTTATCGCCTTTCCAACATGGCTTTGTAAAGCTTAAATCAACCGTTACTAATCTTGTTGAATCTACATCTACATTTATTAATAATATGGAAGATGGCTTCCAAACAGATGTAATATATACAGATTTTAGCAAAGCCTTTGATCTTCTTCCACATAATGTTATTATTTTTAAGCTAAATAAATTAGGATTTCCGACTTATTTTATAGATTGGATTAATTCCTACCTCTCTGATCGTAGATTTAGTGTTTCTTTTAGATCCTCGATATCTTCTGAGTTTGCAGCTCCAACAGGGGTGCCTCAAGGTAGCCATCTTGGACCTTTACTTTTCATTATTTCTATTAATGATGTTTCTTCTTTAATAATTAATGGTCAAAATTTATGCCGATGATATGAAACTTTTCAAAAAAATTGTAAATTTTGAGGATGCATTAGCCCTACAAGCTGATCTTAATCGTTTTTACAATTGGTGTTCCAACAATAATCTCCAACTCAATGTTACCAAATGTGCTTCAATCAGTTTTACACGCCGCTTAAGTCCAATTTCCTATGTATATTCTTTTAATAATCAAATCATTTCAAAAGTCACTTCAATTAAAGATTTAGGGGTACTCTTTGATAGTAAACTTTCATTTCAACTTCATTATTCTGATATATTAAATAAAGCCAATTCTATGCTCGGTTTTATTAAACGTTGGGCAAAAGAATTTGAAGACCCTTATGTATTGAAATCTCTTTATACCTGCCTGGTTAGACCTAATTTAGAATATGCCAGTCAAGTTTGGTGTCCATTTTATGGTGTCCATATAAATAGAATTGAATCGGTTCAGAAAAAATTTCTCAGGTATGCTTTACGTTTTCTTCCTTGGGAGGACCCTTTTAGATTACCTCCTTACGAACATAGAATAAATTTAATACATCTCAATACACTTGAAATGCGCCGTAAAGTTGCAGATATTGTAATTCTAATTGAATTAATTAAAGGCAACATTTCTTCTTCTCAACTACTCGCTAAACTCAATTTTTCTTCGCATTCTAGATTAAGATCTGCTAATTTGTTTAATTTACAGTTTCACCGAACTAACTATGGTAAATATGAACCAATTAATAGAATGATGTCTCTCTGTAATATATATAAATCCCATATTAACTTTTCCCAAACTAAACAATCATTAAAAAATAACTTGTATTTGTGTTCTTGAAATTTTTGGACCTACATTCTTTGACCTTTGTCTTCTTAATTGAAGCTTTTTTGTTTTTTTTTTAAATATAATTAGTATAATTTTTAACTTTTTTACACACTTTTTTTTTTCTTAAAAATTATTTTTTATGTTTACCAAATTTTGGTAGAGTTCACAATTGAATTCCTAGAACCTGTAAAAATGGGAGGATGGTGACAGGAGCCAGGTGGACAGATCCGCGAGAATCATCATAATTTTGCTTAGCAAAAATTTGGGAACCGTCCCCATTGAAAGACTATTAGGACTTAAAAATTAAACTTCTATGTTTTTATAAAACAGAAACTTATTCACCAATGTATGTTTTTCCAAAATTAAACGTTAACATTGAAGATCCAACATTATATTTCGCAATTATTAACAGGTTTTCTTGAGTGCAGTGGGATTATATTTTAAGTATTGATTTCACTATTAGTCATAATTAATAAATTGATGATATAACTAAATTATAATATTATCAATTATTTTTATATAGATTTTTATAAAAATAAATGATAAAATACTCGGTAAGAAACCCTATATAATTTTGTAAATGTGCTTTTTAAAAACCCTTGGTTGTTTTCATCTGATGTTTATATAAAATTTTATTTTTTTTTTAATTTCTTTAATAGTATAAAATACTATAAAATAATAACAATAAATATTTTTCCTCTTTATACCCGTGCATACATATATGAACATCGGGTATATTAAAATACTCCTCCGTTTGTAACGCATCGAAATAGACGAGCTAGATATAGTGTCAAGGGTACCATCGAAAAGTGAATCGATCTAGCTATGTGTGTCCGTCCGTCCGTCCGTCAGCACGATAACTCAAAAACTATAAGAGCTAGAGTTCTGAAATTTTCACAAAGTAATTTTTAGACAATTTGTAAGTTCCCTATTATTTTTGGTTAAAACGGGACAAAGGCTTCGGGAAGCTGCCATACAAATTTTTCGAAATTATATGAATATTTTCAAAATTAATAACTAAATAGAAACCAAATATAAAAACAAATAAAATGTAGTTAAATTATTAATCGATTCATGGTGTAGTGGTTAGGACATGTTTCTTGTAGCCACAATGTCTCAGTTAGAATTCAGGCTAAGGAAACATTTTTTTTTTTTTTAAATTCATTTTTTGTTATCTATTTTCTTCTATTTTCTTTTTAATAAAATATATGTATTAATTTTATGTATGAAAAATTTTATTTTATAGAAAATTTGACAGAAAACTCTCATTTATATTAAAAATTATTAATTTTTTTTAATATTTTTATAAAAAAATTCAAAACTGTTATTTAAAACAAACAATTGATACCATAGCAACTACAATTATTTACAAAAAAAAAAAATTAAGATAAATAAAAACTCGTTTTGTAGGCAAAATGTTAATTGTTATATGGTGTAGTGGTTAAGACATGGGACTAGTAGTCAAATCGTTTTGGTTAGATTCCTGGCTGGGGGAAAGTTTTTTTTTTTTTTAAATTCATCTTAAAACTCTCATTTATAAATTATTTATTTTTTTTTTAATACATTTTTAAAAAAATTCAAAACAGTTATTCAAAACAAACAATTAATACCATAGCAACTATAATAATTGAAAAAAAAATTAAGATGGCTTAGTGGTTAGGACGTCGACCTTTTAATTGAAAAGTGTGGGTTCGAATCTCGTACAGACCATTTTTTTTTTTAAATTCATCTTTTTTTTTAATCCTTTTTTTTTTATTAATTTTTTTTGTAATTAAATATAAAAAAGCAAATATTTTGAATTTTCTGTCAAACAGTTCAATTGCAATATATGAAATTCTTATTTATTTAATACACGCACGGGTATCTAAAAGTTGACAAGGGCAACTATAATCTTCCTCGTTTTTTTTTGTTTTGTTAAAACTGTTTTAGCACTGTTTTATATTCAATAAAATATTTCAAATTAAAACAAATTATAAAAAGTAAATTAAGTATATAAAGATTATATCAATAAAAGTATTTAAAATTAAAACAAATTATATAAAGAAAATAAATTACTTATATAACGAAAATTAAATAACAAAATTAAAATATATGATCAAAATCCATTATGTATTAAATAGTGTATTAATATTTTTTTAAATTTATCCAAATTGTCTATTTCACGAATTCCAGCTAGTAACGCGTTAAACAAATGAAGGCCTTTGTAAAATAAATTATTTTGTGTGTTGTTTCTTCTGAAAAGTGGAAGTCTGAACATACTTGCTGATCTTAAATTATAATTTACTATTTCTCCGACATAGCTAATAAATCTCGTTAAATATTCAGGTAACATGTTCAGGCTTCATTTTAAATACGAAGATTAATACATTAAAATGCAGTCTCTGGCGTACAGACATCCATTTCAATTTTCCCAGATTATATTGCACATTTGTTCTCCTACTTCATTTTAATATAACACGCATCGCTTTATTCTGTAGGATTTGAAGTCTGTCTTTCTTGTTTTCATTGCATAAGAACAATAAAGATGCACAGTAATCAAAGTGTGGTAAAATCGTTGTGTTATGTTCAGTTATTGCACATTTATGTGTTAATTTATTTCTGATTCGACCAAAATAGCCAATCTTTTGCTCAATTTTGTTGCTAATGTACTCTGCATGATTATCAAATGACAGATTTTCATCTATCAAAACTCCAAGGTATTTAATAACGTTTACGCGATCTATATTTTCATTTGCTATATTTATGTTTGTAGTATCGTTTGTTCTGTCGTTTATAATCTAAATTTAATTTTAGCTTGTTTATACAAAGTCATTTGAATAAATGTTCAAGATCTGAGTTAATTTTATTGCAGCATTTTTTAAATCTCGACCAACTATGTATATTAAAGCGTCATCAGCAAATAAAATAATTTTACAAAACTTAATACACGATTTTATGTCATTGATGTGTATTAGAAAGCTCAAGACACCTAAAATCGTCCCTTGCGGCACGCCATTATTAATTAATTGACTATCAGAAAACTCACACGTTAACATTTTTTCTTTGTGTTCTACCTTCAAAGAAACTGCTAAGCCATTCTAATTCATTTCCAACAATGCCATATTTTTTAAACTCAAGTCATCAATAAAATCTTGCGATCTACAGTCTCAAACGCTCGTTTACAGTCAAAAAAAACTACTGCCACCACAAGGTTATTTTCTTTTGCAAGCTTCCAATCATACAAAACCAAATTTAATGCTGTTTCACATGAGTGTTTGCCACGAAAACCACTTTGTTCAATACACAGGATGTTGTTTTGCTCTAAGTATTGTTGTAATTGCGAATTTATTACTTTTTCTAAAATTTTTTCATACATTGGTACCATGTTGATAGGTCTAAATTCATTTGGCGACTTTGGATGAGATATTTTCGGTATTAGCTTGACTATTGTTTCCTTCCACGTTAAAGGAAATTTACCTTGTCTCATAGACATATTAATGATATGAAGCAAGATCTCGCCCAACAGATCGAAACAGTCAAGAATTATTTTATTGTTTATACCCAAGAAATCAGTTTTTTCGTTCATTTTTTTTACTATTTCTAACAATTCGCTTTTGTTTATTTCTTTAAACTTAAATCTGTTTTGATGTTCTTCGATCATGATTATATATTCGACAAAATTAATGCTTCTAATTATATCTAATTATATCTTCTAATATTATCGATACTGCTTATAAAAAATTTATTCAATTCATTTGCTATTTGAAGTGGTTCATTAAATTCAATGTTATTTATAAAAATGTTTTCTATTTCTTGACTTTTTGATGGCTTTGTTATATATCTTTGAAGTAATTTCTGCGGGTACATTATCAATATAGTATAATAATCAAAATAATCAACATCAATATCAATATAAATATTTTTTTTGCTTTTCAATCTATATATATAAAGGCGGAAGTTTGTTTGTTTGTATGTTACGAATAGACTCCTAAACTGCCCAGCCGATTCTCAAGAAAATTCGTATATAAGGGTTTTTTTTCAAAAATTTTGCTCTAGCGGATCGCCAAGTTGGGGCTGTGGTGCAAGTATTTAAACATTTTTGTTCTAAAATGAAAACGGTTTAACCAATTGCCTTCAAATTTTGTATACGTAATGCTCCTTGAGAATTGAGTTGACACTATTAATAGATTTGGACTTTGTTAACCCATATCGGGCCCACGGGTGGTCAAAAAAAAATTTGGAAGCAAATATAGTCCAATTTTGAGAAATACTACTTTGGCTAAACGGAAAGCCTAAAAAAATTTTGTTGATCTGCGTTAACCCGGCAGTGAAGCCCAACAGCTTTTTATAGTTTTATTCGTTACTTTACTCTAAATTAAAAACGGTTTAACCGGTTGACTCCAAATTTTGTATGCTTGAAGCACTTTGAAAATGGAGTTGAGTCTGTTAACTGGCTTGGTGTTTGGTAACACATGTCGGTACGACTGGCCAAAATAAACTTTTTGGAAGTAAATTACGTCCAATTTTCGAAAGTAGTTAGTACTGCTTTGAATTCCAGAAAGTTTCAAAAATTACTAGAATAATCTTATAAAAATCGTTTTAAAAACTTTCTTTCATACATTTTAAAATTAACATTTACACCATGTGTAATTTTTATGTTTGATTGTTAACTTTTTGCAGTAACATCAACTTCAATTAAACCTCAATTGAGAGGCGCAGCAACGCGCACCGAGTATTAGCTAGTATAGTATAATAATCAAAAGAATCAACAACAATATTAATACAAATATTATATTTATTTTTTCTAATATACACACGGGTTTTCAAAATTGTAATAATTATATTATTCTGGTTAATAAGATAAATTGCTTTTGTTATTTTTTTATTAATGAGACATCTTTCTATCTCATTATATTTTTTTTACCTAATTTTATGTATTATTATAGAATTATATTTTATTTTACAATTAATGGAGTTAAATGACGTAGGAAATACCGAGGAAAGTATAAAGGTTGATTGTTATTCAGACCTAGTTAATAATACAAATTTCCATTCTAAAATCAAAAATAACTTCAACAAAATATATTGAAATATACAAAGCCTGCATAATAAATTAGACAATTTAGAATTATTGATAGAATCTTATAACTGTGATGTACATATTATCGAACTAACTTAAATCTGGATATGTGTACAAGAAAACCAATTCTTTAATATACCTGGCTATCCTTCTTTCTTCTCGAACAGCAAAACTTTATACGGTGGAGTGGCTATGTAAAGAATACTATAAGCTGTTGTTTAATTTTTGAAGAGGAGTGCAAGCAAGCCAGGTTTTTGGTGGTAAAAATGTTAAAGAATAATATTAACCTAATATCGGTATATAGATCACATGAAACATGGCTAAACGATTTTTTATATATGGTGGATGAAATTAGCTCACAATACAATAACTCCCTAAAACTATGGGCACTATACCACAAATTAATGTTTAATAGAGACTAAAATAGTACGAGGTGTAGTATTAATAACTATTATGGATGAAGATCTCATTTCGGAAAGAATGAATACGTTCTTTACAAATGTAACATCAGAGTTGAACGTCCTGACGGGGCCTATTAACATTGAATATACTGACTTTTTCTCAGACAATTCATAACAACCTTGAGTCAAGACCAACCAATACCGAAGAAGTTACTGCGGTCATTAATGAACTAAAAACCGCAGCCGCTATGGGATTCGATAAAATGTCCACAAAATTTTTAAAGAGGTTTTGTCTTAAATTATCTCCCTTTAAAGCAAAACACATTAATTTATCTTTTCAAACAGGAACTTTCCCCTGCTCATCTAAGGTAGCAATAATAAATCCCATCTTTGAAGAGTGGTAACTCAACGAATCAGTCAAATTACCGTGTAATATCGGATCTTAATTCGATATCAAAGGTATGTGAAACAATTATTAAAAATAGGTTATAAAATTTTACATCAGGAACAATACGGGTTTAAAAAATTCTCTAACACAACATCGGCATATTTGAGTTCAACAGATTTCATAACAAAGAACTTAGATAATGGTAAATATGTGTCATGTATCTTCTTAGACTTGCACTGAAGGAGTGGTGGTGGACGAGCCACCGATTGTTCTTGAACACCAAAAAAACAAAATTATTACTGCTGGGTAATAGAAAGTACTCTAACTTTTCCGTTACTTTTAATGGAACTGTATTAGAAACAGTGGAAAACTTTAATTACTTCGGTCTAATAATTTATAGAAAGTTGAAATGGAACGACCATGTTGATCGCTTTATTAAACAAATCACCCCAAACTTGTTTTTGATACGGCAGACTACGTAAATTTCTACCGAAAAAAGTTCTAAATCATATTAATAATTCATATATTCTTTCTAACGTAGTTTATCTAATTCCTATATGGGGCACTGATAATCAATATAATATGGACAAGTAAGATGAAGTACACAAAAAAGACATTAAACAAAAAGCCATTAGACCATTAAATTTCTACGCACCTATTCACCCAACTGACTTACTGTACCGGAAAGTATATAAGCATACAAAATACCATTAAAAAGGAACTATGATTAACAGCATATAAAATAGTAAATAATTTAATAAAACATAACTTCATTTTTAACAGAATGATACATATTAATGGTCACAATACAAGAAATAGGCCGAATTTTTATCTGACAATGTTCAGGACAAATAATCATAAAATAAATTACCTTTATACTTGTTGGAAAATATTTAACCAATTACCTACCGATCTAAAAGAAATTTACAAAACAATTAACAAAAGAAATTTTCGATTAACCATATATTCATTATCAGTAACTTTAATGCAGCTTAAAAATAAAAGAAAAAAAAAATATTAAAAGCAAAAAAGAAAGCAAAGAAAAAAAAAATAAACAAAAAAAAATCAAATAAATAAATTAAATTATTGAATTAAATATAAATTAAATTATTTTGTTAATTTTTAAAGTATCATGTTAATATTTACATTTATTGCTTTTAGCTCATTTTCAAAATATTTTGTAAAAATGTACCTATTTAGCTTCACTCTGTTCATCCGTCCATCCGTATGTTTACAACTTTTAACACCGTTTGGAATAGAGGTAAAAAATTTTAACCGCGGGTAGATATTACAAACAAAATAGTTTCGTAGAAGAATGTTTTTTTGTAGGCCCATCCGTTACGGAGCTGCAACCCTCCAAAGTTGGAAAAAGTCCTATTTTTAAATTGTTATACAAAGAGTTCTGTTAGGAGTATTTTCAATCTGAAAAGAGTAAAACATAGCTAATTTTATAAACTTTATAAATTTTTAAAAGGCAAATGTTTAGGGTTGCCATACGATACTAAAATTTACCATTATGCAAAACTCAATTTTTGCTAAATTTTTGGCCCCACATATCTTTTAAATAATTTAAGCTAGGGTCTTGAATTTTGGGTGCAGTTAGACCTTCAGAAATTAGTAGGAGTCGGTTAACAATTTTTTTTTTTCACGCCCTCTATTAAGAAGCTATAAGGGTTCGAAAATTGAAATTTTGCTATTTTTATTCATCTGTAACTTAAAAACCTGTTCAAATGTTTTTTTTCAAATATACAAAATTTGAAGCTTCAGCATTATTTTTCAACATTATGTTAAAGGTTTTTCTTAAATTTTAAAGGGTTTCTCTTAATCGAAGAAATTGTCTTTCAGTTTTAACCATTTTTGCTCAGATAATAAAACTCTAGGTAAAAATCCAAATTTTTGTGGAATTCACAATTGATTTGCTAGAATCTAAGAAAATGGAAGGGTGAGGACAGGATGGGGGTGGGTAGATCCATAATAAATTTGCTAAACAAAAATTTGGGAACCTTTCCAAAAATTAAAACCTTTATGTTTTTATAAAACAGTAACTTATTCACCAGTGTAAATTTTTCCAAAATTAAACGTTAACATTGAATCCCCAACATTCGCACTTCTTAACAGGTTTTCTTGAGTGAATTAGGGTTATATTCTAAGTATTACACTATTATACACTTCAAGTATTACACTTCATATAATTAATAAATTAATGAAATAACTAAATTAACATATTATCATTTATTATACCCTACACCTATAGAATAGGTAAAGGGGTATATTAACTTTGGTATGGTGTTTGTAACCACCTAAAGGAAGCGAGCTAGATATGGAAAAGTATATTTGTGATCAACGTGACCTCCTGAGTCGATAAAGTCATGTCCGTCCGACCATCCGTAGGCACGATAACTCAAAAAATAATGGAGCTATCTTGATGAAATTTTAACTGTAGGTTACTAGGGCCGAAAGTACGGCGGGGATTGCATATGGGCGAAATCGGCATATGGGTTCGGATTCTGGACCTTTTAATCGGTCCAAGGGCTAACGAACATATATAAAAAATCACGATAACTCAACAACTAATGACGCTAACTTCATCAAATTTGTGCTGTAGGTTACTAGTAATAAACCTACTTTGGGGATTGCGAAAGTTCGGGATTGGACCATAGGTTCGGAACCTAGAACTTTTTGATCGAATTTAGGCCAAACGAATATAATTCCGAAACAAATGAAGATAGAACCTCCAAATTTGGTATCAAGGTGTCCCTTCCTATTTCCTAAGTGTTTTGGAAATTTGGACCCCATTGGAGTAGTGGGTCGGGGACCAGCTACACATTTCCGAAGACCTTAAAGCATATCTTTAAAATTAATAAAGATAGCGACTTAAAAAAAATGTAGAAGCTTCAAATTTGGCACAAGGGTGTTCTTTACTATCTTTTGCGTGTCCCTCTAATTTTGGATCAATTGGAGTGGTGGTTCAGTACCCCTCTTATACCTCCCAAGTTTTAAAAGCTTATAATCGAAATTACTAAAAATAGTAACTTAAAATTAAGATATAACGTTCCAATTGTGAACAAGGGTTAACTAGTACTATAAGTACAGCGCGGACTGTATAAGGGCGAAATTGTACTATGGTTTCGAGTCCTAGAACCCTTGAAAAGTTCAAGGGTTAACAAACATATATCTTAAAAACACCATTACTCAAAAAATAATGCCGCTATTTTGATGAAATTTAAACTCTAGGTTACTAGTAACGAAGGTACCATGGGAATTGGTTCAGGTCGAGTTCAATTTCGAAGCCAAAGAAAATATTTCCTATGTGTCCCCAAAATTTAGACTTAATTGTAGTGGTTCAGCTATGTTCAAATGGTACTTGCTGCATTTATGTAAAACTTGTTTTTATATTTAAATGAATTATATGAAAAGGTCTAAATTTGTAATTGTATTTTAGAAATACATTTGTTGTATATTTTGCTTTTATAAGCTTTTCTATTAGGTATATAAACTAACCATTTAAAATAATTGCTATTTTGAAAAATTTGGATTATTAAATATATTATGCTTTGATTATCTTTTTATCACAAAATTTAATAATTAGAATTTTTTCATTTTGTAATTGAATTGGAATAATTATATTTTCATTTATTTCAAGTTTTTTTGTTTTTTAATATTTTTAAATAGATAAATTAGTAAGAATTTGTAATATTTTTTAATAGATAGTGTAATTAGAAAATGTTTTTAGTATTATAAAGTTAATTTGGTTAGCTATGTATTACGATCAAATTTATAACAGCTTTTATGGTGTTAAAATGACTTATGGATGTGTCCTTAAATTTGAACCAACACCTAGGGTATTTTTAAGTCGGTTGGATCGACTGACTGTTTCTTTACTTGCTTTTATATGTATTTTTATACCCTACACCTATAGAATAGGTAAAGGGGTATATTAACTTTGGTATGGTGTTTGTAACCACCTAAAGGAAGTGAGCTAGATATGAAAAATTCTATATATTTGTGATCAGCGTGACCTCCTGAGTCGATATAGCCATGTCCGTCCGTAGGCACAATAACTCAAAAAATAATGAAGCTTTCTTGATGAAATTTTAACTGTGGATTACTAGGACTGAAAGAACGGCGGGGATTGCATATGGGCGAAATCGGCCCATGGGTTCGGATTCTGGACCTTTTAATCTGTCCAAGGGCTAACGAACATATATAAAAATTCACGATAACTCAACAACTAATAACGCTATCTTCATCAAATTTGTGCTGTAGTTTATTAGGAATGAACCAACGGCGGGAATTTCGTACGTTCGATATTGGATTATGGGTTCGGAACTTAGAACTTTTTGATCGAATTTAGGCCAAACGAGCATAATTCTGAAACCAACGAAGATAGTACCTCCAAATTTGGCATCAGGGTACCTCATTCTATTTCCTTAGTCTCCTTGAAATTTAGAACCAATTGGAGTAGTGAGTCGGAGAACAGCCACACAGTTCCGAAGACCTTAAAGTATATTTGCGAAATAAATAAAGATAGTAACTTCAAACAAATGTAGAAGCTTCAAATTTGGCACATGGGTATTCCTTACTATTTTTTGCGCGCCCCACTAATTTTGGATCAACCGCATTGGTGGTTCAGTACCACTCTTAGACTCCCCAAAGTTTGAAAGCTTATTATCGATATTAATAAAAATAGTAACTTAAAATTAAGATAGGAACGAAATTAGGATAATAACGTTCCAATTATGTGCAAAGGTTAACTAGTATTGAAAGAATGACGGGGACTACATATCGACAAATCGTACCATGGTTTTGGGTTCTGGAACCTTTGAAAAGTTCAAAGACTAACAAACATATATTTTAAAAACCGTATAACTCAAAAAATAATGCCGCTATTTTGACGAAATTTTACTCTAGGGGACTAGTAGTGAGAGTACAATGGGAATTGGTTCTGCTCGAGTTCGGACAATGAGTTCGGATTCAAGAAGCTTTTGATCGATTTGAGGCCAAACGAGTATAATTACAAAGCCAAAGAATATAATTTCTATTTCCCGTGTGAAGATAGAAACTTTAAATTTGATACACAAGGGTTTTTTCCTATTTACGTTTATTATTTAACACTTATATTTTTAAAAGGCTAAGAATTTTACCATAAAACATATTTTGTATAATATTTTATAAATTAAAAACAAATTATTTTTTTAATAAACGATAAAATTCCTTTTTTTTTTAATTTGTATTATATGATATATTTTATTGAATTATTACCATAGATGATATATAATTAAGACATTGTGTACGATACTTAAGCTATATTCAAAAGTACTTACTGCATTTATGTAAACTTTATTTTTATTTTTAAATCAATTATATGAAAAGTTCTAAATTTGTAATTGTATTTTAGAAATACATTTATTGCATATTTTGCGTTTATAAGCTTTTCTAATAGGTACATAAACTAACAGTTTAAAATAATTGCAATTTTGAAAAATTTGAATTATTAAATATATATTATGCTTTGATTATCGTTATATCCCAAAATTTAATAAACATTTGTATTTGAATTGAAAAAATTTATTTTCATTTATTTCAAGTTTTTAAATAGATAAGTTATTAAGAATTTGTAATATTTTTGAATAGATAAAGTAATTAGAAAATGATTTTAGAATTTTAAAGTTAATTTGGTTAGCTATGTCTTACGATCAAACTAATAACAGATTTTATGGTGTTAAAATGACTTATGGATATCTGATTAAATTTGAACCAAATAGGTGTAGGAAATTTCTAAGTCGGATGCACCGACTGACTGTTTCTTTACTTGTTATATACATATTAATACTCAGTAAGAAACAGTATATCATTTTGAAAATGTGCTTTTTAAAAATCCTTGGTTTTTTTCCTCACTTGTTTTAATTCATATTAGTAATATAATGAATTCTACCTAACACAACACTTTGTTAAATGCTAAATTATAAAATCACACAGCTAAGGCTAAAATCAATACACAAAAAAAAAAATAAACAAGAATTTTTAATATAATATAATATATTGTAATACTGAAGATATTTAAATAAATACAGAAAAAAAATATAGATAAAAAAATTTAGGATTACGTCATCCAAATTTTAAATAGAATTACAAAATATTTTAGTGAAAATTTTTAGTTTTTTATATTAAATCATGCATATTTTTGGAAACCATTTTTTATTTATAATATTATTTATTGAAATTTCTTCTAAAATTGTTTGATCAGTTCGCCTAGAACATTTATTTTTTTTTAATTTTTTTTTTTTTTTTTTTCATCATTTAATTTCAGATAATTTTACAATATATATAAAATTATATATAAGAAGTTATTTAATTACAACTACAATCTAATAAATTATATAATTACAATTAATTTTATTTTAAAATAATTATTTTGAATACACTAATTTTTCTTATTTCCAATTTTTCATTTCTAAAGTTTTTTATATATTTTTTAAGTTTTCTATTAAATATTTCTAAAGTTTGACTTCTCCTAAAGTTTAGTGGTAATGAATTAAAAATTTTAATAGCACTACATTTTAAACTTTTTTGTTTCTTGTTGTTCTAGCTTTAGGTATTTCAATATTCTTTTTATTTCTAGTATTATATTTATGTACATTTTCTCTATTTATTAAATTTAAATTAGATTTAATATTACTATTAATTACTTTATAAATATATTTACCTTTTTCAAAATAGATTAATTGGTTAATATCTAGTTCATTTATTTTTTTATACAGATACTTAGTACTAGTTCTGTAATTATATTAGTAAAGAATTTTAAGCGCTTTATTCATTAAAATACCAATTTGATTAATATGGAAATTTGAGCACTGGCTCCAACTACATATATTATACCTTATTCTTGATAGTATATGACTATTATAGATAAGCTTTGCTGCATGCTGGGGAATACCGCCACATCTTTTTATAGCTAATATAATTGGCATAACTTTTTTTTCACGTTTTTGATATGATTGTCCCATTTCAAGTTATCATCAATTATTATTCCCAGATATTTAACCTTTTCTACTCTCTCAATAATTGTTTATCCTGTTTTAAGAGTAATATTTTCGCTATTTCTTCTTTGTGTTTGAAATAACAAATAGATGGTTTTTTTAGTGTTAATGCAGAGTTCATTGTAATCTAGCCAATTACATATCGCATTTAGATCCTTATTTAGTATATTTTCAAGTTCTTGTACTGTTCTAGCTTTAGCAATGATATTAGTGTCATCTGCATAAACGTTATAATTTGAAATAAAATTATTTTTCGGCATATTCTTTATATATAAAAGGTACAACAGCGGTCCTAGCAGTGAGCCTTGTGGTACACCTGTTTTTATAATAAGTTCATCGCTAAGCACTTCGTTCACTTTAACACACTGAGTCCTATTTGCTAAGTAACTGCTTAATAAAAGATTACTAGTACTTCTTATACCCAATATGTCTAAAAAACTAATCAGTCTACGATGATTTACCACATCAAAAGCTTTCGTAAGATCAATAAATACTGCACCGACGAAATATCCTTCTTCAAGTGCGTCATAAATATATTCTAACGTAGCTGTTATTGCGGATTCTGTACCGCTGTTCTCTAGGAAACCATATTGATTTGGATCAAAACCAGTCGTTTTTGAAATAAAATTTCTTATCCTTATATTAATTAATTTTTCATATACTTTGGATATTGAGTTCAGTATAGAAATTGGTCTATAGTTACCACATTCATCTTTAGATCCACTTTTATGAATTGGCACTATGTACGCTTTTTTTTATGAATCAGGGAATACTCCTTCTTCAAGGCATTTATTTATCAATGTAATGGTTTTTTGATAATATTAACTAATTCCTGTAAATCCTTTACCGTTATATTATCTAATTCTGAAGCTGCATTTCTGTTTAACTTCGTAATAATTTGATAAATCTCTGTTTCAGTAACAGGTCTAAGAAATAATGTTTTATTATTTCTTATGTGTTCTATTTTTACTATATTATTTTTTTTTTTATTCCTCTTATAATAGATTCTCCTACTTCATTAAAAAATTCATTTAACGTGTTTGCCGTTTCGTTTTCATCCTTTGTCCTTTCTCCATTTTTTTTTACAATGCTTGTTATATGTTCTTAAATATCCTTATTAGTATTCCTTATAGTATTATTTAACCCTTTCCATAATTTCCTAGAGTCACTTCCATCATTTTCAATACTTTTATTGATATGGTTTTTCTTAGCCTCTTTTATTTTTTTATGGACCTTTTTCTTACATAGAGTATATTTTATCTTTTTATCTCTGTTATTTGGATCTCTTTTATGGCTATCGTATAGTGATTTTCTAATTTTTAATTCTTTATATATCGACGGTGTTATCCATGTATTATTCCTAGTTCTAACCGACACTGAATTTGTACATAAAACTTTAGCTTCTTGTATTATTTTTGTTAACGTGTCTATTTCTAATACGCTAGTGTTTTCTATTTTATTATTTACAATTTGTGACATCTGGTTATAATCAGCTTTACTTATAGTGCGGTTCTTCATTGGCATATTCATAATACTTATTGCTTTTAGTGATACTATTGCCAATTGGTGATCGGATAAACTGTTATTTTCTATTGTAAAATTAATATCATATTTATCAATTGAATTTGTTAAAATGTGATCAATTAAGGTATTGGAATGAGCAGTGTTTCTTGTACCTTGCTTTTTGTTTATTATACTATAACCAGTTGTTGCTATCATGTCTTTATACTTAATTACGGTATTAGAATTATTAAATAAATTTAAATTAGTATCAGCAAAAAATATGTGATTTGCTTTATTTTTTAATCTATTTTCTAAATATTATATAAATATGTTACTATTTCCCGCTGGAGCCTTGTAAAATGTACCAATTCTTAATCTAGGAGCAGAATTCAGAATTGCAATTACACTAAAATTATATATTTCGTCTTTTAGCACTTCAGTAAAATTGATATTTTTTTTTTATAAAGATGACAATTCCACCACCTCTTTTCTCATATCTACAATTGAAAACTGCCCTATAGTTTGGAATATCATAAGTAGTGATTTCATTACTGTATATCCATACTTCTGTTAGAATCACAATATCAATTTCTTTACATTCATTAATTAATGTTTCTAATTCATAAACCAATTAAATAATTTTGCGTGGAGTTGCAAATTGTTTGTAAATTTTCTCTGTATTTAATATATATATGTTGCATATATGCAGCTAGGTCTTTTTGTACTTCTTTGTTGGTCATTCCCCTACTTTCATGGAATTTATAATATAATTCACGTAATTCCTGATAATTCGTTGGCAATCCTTCAATATCGATCAATACTTTGATATTTGTTTTCGTTATACCTTCATAACAAATATCCTCTTGATCGTGCAAAAAAGAAAAAAATAACCTAACGTTATTGTTTATTCTGTGGTCTCGTAATCGTGATAATACATATATACTATCACCATTTTCAACAGCCTTTCTTGTTAACTTAACAATTGGAGGTTCCATTGGATTAAAAAGCTCTTGTTTACAAGTTGTAGATTTCTAGTACTATGAGAAGCATTTTCCATTTTTTCATTTTGCTGATATAGTGTTTCTCCTTTAATCCAATTATGGTATTTAGAAGCTAATTCCACTTTACTGGAACTATTGCTAACGCCTACGTTTTCGTTACTATTCTCAATTACATCTTTATTATTACAGAATTCATCTCTACTATTATCGTAAATATTATTAATATTACTATTAGTTTCGTTATTATTGCTATTATTTTTATCAATTTTGCTATTATTATTATTATGAGCAGCACTCTTACTATTGTGATTATCATTATTCTTAACATTATTTTTATCATTATTAGTATTACGTTTATTAATTTTCTTGTCATTTACTAATATTCTATTTTTTTTTTACCAAAATTTAGGCATGTAAGAAAGTCGGCTGTCCCAAGCAAAAACACAGTAATTGATTCAAGTATACTTTCGAGAAATTAAGCAAAACACTAAATTTTGAAGCCTCACAACATCTTTTAAAAATTTGTGGTCTATGTAATTTTTTCTTATAAATTGAATGAGTATGCTTCTTTTTAATACCATTTCGATTCGATTACTCTTAATTTTGGGTAATTCCGAAAAGCTTTTTTGTTTTAAATGGGTATTATTGAAAATTTAAGCGAAGAAAACCAGGTAAAAACACAGTATTTGAATTTACTTAGATTAATTTGTACAAAATATTATGTAATTTGTTATTCTTCCACGTTATTGGTGTCAAAAGTAACTAAGTCTTTTGATGTTTCAGCCTCATTTAGATTATTCCAAAATGAGCGCCTATTAACTGGCATTAATTGAACAAGCTCTTTGATTATTGTTTCCTTTTTTTTTCTGCACACCACGGTGTTCGATTAAGCATGGAACGTTGTTTATATTTTCTTTTTTCTTTAGAAAGTCCAGTAACTTGAAATTTTAATCGAAATCGTTTTTATATTCAATTGTTCGGCATCCTTTTGTAAATTTTACTTCCACCAAATTGCACAATTTAAAATTTGTTATGGAATCTTCAATATTTTTCTTTTTCATTAAAGACCGTTTACCTGACTTCCATTGATGAAACTGTTCCAATTTTAAAATTCGTAAATTTTTACGTGAACTTTCTATTACCTCGCATAGCTCTTGGAAATCATAAATATTTCGCTTCCTGCCTATTTTTTTTTTCAATATTCCCATGTACTCCATCAGCACTCATATGGGTTTGACCTTTAGTAAGGAATTTAAAGCGAACTTCATCTGGACCGTTTGGTTGGTTTACAATATTAACCAGCGCAGAGAAAATCACCCAGTTTTTGTTTTGCGCTGTACAATTTATTACATTAAAAATAGAGTAGAAAAAATAGAGTACAAAAAACAAGTAAACATTGAAAAAAGAGAATTAAAAAAAAACAATTTAATTTTGTTAGTTACTGCGTTTTTGCTTGAGACAGTCGCTTTGTGATTACACAAAACCGAACTATTTTTCACTTTTAAAACACAGTAAGTACAAACACCAAATTAGAACACAGTAACTCATTGCAATTACTGTGTTTTAATTTTGGATTTGTTTGTTACTGTGTTTTGAACTAGGAATCGTGATGTAAACAATGCACTTACTGTGTTTTGGAAGCATCATTTTTACTCACTGAGGGTTCAGATCGTAAAAGTGACAATGTACAATGTTAGGAAACAACATAGTAAGTCCATTTTTGCTCTTAACTCGAATTTGATCATATTGTTAGTTACTGTGTTTTTGCTTGGTACAGCCGAAGTATGTTAACACGTTTTTTATACCCTACACCTATAGAATAGGTTAAAGGGTATATCAACTTTGGTATGGTGTTTGTAACCACCTAAAGGAAGCGAGCTAGATATGGAAAATATATATTTTTGATCAACGTGACCTCCTGAGTCGATATAGCCATGTCCGTCCGTCCGTCCGTCCGTCCATTCGTCAGTCCTTCCGTCCGTAGGCACGATAACTCAAAATATAATGGAGCTATCTTGATGAAATTTTAACTGTAGGTTACTAGGACTGAAAGTACAGCGGGGGTTGCATATGGGCGAAATCGGCAAATGGGTTCGGATTCTGGACCTTTTAATCGATCGAAGGGCTAACGAACATATATAAAAAATCACGATAACTCAACAACTAATGACGCTATCTTCATCAAATTTGTGCTGTAGGTTACTAGTAATGAATCTACTTTGGGGATTGCGAAAGTCCGGGATTGGAACATGGGTTCGAAACCTAGAACTTTTTGATCGAATTTAGGCCAAACGAGCATAATTCCTAAACAAATGAAGATAGAACCTCCAAATTTGGTATCAAGGTGTCCCTTCCTATTCCTAAGTGTTTTGGAAATTTGGTCTCCATTAGAGTAGTGGGTCGGGGACCAGCTACACATTTCCGAGGACCTTAAAGCATATTTTCGAAACTGATAAAGATAGTAATTTGAAACAAATGTAGAAGCTGCAAATTTTGCACATGGGTGTTCTTTACTAATTTATGCGGGTCCATCTAATTTTGGATCAATTGGAGTGGTGGTTCAGTACCTTTCTTAGACCCCCCAATGTGTAAAAGCTTGTCATCGAATTAATAAAACTAGTAACTTAAAATTAAGATATAACGTTCCAATTGTGTACAAGGGTTAACTTGTATTGAAAGTATGACGGGGACTGCATATGGGCGAAATCGTAACATGGTTTCGGGTCCTAGAACCCTTGAAAAGTTCAAGGGCTAACAAACATTTATCTTAAAAACACCATAACTCAAAAAATAATGCCGCTATTTTGATGAAATTTAAACTTTAGGTTACTAGTAACGAAAGTACCATGGGAATTGTTTCTGGTCGAGTTTAATTTCGAAGCCAAAGAAAATATTTCCTATTTCCTATGTGTCCCCGAAATTTAGACTTAATTGTAGTGGTTCAGCTATGTTTAAATGTACTTGCTGCATTTTTGTAACACTCATTTTTATATTTAAATGAATTATACGAAAAGGTCTAAATTTGTAATTGTATTTTAGAAATACATTTATTGCATATTTTGCTTTTCTAAGCTTTTCTATTAGGTATATAAACTAACCATTTAAAATAATTGCTATTTTGAAAAATTTGGATTATTAAATATATTATGTTTTGATTATCTTTTTATCACAAAAATTAATAATTAGAATTTTTTCATTTAGTAATTGAATTGGAATAAATATATTTTCATTTATTTCAAGTTTTTTTTTGTTTTTAATATTTTTAAATAGATAAATTAGTAAGAATTTGTAATATTTTTTAATAGATAGTGTAATTAGAAAATGTTTTTAGTATTTTAAAGTTAATTTGGTTAGCTATGTATTACGATCAAATTAATAACAGCTTTTATGGTGTTAAAATGACTTATGGATATGTCCTTAAATTTGAACCAAATAGGTGTAGGGTATTTCTATGTCAGTTGCACCGACTGACTGTTCTTTACTTGTTTGTTTTTGATAATAGATTATAATTTTTATTACTGTAGCTACTCGAATTTCCAGCACTATTTTTATTTTTAACTTTTATATCTATCATACTAGCAGAATTACTTATATTATTGTATATATTTTTTTTGTACTAATACTAATTTCATTACCATTATTAACCTTAACACTAATACCACAGACACAGACACAGACTGAGCATTTAATGTAGGTTTTGTATATAATTTAGTAAATTTTATAGTGTTATAAACGAAAATGCATGTTGTATATCCTGTTAAATTTTTAATATAAAAATATCATACGCGCCAGTTTAGTTATTTGAATATTTTTTAAAGCTAACTAGCTAAATTGCCGCACAGTCAATTTGGGTATGAAAGTATGTTTTGTTAAAACAAAAATAAGCTAAAGAGTGGATAAAAATTTGTTATTTAGAATGATTAATCTAACAATAATATTTACCGTACCGTCGTTTGAATTGAAGTAGACTATATAAAGAATGTTTTAAAATTTAAATTTTTACTTTAACATTTTTTTTTTTTTTTCCACTAAGGGAGGTGGTAATCTTCAAAAGACACCAAGAAAACCTATGTCCCGTTGGTAGTGTCAGATTCTTACTGACTAAACCCACCTCTCTGAAATAAAACAAAATATGAAAAACTATAGGTATTAAGTATATTTATTTATTTCTTCAGTCCAAACAACTTAAATCTTATAATAAAATTACATATTAAGCTTATAATAGGTATATGTATACAAATATAACATAAGTTAATTTGTATAAAATTAAGCATTAATGTTAAATTGTATTTTTATTGGTTTAATATATTTAAACGATTATGTGATGTGGCCGTTTTTTTAAATTTCGATTCGAAATTTTTAACAGTCCAGTAACAATTTTTTCTTAATAAAACCAATATAAGATAATCAAGAATCATTTTTCTATGGTTGTAACATTCGTCTTTTGATTGGAACCAATCTGGGTATAATTCGTTTGTTTTTGAAATACACAAGTTTACTATCTCTTTTTTCAAATTTGTATAATGTAAAAAATTTTCAAAAAAATGTTTAAATATATTAAAATGAAGATTACAAATTTCAAAAAATTCATCACTGGGTGTTTTTAGCCAGATTTTACCATCTGTCGTGTAAAAGTTTTTGTATTTTATCAATTGTTCTGACGATAATTCCAGTGTAGATTCAGTCTTTACCATTATCTCGCAACTAGAGCATCCAATCCCGGGAATACCGGCTTATTTGTGGCACCAAAATCCCGGTGCTGAGAATCTTCGAATCCCGGGATTTCGGTACTTACTACTTATATGTGAAATTATGCGAAAATATTCAAAATAATCAAAGCAGTTCTCAAATTCAGTACCGAAAAAAATTTAAAAAGTGTGTTCTGAAAATTTTGATTTCCATAGGAATAGTAAATATTAATTTCAAATAGTTAAAGTGATTTTTTAAAATAAACTAAGTAGTCGTCAATACAAAAAAAAATTAAAAGAGAGTTCGGCAAATATTTGATAAATAATAATTTGAAATAATTAAAATGCAGTTTTACAAGAAACTAACTAGTCCTCAAAGTCAGTGCTGAAAAAATATTTAAAAAGTGATCTGAAAATAATATGTGATTTGAATTTGATTTTCATAGCAAATATTTTTAAAATAGTTAAAGAGCATTAAACTAAGTAGTCGTGAAATTTCAGTTACCATAATAGTGCCAAACATTAAAAGTATAATATATTAAATAATTTGCATTGTTCACCAAGTCAGGTAAAGTTTTATTTATTACAAAAATTTAATTTTCGATATTTAAAATAAATTTTTTCCAGTCCTTATAAACCAACCATGTCCACAAACAAAATCAAGGAATACGTAGAGTGCACTCGAAGCGTAATTGAAAAAACTCCTATATGGGGTTATTTCTTACGTGATAAATCAGGAGAATTCGCAAAATGTAAGACGTGTAAGTTTAATAAAGAATTAAACACGGGTGGCGGTTCAACCAGTGGACTACATAAACACATGATGTCAGTTCACTCCATGAACACGTTAAAAAAACCTGCATCTAATGTTTACATATCGTCAATCGCCTCAAATAGTAGTAACTCAGCAAACAATGCAAAAAAATCTGTAATTACAAGTTTTTTCAACCTTGATGACAACTCACTTGATGCAGTATTAGCCAGAATGACCGCTGTTGATGGTTTGCCATTTAGAATCTTTGTAACATCTGTGGAGCTGCGAAAATCCTTATCTGCTCGTGGATTTGATGTGCCCAAATCGGAGTCTACGATTCGTTATATGGTAATCAAATATGGTAAAATTATTCGACAAAAATTAGCTGTCGAACTGCAAAGATTGAAATCCAAAGGCGAGCGATTCAGTCTATCTTTCGATGAATGGACTTCTACAAGAAATCGTCGTTATCTTAATTTAAACTTGCATATCAAAGGAAAACATTGGAATTGGGAGTTATTACGAGTGCATGGATCGTTACCAGCAGAAAAGTGCATCACGCAGATTGCTGAAAATTTAAAATCATTTGGTTTGAGCTTGTATGAAGACATCGTTTGTATTACAACCGATGGAGCTTCGGTCATGAAAAAAGTCGGCAAATTATTAGAGTTTGGTAGAGAAAAATCGTTGTTAATTGACATAAAAACTCGCTGGAACAGTCTTTATGTTATGCTAGAACGTTTTTTTGAAGTAAAAAATGCTGTACTAAAATCATTGATTGATATCAAATCACCGTTATCGTTCAATGAAGGCGAAATGGATTTGATTAAGAATTTGCTGTCAACACTAGAGCCAGTTAAATTAGCTGTGTTGAAGCATTATGCCGTCGTGATTCAACACTTTTGACAGCAGATGCAACTATTTCTTTTCTAATTAATAATTTGGGCAACAACCATTTAGCTCTTCATCTCAAAGAAGCAATAATCCGTCGTATAAACGAGTGTCAAACCAACTTATCTAATTTGCTACAATATTTGCAGAAAGAAAATAAAGCTTACGACACCTTTGATCTAGACTTGTGTTTAAACTTTAAACAGCTAACAAAAACTCAGATAATTAACTTAATTTTTGGGTTGGTTAATCGTATGTCCAAACCGTTAACCAACGAACCACCGCAGGAATGCGAATCAGACAACGAAATCGAAATAACTGTAGATGAAGAAGAATTGGAGTCTCTACAAGAAAAACTGGACAGAGCAATTAGTCAAGAAACTAATTCCAAAATTGTAGCAAAAACGACTAAAACAGCAAACGATATAGTAAGTATTGTCAAACAAGTAAAGAAACAGTCAGTCGGTGCAACCGACTTAGAAATACCCTACACCTATTTGGTTCAAATTTAAGGACATATCCATAAGTCATTTTAACACCATAGAAGCTGTTATTAATTTGATCGTAAGACATAGCTAACTAAATTAACTGTATAATACTAAAAACATTTTCTAATTACCCTATCTATTAAAAAATACTACAAATTCTTACTAATTTATCTATTTAAAAATATTAAAAAACAAACAAACTTGAAATAAATGAAAATATATTTATTCCAATTCAATTACAAAATGAAAAAATTCTAATTATTAAATTTTGTGATAAAAAGATAATCAAAGCATAATATATTTAATAATCCAAATTTTTAAAAATTGCAATTATTTTATAATGGTTAGTTTATATACCTAATAGAAAAGCTTATAAACGCAAAATATGCAATAAATGTATTTCTAAAATACAATTAAAAATTTACACCTTTTCATATAATTCATTTAAATATAAAAATAAATTTTACATAAATGCAGCAAGTACCTTTGAACATAGCTGAACCACTACAATTAAGTCTAGATTTCGGAGACACATAGGACATAGAAAATATATTCTTTGGTTTCGAAATTAAACTCGACCACAACCAATTCCCATGGTACTTTCATTACTAGTAACCTACTGTTAAATTTCATCAAAATACCGGCATTATTTTTTGAGTTATGGTGTCTGTAATATATATGTTTGTTAGTCCTTGAACTTTTCAAGGGTTCCAGGACCCGAAATTATGGTACGATTTCGCCCATATGCAGTCCCGTCATACTTTCAATACTAGTTAACCCTTGTACACAATTGGAACGCTCTATCTTAATTTTAAGTTACTAGTTTTATTAATTTCGATGATAAGCTTTTACACATTGGGGGGTCTAAGAGAGGTTCTGAACCACCACTCCAATTGATCCCAAATTAGGGGGGCACGGAAGGAATAGTAAAGAACACCCTTGTGGCAAATTGGAAGCTTCTACATTTGTTTCAAGTTACTATCTTTATTAATTTCGAAAATATGCTTTAAGGGCCTAAGAACTGAGTGGCTGGTCCCCGATCCACTACTCCAATGGGGCCCAAATTTCAAAGACACTTACGAAATAGGAAGGGACACCCTGATACCAAATTTGGAGGTTCTATCTTCATTGGTTTCGGAATTATGCTCGTTTGGCCTAAATTCGATCAAAAAGTTCTAAGTTCCGAACCCATTGTCCAATCCTCACCGTACGTAATCACCGCCGTAGTTTCGCTCCCAATAACCTACAGCACAAATTTCATGAAGATAGCCTCATTAGTTGTTGAGTTATCGTGATTTTTTATATATGTTCCTTAGACCTGACATCGATTAAAAGGTCCGGAATCCGAACCGTTGGGCTGATTTCGCCCTTATATAGTCCGCGCTGTACTTATAGTACTAGTTAACCCTTGTACACAATTTGAACGGTCTATCCTAATTTTAAGTAACTATTTTTAGTAATTTCGATTATAAGCCTTTAAAACTTGGGAGGTCTGAGAGGGGTACAGAACTACCACTCCAATTGATCCCAAATTAGGGGAACACGCAAGAGATAGTAAAGAACACCCTTGTGGCAAATTGGAAGCTTCTACATTTTTTCAAGTTGTTATCTTTATTAATTTTAAATATATGTTTTAAGGTCTTCGGAAATGTGTGGCTGGTCCCCGACCCACGACTCCAATGGGACCCAAATTCACAAGACACTTAGGAAATAGGAAGGGACACCCTGATACTAAATTTGGAGGTTCTATCTTCATTAGTTTCGGAATTATGCTCGTTTGGCCTAAATTCGATCAAAAAGTTCTAGGTTCCGAACCCATGGTCCAATCCCGACCTTACGCAATTCCCGAAGTAGTTTCATTACTAGTAACCTACAGCACAAATTTGATGAAGATAGCGTCATTAGTTGTTGAGTTATCGTGATTTTTTATATTTGTTCGTTAGCCCTGAAACCGATTAAAAGGTCCAGAATCCGAACCCATGGGCCGATTTCGCCCATATGCAATCCCCGCCGTACTTTCAGTCCTAGTAATCTACAGTTAAAATTTCATCAAGATAGCTCCATTATTTTTTGAGTTATCGTGCCTACGGACGGACGGACGGACGGACGGACGGACATGGCTATATCGACTAAGGCGGTCACGCTGATCACAAATATATATACTTTTCCATATCTAGCTCGCTTCCTTTAGGTGGTTACAAACACCATACCAAAGTTAATATACCCCTTTACCTATTCTATAGGTGTAGGGTATAAAAAGAGCTGGCAGTTTTCGAGGCAGAAGGTTGTCGCGGATCCATACTCGAAAAAACTTAGAACTATTTGAATTCTGTACCACCTACCAGCGTAGAATCGGAACGAGTTTTTTCCGGATGTTCAATAGTTGCAACTAAAATTAAATCATCATTAAATGATGAAAGCTTGGACATATTGTGCTTTCTTCGAACACATTTTAAACTTGCTAACAACTAAATTTATTAATTATTTTGTATTTCTACTAAATTCTATTCTATTTTGTATTTCATTTTTAGTTTTAGTTTTTATTTGATTTATTATAATAAATTTTTTGATACATATATAGATTTTTGTTTTAATATATTTCAGTTTCAGATTTCCCTTCAGTCCCGGTGTCAGGATTCAAAAAATTTACCGGTATTGGATGCTCTACTCGCAACATTTAGAACAATCTATTTTATGATACAAAATTTTAAAAATTCCGTAACCAACAAAATATCTTTTAGCTGGTTCAGCTTCAATAACATTTGAGGCGCTACTGTTTTCCTCCTGCTCTATTTCTAAATATTCTAAATTATCTGCTGATATTTCTAAATATTCTAAATATACTTAATACCTATAGTTTTTCATATTTTGTTTTATTTCAGGGAGGTGGGTTTAGTCAGTAAGAATCTGACACTACCAACGGGGTATAGGTTTTCTTGGTGTCTTTTGAAGATTACCACCTCCCTTAGGGGAAAAAAAAAAAATTTTTAAAGTAAAAATTTAAATTTTAAAACATTCTTCATGTAGTCTACTTCAATTCAAACGACGGTACGGTAAATATTATTGTTAGATTAATCATTCTAAATAACAAATTTTTATCCACTCTTTAGCATATTTTTGTTTTAACAAAACATACTTTCATACTTAAATTGACTGTGCGGCAATTTAGCTAGTTAGCTTTAAAAAATATTCAAATAACTAAACTGGCGCGTATGATATTTTTATATTAAAAATTTAACAGGATATACAACATGCAGTTTCGTTTATAACACTATAAAATTTACTAAATTATATACAAAACCTACATTAAATGCTCAGTCGTTAAATTATTATCTATCCTTATAATTGTCTCTAGTCTATTATACGTTTTTTATACATAGCAGTTCTTTTTAAAGGCAAGAAAAAAAGTTTCCCATTTTAAGATAAACAATCACATGCACTATGTGATTTTGAATATAAAGTAATATAAATATTAATATCAAATATATAGATATACTCATTCCTATTTTTTATAATTTTTATTTTTTGGTTTCTCTTTCTTTGATTCGCTTTTTGTATAACACAAAATTGATTTTGTTGTTATTTTTTTCTTTTCTTTTTTCGTCAGTATAACATTCAATGAAAAAACAATAACAAATTAGTTTTATGTATAAATTATTCTAGTATAACAGTGCCTTAACTACGAACTCATCTCGCTACTGAAAAATATGAAATTTCAACTTTTGTGGATCTGTATAGTATATTAGTCTGTGCTAATACTATCATTATTTTTGTTTTTATTAGGAATATCATTACTAATATTATTAGAACTATTACTATCATTAATGTTATTTTTGTTTTTAAACTTAGAATTATTATTATCATTATCGGTACTGGGATTGATATCAGCATAGTTGATAGAGGAAGAAACACTTTTGTTATCTGTATTTAACTTGTTATCTTTCACTTCTAACTCCTTTAATTGCTAGTATCCAATTTTTCGCTTTAGCATATTTAGTTTGTTCTGGTACACTGGGCATAATTTACTTAAGGTTTTGCGATTTCAGTGTTTCAGTTTCAGTGTTTGTGCAGTCAAAAAGTTTCAGTGTTTATGCAGTCAACTGATTTATGGTTGAAACCGTTACATTTAAAACAAAAAGTTCTTCTCTCATTTTCGGAACCGGTTATGAATCTTAATAAAAAAAAAAAAAAATAAAACAAAAATTAAAAAAATAAAACAAAAACATAATATAAAATAGTAAACAAAAAACATCTGCTGTTAAGGCCGCATGGTCATTAATAAAATTAAAAATAGAATTTCAAAATTAAAAACAAATATTACAAAAACAATTTTATTAATATACAGAAGAAAAAATAAATCTCCCGTACAACAATTTGGACAATTTTTTTTTTGCTCTATTTTAAATAAATTTTTGCTGTAGGTGAAAATTATACAGTGTGATAATAAAAATACATTAAATAAACAAATAATAAATAGGTAAGAAAAGGCAGTCCCCTTTTTGTAATACATCAGAATCGCTACTTCTTTCTATTTTCTAAGGAAATTGAAATCAAGTAGTAAGGGATATAAGGAAAAAATCAGAACGGCAGCAAAAGTTTGGTCGGTCCTCAGGCAGAAGGCGGAAATGGTACCAAAAGGAAAAAAATCGAAAATCTACAATCTTTTGCTTACCCGGCATTGGGAACAACTCAAGCAAATTTAGAAAAAAAATTTCTATTAATAAAACCGCAAGATAACAATATTTCAATGAAAAATTTTAATATATTCGCTATTACCAAAGCTATAAAAGCCGTTTCATCCAACTATGATGCGAAACATAATCGTGAGGGTAATATTATCCTAGAAGTTCCTAACAAAAAAATGGCAGAGATGTATCTTAAAACTACCAAACTTCACGAAACTAATGTAATGATTGAATTCTGTAAATCCTTAAATCAATCAAAACGGGTTATCTCTTGCTACCAGCTAGCAAATGACTTTACAATATTTCGTTTCCGAATAACCAAGGGATTGTAAATAAATATAAGGGGTTATAAGTTAAACTTTTGAAAGCTCGAAACCTCCAAAGAATATAAAAGTGGGTTTCCTAAACATTGAGGTTAAAAAATCGTATCACAGCCAATATAAATAATACAAACAATAGCCCAGGTAATTCGAGAAAACCAGGCCAAATTAGCCAAACAAAACTTATATGCTGAACAAATAAACTCAATCTTCCAAGACGCATTAAGAAATGTTTATAACAAATAAATAAAAACAGTACAGAAAACCAAAACGCATTAGAAGAAGCACGAACAACCAGAAATAAAGTAAGCAATGAAACTAAAGATGCGTTTATGGCATTCTCTCTACCACAAACGCCACGCCAAAATAGTAACGTCATTGAAACAAATGAAACACCAGACATCCACTCATCTATACAACACACCTATTCCACATCACAAACATCTTGCCAAAACACAAAAAAGTCCACGATATTTACAACTTCCGCACTACGAATCAAATCAGAAGAACAAACCCAAAAAAAACAAAAAGTAATAAAAAAACCTACAAAAACAAGTCAATTAAAAATTCATAATGCAAACATACCCAATTTAAAATCAAACACCGACATATCAGATATGTCAGAATAAAACAATAAAAAGTCAGAATAAAAGGTTTCATAGCAAACAGAGAATTCCTAGAAATACACAAACCTTCGATTATAGCGTTACAAGAAATAAATATAAAAGTCAACCAAACAATAAACAGATTCAAAAACTATACATGCTAGCTCCCCAGCTATCCACAGAGAATGGGAGAGGTGGGCTTCCTGATTAAAAATGGAATAAACTACAATAAAATCAACGTACAATTAAACTTTCAAAAGCCGCTATAAAAAATCAAATACCTAGAATACAAGCAAAAATAATTACAATAAACTTATACATTGAACACAAACATAATCTAACCATAGCAGAACTAGATCACATAGCCAACCAAGTTCCAAAGTCCTTTTATAATACTGGGGGACTTCAATGCAAGAAGCCAAACCTGGGGAGACCGAACAACCACTCGGGGCAAAATAGTAGAAAAATGGATCGAAGATCATACAGATAACATAATACTCAACAACAACTCTACAATTTTTATAAGTACAAAAGGTACGTTAACCTGTCCGGATCTAACTATAGCCGAAATATCTCGATTACAAACTATCTAGAATAGACTGTAGAAGACAACGCGAAAGGGCGCGACCACTGTTTAATCATACCAAGATCCTACAATTGATGCAATAATAACAAACCTCCATGGTTCAACAGAGAAATAAAAATCACACCTAAAGCACCGGATAAGTTGTGAAAGGCGTATAAAACATACCTACACAACACGGGTTTATTCATCCAACTAAACAAAATCAATGCGCAACTTAGAAAACAAATAAAAGAAGTCAAAAGGAAAAATTGGATAGAGTTTGCTAATTCAATAGATGAATCAAACATAGGCAAGACTTGGGAAAAGGCTCGTAAAATCACAAGTAATAAACAAAAAAGCAAATCCATCACTCTAAATATAAATAACAATATAACCAACAATAACCAAGAAATAGCCCAGCACTTCTTACTTAAATACTCAGAGATCCATTCATACACACCGCAATACAACAACAGCCAATATGTAAAGAGCGACCACACATTCACTTCTAGCCCCCTAGATGACCCCAATTTCATGAGCGAAGTCAACTGGGCATTGAAATATAAAAAAGGCACAACACCAGGAATAGATAGCATAACATATAAAATGATTCAACATACGCCGATAGATTTCAAAACCAGATTGTTAACACTATACAACAAAATATACAGCACCGGCCATATTCCACAGGCTTGGAAAATGGCAGAGCTAATTAATATCCATCAAAAAACCGGCCAAAAATCATCAAGTTTTCCAAAGTACTGGAAAGATTATCGCAAGAAAACTCAATTAGATCACGGAATAAGAACTATCACCCAACATACATGGGCTCAGGAAACTCTGAAGCACCAACACACTAATACAAGAGGTGGAATACTACTTAGCGAAAACGCTTGAAAACAAATCACATGCAGATATCATATCATTAGACCTAGAACAGGCGTTCGATAAAGTACATAAAACAAAAATAGTCCAACAACTCAGGGAGTGGAAAGCCGGAACCAAAATTATCAAGTACACCGAAAACTATCTCATAAATCGTAAATTCATAATAAACATAAATAATACACTATCAAACTCTAATAGCCTAACAATAGGTATACCACAGGGTTCACCTCTATCAACACAATTCTTCAACATTTATATAAATAGTTTAAGCGAAATGCTCAATAAAATAAACGGTCTGACACATATCACAGGCTCATATCACAGCAGAACAAGCATATTAAATGAAGTCAATGAAAAAATAGAATTATGGACACGAAAACATGGAGGTAAACTAGCTAATAATAAAAGTGAAGCCGCTCACTTCTGTAGAAAAACGAAGGGCCAAGAAGCATACACAGTAATAAGCAACAATCAAATACAATACAAAGAACACATACAAATCCCAGGGTTAACTTTCTCTAAATCACAAAAGTTCAACAAACATACCAACAACACAATAAATAGTATCAAAAAAAAAAATAACCCACTTAAAATTATATGCAGGAACCACACGGGTCCCCCCGTAGATATCGCATCACGCATTGCGAAAACCATTCGATTTGGAAAAAATGATTACGGCCTAACCACCTACGGGTTTATCGTTAAGAACAACTTGGGAAAAATTACAAACGGCCATCAATCAGGCAGCCACAATTGCTCTAGGTGCGCTCACACCGACCAACTCAGAAGCCCTGTTAAAAGAGGCAAATTGGCCAACCGTAATCGATAAAATGTTACTATCAGCAAGATAAATAGGGAAATCGAATCTGCATCCTCTCCATCCACTACATCAAATAACATACAACATATCCATGAAAACATGGCTTTCGTTAAAAGCACAAGTATTCAAAAAGCCATAGAATTAATCACACCAATAGATCTAACATTCAACCACAACATTCAAAATACAACAAACGAACCCAGCTGGGGAGACTGGGAAAACAACACAATTGATCATTCCGACAAATTCTCCAAACAAACTACATCTAATTCAACATACAAACAAATTTATAATAAAATTATTAACGATAATATCAACCATACACATATCTACACAGATGGCTCCAAAGATAGCTTCGGAGTGGCCTACGCAATAACTACACAGAACAACACAATTGAAATAGGTAAAACTAACTACAATAGCCCAGTATACATATCCGAAACAATATCAATAAACAAAGCACTCTTGCATCACACAAACATAATTTTGACAGAACATCTCCACCGCCCTGCACTTTCTGTCCAGAGTCATTATCTATTAAAAAAAGTACAGTTTTGCCCATACAGTCAAACAAAAATAAACAATAATATTATGGAACTCAGCCCAGCTGAAAAAATAGAAAAAATAAAACACATCTTTACAGCTCATGGAATATGGAACAATATTTAGCAAGCAACCAAAACTTCAATCAACATCACAAACTAAATTAATAAAAAAAAATAATTATATATATAAGTAAAAATATAATTTTAAAATTAGATTAGAGATAGTTAAAACAAAAAAAAATTATTTTATACTCATTACAAATTGATAAAATAGAATAAATTAAAATATAAAAAGTAATATAAAAAGATCCACATCCTGGTGGAAAAGGTTTCCAAATTTTGACCTGTTATTAAAAAAGAACCACATCCTGGTAGAAAAGGTTCTCAAATTTTGACCAGTTATTAATAATTGATGAAAATAAATTATAAATAAATAATTAATAAATGTTTGATATAGATTTCGATTTAACATATAAATATGAGTTAAAAAAAAAAATATGGATATTTATATCAATTAAATAAATTTATACACACAAATTTAACAAATCAACAGGTATAAACTTTTATTTTAAATATAGAACAATTTTAAATAATCTATGTCTAGATTTAATATTCAAAACTATGCTTAAAAAAAATTTAAAACCATATTTGTTAACAACGACAGTACCATCGCTTATAAATAAAACTTACTTATACAGGTCCATACCGTACACACATTTATACACGAGTATATACGAGTACACTAAAATTTTTCAGAAAAATATTAAAAATTTTTTAAATAAAAGTTTTTTATTTCCATAATCCAATTTTTAAAAAGAAGTACAAAATATTTAAGTGAAATTTTAATTGAAAATTAAATCTAATTTATAAAGATCAAAATTTGTTTGTTTGTTTGTTTGTCCAGGATTCGCGTGAAAACCACTGGTCCCATTGTCACAAAGTTTTCAAGAAAATATTCCGAAACATAGGCTGTGTCACATTTTTATAAGTTAACAGGTTGCGGCTCCAGAGCTGTTTTAAGCTTTTTCGTTTTTTTGATGTCGAGTCAAAATGGTTTGACCGATTAACTTGAAATTTTGCGGAACCGGAATTAGCTGTATAAATTTGATTGGAATCAATTAAGCCATTTCGGCCTGGCGGGCTTCTAAAAAAATTTTGTGCTTCCGATTTGTGTCCAATTTTACAGGGTGGTTTCGCAGTCGAAAAGAGAGGCTGACACAAATTTTTGTTGAGTTCAGTTAACCCGTTTAGGCACGAGGCCGCAATGTAACTTTTTCAATGTTTTTGATGTCAAACGGTTTGACCGATTGACTTGAAATTTTACACAATTTTACTTAGCAACCGATAATAATTGTATAAATTTGGTTGGAATGAATTAACCCATTTCGGCCGGGCGAGCTTCTAAAAAATTTTGTGTTTCCGATTTGTGTCCAATTTTACAGGTTGATTTTGTAGTCCAAAAGAGAGGGTGCAAAAAGTTTTAGTTAAGTTCAATGAACCCGTTCAAAGTTTTGATATTAACTCAAGTTAGCCTTTATTCCAAAAGCTCACTTAATTAATAAAACTAATTTTTTGCTTTCCTTAAAAAGTCTCAAATAGTGCAAATGCTAAATGAGATAATATTAATAATAATAAAAATAAAGCTAATAAAGAATCCGAATAATAATATCTTTAAATTTAAATAACGTAACAGTTTCCTTCTCTACATTTTTTCGTAAGTCTTTGATTTTTATCTACTTTGCAGTTGTTGTTTTTTTAAAAAAAGATTTGAGTGTCAAATTATAGTTTTCTTCAAATAAAATCTAAAAGTCACAAAATTTTATTATTATTATTATAATTTATTTTTTTATATCATAAATGTTATAAAAAATTTTTGAACCTGTCCCTGCGGGTTGGGTTCTTTTTATTACAAAAATTCTATATATTTTTTAAATTTATCATTATTTTCTATTTTTATAATCGATTGTATTTCTAATTTCTAATGATATTTATTTCGTTTAATGATTTTATTTTTTTTTTTTAAATGTCCTCCCATATTCCATGTTTTTTGCATACTTCTATGATTTTATTTATTTTGTCTCGTGTGTCCGCTTTAAGTACATCTGGGGTGACTATGTCTTTGAATTTTGGGCATTCATATACTATGTGATTGATGCTGAGTTTGATGTCGCATATGTTGCACATTGGTGGGTTTTCTTTTTTGTATATGTGTTCTGTTAGTGTTTTGACTCTTCCTAACCTTATTCGTGTAATTTTTAGCCCTGTTAGTCTTGCCATTCCTTTCTTAAGTGTTGTTTTGTTTATTTCTGGTTTGTGTAGTTTTAAAAAGCATGTCGAGTTCTACCATATTTATTGCTTATGGTTTTGGTAAGTGATTGCAATCTTTTTCAGCACTTGTTGTGTATTTGAGTCGTGAGTGAATATTGTTGGACTCAAGGTTGCGTTTTTTGCTTCTCTATCCGCATGCTCATTTCCTTGAACACCAACATGTCCTAGCACCCAAGCTATTTTTATTTTCTCTTTATATTTAATTAATTTGTTTCTTATATTTCTTAAGTTGTTTTCGTTGTTGCTTGAATTTGTTATTGCTTTGATTGTAGATAAACTATCAGTATATATAATATTTTTGCTGTTGTTTTTTATTGCTTTGCTTACAGCTACGGTTTCTGCTGAGCATACCGGGCTATCGAAATTTGTTTTTCTTATTGTGTTTAGCTTGTTTTTTATTATTATTGCGTATCCTGTACCATTTTCTGATTTTGAGGCGTCAGTATATATTTGATTGTATGTTTTGTGTTTTTGGGCTATTTCTTTGTGCAACTGTTGATATGTTTCATTTGTTGTTGAGTTTTTTGTGTAGCTGTCGGAGTAATCTATTATGTTTTTTTTGTAGTTAATCCAATATGGCTCATCTTGGGTGTTTTCTATGGGGTAGTTTATTTCTATTTCTGTTTTTTTGTTGTTGTTTCCACTGCTTGTTCTATTGCCGTTAGGTATTTTGTTGGATGTTCATTTTTTCGTGTATCAGGGTGTGGTGTGGGTATTTTGGATTGTTGTATCCTTTTACAATTACCTTTGTTGCAAGCAGTTTCCGTCTTTCATCGATAGGTGACCATCCACCCTCAACTTGTACAGCTTCGGATTTCGTATGGGTTAGTGCTCCAAGAGCTATCTTTGCTGCTCTATTCACAGCATCTTGTATTATACTTTTGCCTGTTTTTGCGGCGAAACCATGTATCGAGATTTCATAATCTATTTTACCTATTTGGATTGATTTTGCAATTTGGTTCGCTATTTCTATAGGTGGGCCACAACTTTTGGAGCATATCATTTTTATGAGACTGTTGTTTTTGTTTACCGCTTTTATGATATTTTTGATGTGGTCATTATACTTATGTTTTTTTCTTATCGTGATTCCTAGCAGCTTTATATTTTCTTGGTACCATACGTTTTTTCCCTTTATTTTTATATGTTCAGATTTACATTTTTGTTTTTTGCAGAAGTGCACTGCTTCAGTTTTATTTTCTGCTAATCTTCCTCCTGATATTTTTAGCCAGCTAATAATGATTTTCATGGCTCTGGAGATGGTTTTGTTTCTTTGGTTTTGGGATCCTTTTGCTAATAGTATGATGTTGTCTGCGTAAATTTTGTGTTCTAAGTTGACTATTTTCGCAAGCCTCTTATTTAGTCCATTGATATATATATTGAAGAACTGAACTGATAATGGAAATCTTTGTGGAATTCCTATATCGAGACTGTTTGTGTCTGAGTGTACACCTTCTACACTTATCGTATATTTTCTGTTGCGTAAGTAGTTCTGAACGTAGTTGACGATTTTATGTCCTGTTTGCCAGAGTTTTAATTGGTTGATTATTGTTCGACTGTTAATTTTATCAAACGCTTTTTCCAGGTCTAGGGACACTAGATCTATGTGTTTTTTTTTCTTATGTTTGTTCCTATACTATGATCTATTTCTTGCAGGGCTGTAATTGTACTTCTCAATCTTCTGAATCCATGTATTTGATCACCAAGATTGTTTTCAGTGACCCAACATATTCGTTTAGCCATTATTCTCTCCAGTATTTTTGAGAGTACTGGGAGCAGTGAGATAAACCTGTATCCATTAAATTCCGAGTGATCTTTTTCTGGTTTCTTTAATGGTATAAGCTCTGCCATTTTCACGTTTGTGGAATTTGACCAGAGCTGATGATTTTATTGTACAAGTTTAGGAGTCTCATCGTGAAATATTTCCCTGCTTTCTTGATCATGTTATAAGTAATTCCATCTAGTCCTGGTGCTGTGCCTTTTTTATGGTTTAGAGCAGCTTTTAATTCATCTATTGTTACTTTGTTGTTTGTGCTATTGTTCGTTGTATTATATGGTGTGTTTTCTTCTGGAATTTGGTTAAGTTTGGTTCTATTGTTTTGTTCCTTATATTGTGTAGCAAAGTAGTTGGCAATTTTTTACTTGTTGTTTGTGTATGTGTCGTTAATCTTCAAAGTGATTTTTCTTCCTGGTTTATTTCTTTTTATTATTCTGCTTGCTTTTCTCCATGTATCGGAAACATTTTGGCCGTCAATCGAATTGGCAAATTTCTGCCAATTGTTTTTTTTTGCTGTTTTTATGGCTATTTTGTAATCGGTGTTTGCTTTGTGTAATTTTGTTTTGATACCCTGATTTTCAGGGGCATTTATGTTGAGTTTATACAATTTCTTCTTTTCCTCTTCGGCTATTTTTATCTCTTTGTTGTACCAATAGGGTTTGTTGTTATTGACTTTTTGGTATGGCCTTGGAATGGAAATGTTTCCCGCTGTCCTCAAAATTTTCGTTAAAATAGCCGCTTTTTTGTTTATATTGTCATTGCGAAAGTGTTTAATTAGTAGCTCTTCTACTTTTTTCTAGTATTTTTCCCAATCACCGCCTTCTTCTTTAAATCTTGCTCTTCTTTTTATAGATTCGGTGCTGTTTATTTGATTATTTGTTAGTTCAGTACTCACTACTATCGGCATATGGTCTGTTCCCCTGGGATTATAAACTGTTTCCCATGATGTAAATCTTGCTGTTCTTTGATCAGCTATTGTGATGTCAGGACAAGTTAATGTTCCCCTAGTGTTTATTAGCGTAAGGACAGTTTAGTAGTGAGAGGTGTTGGTTATCGTATAACCATTTTTCTACGATGTTTCCTCTGACCGTTGTGGTGCTGTCACCCCATGTCATACTGCGGGCATTAAAATCTCCCAGTATAAAACATGATTCGCTGTGTTGTTTAGTGATACTGTCCAGTTCTTTTCTTGTGAGTGATCTGTTGTGATCCATGTAGATGTTTGTTATTTGCGTTTGTTGTATGTAGTTTTTTGGATTGCCGGTGTATCGTTTATAACTTTGATTGCCTCTTTTCGTGTTATTTTACTGTCTGTCTTAATTTTTATAATTTCTTTTTCTCGCACGTATGTTGGGCAGTTTCTATTATTTGCTGCATGGTCTGTGTTAGATATTCCAGCTTGATCACAATTTATGCATTTGTATATTTTGCAATTATTTGTATGTTTTTCCGCTTCATTTTTATTGATTTCTTCTGTGCAATTTACACATTTCGGGATGGTAGCTCTACAGTGCTTTGCTCTATGGTTCAATCGTTGGCAATTTGTACAGCGCAATGGAGCTTGATAGTACCTTCTTACTTGTAATAGCAAGAAACAGATTTTGACTTCTTTACGAGGCTCAGTTGTGTCAAAGGTAATATTTATTCTTCCGTTGTAGCCTTCATTTTGGTTTTCTTCCGTTTTTCTGTTTTTGAAGCGATATATGCTCACAATGTTCGAGTTCTTAGCTTTTAAAGCCGTTAGAATTTCCTCGTCTGTAAGTACTACTAGATCTCTGGAATAAACTGAACCTTGACTTTGATTCAAGTAATTTGAGTACTCTATTTTTACATTTATTTCTCCGAGTTTGTTGATTTTGATGTACTTTTCTGCAATTTGTATATTCGGAACTTCCAATATTATGTTACCATCTCTATTGTATTGAGCTTTATATTGTTGACTTATTTGTTCTAACAGTTTTTCTACTATTATTATATTATAATTTCTCATGAGCTTGTTTGTCTCTGCGGCTTTTATAATAATGAACTTTGGTTCCAATTTTTTAATGTTATTTTTGGGTAACGCTGGAAACTTTTACTGTTGATTAAATAAATCAAACCCAATTTCTTCCTTTCTTCGTTTACCACTCGGAATCACTGTGAAGTTACCTCGCAGTCATTCTTCAGGCTACTGAACGAATTATGACTCCCTTCTGGAGTCCCCATATTTTAAAGAACCCCTCTCCTACCGGAATTGTTTACTATTTTTCCTGAAAATAGTAAAAATTCCGTGCCTTGATGTCGTAAAGGCTGTAGTAAAGCGGTTCTTAATTATACTTGTCTTGATTATATTTAACAAATAAAAATAATAAGACTATTTTTATTTTAATTTTAAAAATTATGTTACTTGTTTTTTACTAATTTCGTGCAAAAATTTTGCCCAAAATTGTTTTACGGGAAATTTTATTATTTCAATTTATGTATGTTCTTTTTAAAACTAATTTTTGGTATAACTGTTTTTAATTATATTTATTTTTGTTTTTGCTCATGACCATGTGGTCTTTATAGCAAATGTTTTTAATGTTCACTATAATTATCAGTTTAATTTTTTTTTTTGTTTATTAAAATTTTAATTATTTCAAATTTAATTTAAAACAACAAAATTTTTTGTTTTTAATTTTTTCCAATTATTTATTATCAAATTTATAATATTCCACAACTTGTCACATTGAAAGTAAAATGAGAACTGATGCACAAAATATTATTTCGTATATATTATGCTTAAAAACCTTCTTCTTCTTCTATGGCGCTACAGTCCGTTGACGAACCTTGGCCTCCTGAATCATCCTCTTCCAGTTCACGCGATCTTGGGCAGCAGTTATCTAATTTTGCTCTTGCAGCATTGATACAGCGTCTGACTCGACAGCATCAACCCATCGATTTCTCGGCTTTCCCACTTGTCTTTTTCTATCTATTTTCCCGTTTAATACTTTTTTTGGAATGCGGAAATCTGGCATACGTTGTATGTGACCGGCCCACCTAAGGCGTTGTAGCTTGATGTATGTCACAACATCGCTGTCGGTGTATACATTGTATAGCTCTGCGTTGCGTCGCATTCTAAATTAGCCCTGATCGATAATTGGCCCGATAATTTTACGGAGTATTTTTCTTTCGAAACGGGAAAGTAAGTTTGCCGTCGCTTGGGTGATCGTCCACGTTTCACTGCCGTAGCAAAACACCGGTCTGATAAGAGATTTGTACAGCTCAAGTTTACATTTCCTGCTGACTTCTCGAGATCTCATTATCTTCAACAAGTATGCGTTGTTTGCCTTGCTTATCCTTCGGGTTACCTCTGATGCTTCATCGTTTCCACTTGTTATTTCGGCCCCTAGATAAACAAAACTTTTTACTACTTCCACGTTGTCATCACCAAAAGTAATGTTTTGTTTCTCTCTCTGGTTGCGTCTGGATACTACTAACATTTTCGTTTTATCGATGTTTATCCTCAGACCCAGTTCTATAGCTGTTTTCTCTAACTGGATATAGCATTCTCTGACACCTGCCTCTGATCTTCCTAGTAGATTTAAGTCGTCTGCGTATGCTGCTATCTGGGTGGTTTTGAATAGCAACGTGGCATTCGTGTCAGATGGGATTTTCCTGACTATATGCTCCAGGGCAAGATTGAAAAGCATAGGCGCGAGTCCATCCCCCTGTTTCAGTCCCTGTTTGATGTTGAAGGGTTCTGTGAGGTCCCCTTGGATTTTTACCCTCGTGCTTGTGTTTTGCATAGTAGCTTTAATTAACCTTACTAGCTTTGCTGGTACGCCTATGTTGCTTAAAACTACATATAATTTTTCCCTTTGGATAGAGTCATAGGCAGTCTTGAAATCTACGAAGATTTGATGTACATCGACATTTCTTTCCCAACACTTCTCCAGGTATTGCACAAATAGCTGGTCCGATGTAGACCGTCCTGGCCTGAAACCGGACTGGTATTCGCCTATGATGTTTTCGGCAATTATTTCTAAGCGGGCTTTCAAGATATTAGTGAAAACTTTGTAGGAAGTGCTAAGTAGCGATATCCCTTTGTAATTTTTACAGTTGAGCTTGTCTCCTTTTTTGTAGATTGGACATATAATACTTAGTTGCCAGTCAGCGGGTATTTTTTCTTCTTGCCACACCTTTAGTATTATTTTATGAAGGATTTTTTGTACCGTTTCTCCTCCATCTCGCAGAAGTTCAGCCGGAATGTTATCTGCACCAGGGCCTTGTTATTTTTCAATAGCTCTATGGCATTGACCACCTCTGTTAATGTAGGTTGTCCCGTGATTTCATTTCGGGTTTGCCTTTCCACTGTGATCTGTTCTTGTTCATTTACTTCATCGTTTGGTGCAATTAGTAAATTTTCAAAATATTCTTTCCACCTGTTCTTAATGTCATCCTCAGATGATAAAATATTATCTTCTGCATCTCTACATAAGTTTGACTGGGTTTTGTAACCATCTCTGATGATGCGGATGTCTTTGTATGCTGCTCGGATACTATCGCGATTTTGCAAATTATCTTGGACCTTTCTTAGCGCATCGTTCTGCCATTTCCTTTTTTTCTTTCTGCAAATTTTGTCGGCCTCTCTTCTAAGTTGCTCGAAATGTAGTTGCTTAGCACGTGCTGGTCTACTTAATTTTCCTTTGTGTGCTTCATTTCTTGCGGCTACCGCATCTCTGCATTCTCCGTCATACCATTCGTTTCGAACTTTTATTGGCTGGAAACCAATAGTTTCTTCAGAAGCTCGATGCAGTGCCGTTTTTAAACTATCCCACATTTCATTTAGCTCCATGTGTTGCAACTCCTCTAGATTTAAGTTTCCCTCGATGCTTAAAAACCTAGTATTTTAAAACAGTTTTTCAAAAAAAGAAGCCTACATTTCTCTCATAAAGTCATAAAAAAACGAGGAAGAGGGTAGTAGAACTTTCAGGTAAGTACAAAACAATAAATAAGTATTGAAAAGCAGATTTTTAAACCTTTTCTAAACCATCGACTATATTTTAATCAAACGTTGGCAATTCAAGAAAACTACTACTGACATAGTATAATGACATAATGGCCAATTGACCTATAGTCAAATGGGTGTAATAATACTTACTAGTATCGCCCTGTGCTCGAGATTCGAGCTATTTTTGCTTTTAAATTTACATAAAAAATTAGTTTTGTGTAATTTATATTAGACTAATTTAACACGAAAAATTATATTTTGTTTCCTATACGTAATAAAATATATTGCAACAATGTTGTCAACAATTCTTGCGCTTAAAATTTGCTTAAAAAAATTTATAATTTTTTCAGTTATAAAAACGTTGTTGTATTTTTGAATTTTATTCCTATATCTAAAGTCGCTTTAAAGAGAGTATAATGCACAGTTATTACACAAAAATAAGCGATTTAAATTCTTAATATAAATATTGTTCTGATATATAATGTTCTCATAATTTTATTATATTACTAAACATATACATAATATATTTACTGAAGTCAAGTAGCCAAAATTCGAGTTAATGCTGTCCATCATAAAACTAAACATTTTAGTACGATTTGAATTATTTTGTATCCGTTCCGTATGTATTCTTTAAAAACTGTATGAATACATGCGTCAGTTCCTTTATAGGCATTTTTTAAATCTGAGTAGAGCATGAACTGTCAAAAAAAACGATTTAGAATCGCTAAATTAATATATATACAAAAATTAAATATTCAGGTTAAAAAAAATATTCTCAAGTAAAATACAGTTAAATGATATTATAAGCTAACGAAATACAGGCATATAACACTATTTTACTGAACATATTTCAATGCTAGCATTCTTTAATTAGGAGTAAACTATTTTTTACTACTGACAGCTACTCCCAGCTGAATCAGGCTTTGAGAACAGTAGATAATAGAAGTAGGTAAATTTCGGCAGATAACCTTAACTTAAATTTTCTCATAATGGATGAATTTTCATTTGCATAGGTTATGTTATATCACAATTTTTATTAGATAGCCAATCAGCACTTTCTTCCATTTTAAAAAGTAATATTTATATACATATATCAGCATTAAAACTTTATTTTCAATATTTAAATATATTAAAATTGATAAACTTCTCATATGACAGATAGTTTTAAAATGATAATTAATCTAACAATTATCTACTCCTGAAACAAAAATTAGCGTTCCAATTACAAACTACTCCTATCTACTCTTCATCTACACTTTTTGCTAAAAGGAACGCATTCATTGTAGGCGTTTTTTTTATATCTGAGCAGAGCATGAATTGTGAAAAAAAAAATCGGGTTTTTTTAGCTCTGAGCGCTCAGAGCGTGTGATTCATGTTTTTTTTTTAAAGACATTTTGACGTTTGTTTAAGATTTTACTTGTAAAATAAAAGTCAAAATGTTTTAATTTAATTTTTCGTGTTTTTTTATTAAATCTGAACGCTCTTCGCGTACTTTGTTCATGCTCTGCGCAGAGCGTGCTCATGTTGTTTAGAAAAAACAATAAAAATATTTTTATACACTTTGTTAATTTTTAAAAATCCGAGGTACTGTACGTCGCATATTTCGTGTGCTCTTATGTAAATTCATGTACCAACCTTTTCATTTAAAAATTTTTTGTCTGAAATTATACACCATAAGGAACAAATCATTTTAATTACAAATTATTTTTTTAAGAAAGATTTGTCGTTTTTAATTATTTTCAAACATATTTTATAACAACTTTTGTTATACATCTCTCAAACGTAATGGCAACTACAGAATATATTTGAAAAGTCGGTTATTTTATTATTACAAAAAACTTAACGAAAAGCAATTACAATATAAGAAGTAGCAAAATAATACTTTTTAGCAATTTCAACAAAATACATACAGTACTTTTCGCTTATAACGACCATGAAGGGACAGAAAATATGCGTCGTAATAAACGAATATCGTTTTAAAAGAATGCTGTGAATTTTGAAAAATTAGTATAAGACTTAAATATTGTAGAATATGCTAATTTTTGAGCGGACACTTCGAACTCATTTCCTAGAATTTTATATGATGTTGCAGCTTGAAGCTTATGTATAGTGCTTTTTCTTCTAATGAAACTTTTTTTTTGTATTTTTGATGCGTTATTATGATTTTTTTTATATTCAAAAATAAATAAAAAAATACTAAATTATATAATAAATTTAAATAAAAAAAAAAAATATGAATGTAATAAAAAACTTACATTTTTAGGTAAAATTTAATTCATTTGCAAAAATTGTAAAGTTTATTATAATTAAAATTGAACCTAGTTCGTTATAAATGAAAACTACTGTATAAACCAAATTTATTGCTTTCATTTCGAACAGAACTCATTTTCTTTTTTTCCTGGAATTTTAGAGAGATAAAGAAAAAAAAAAACAAAATAAAAATTTTAAAAAAAATTTAAATCTTCATTGAACATTTGAACTAAACAAAAAAAAGAAAGACATAAGTCGGCGCCTATAATAAATAGTTTGATTGAGCTGCGAGGAACAACCGAAAATGATTTACATTTACACAGAAAGTCGGCGCATAATAAATAGAGTCATAAGCCTCAATTTTTAACCGCGTGACTGTTAAATTTAAAATTGCGTTAAATTAAAGACAGGTTTTCACCTTAAAAACGCAATATTCTTCTATCATCGTCCATATAGATCTATCATCGTCCTATGAAAACAAAAAAAACCTTTATTTTGTTTGTTGTTTCATTAAAATTGGTCAAATAGTTTACCCAGAAAAGGGATGTTTATATTTGTATGAGAAAAAATAAGCCGATTAAATATTATGATATGTAAACTGTTTATTACCCGGTGCACGTTGCTCCGGCTCTGAATGTAGTTTTAATTTAAGTTTATGTTATTGAAAAAGTGAACACAAAAATTGCACATGGTGTACAGAATTTTAAAATGTAATAAAACAATTTTTTTAGGATTATTCTAACAATTTATCAACAAATTTATCAAAATTCACTTGAAACTTTTGATAGTTATTAAATGATAATAAAAAAAAATTTTTTAATTCGGTTAACATTGTTCGCCGGAAACCCACCATTGGGGAAACTCTATCGTGAGATAATCTGTCAAACTGTTTTTTAAAGTTTTTCTTTCGCAATCGATTTAAAGAACTCGACAAAACAGTTTTTTAAACATTCCCCTAATTCAAAGAAGAAAAATGGGACATAATTTGCTACAAAATTTTTTTTTTTGAATAATCGTAGGAATGATAAGTATATACATGTACGCATACAAAATTTAAAATCAATTGTACAAACCGTTTCTGCCTAAGAGTAACGAAAAAATCTGTAAAAACCTGCTGTGCCACAATGGATAAACGGAGCTTAACAAACCTGTTTTTGAGACTTTGACCAAGCAATATTTGGCAAAATTTGACGTAATATCTTTTCAAATTTTTTTTTTGGACAATTTTCGGGCGGCAAGGGTCAACAAATTCCACGTCTGTTAATAGAGTGAACTCCATTCTCAAAGAGTAACACATATACAAAATTTGAAGTTAATTTGTTAAACCATTTCTAATTTATAGCAATGTAACGAAAAAGTCTATAAAAAGCTGTTGGGCCGCAATGGGTTAATGGAACTCAATAAAAGTTTTTTTGAAGCTTTCTTTTTAACAAAAGCAGTACTTCGAAAAATTGGCCGAAACTAGCTTTTTTTACAATTTGCACGCTCTCGGGCAACGCCGGGTAAATCTGCTAGTGCTTATATAAAATAAAATGTTGTATCGCAGCTACTTGAACCCACTACAGTAGACCAACCAAGTCTTACAGAAACTTTGGCCATAAAACTAAACTACTTTTGGCAAAATTTCAGACTCTCAGTTTGAATAAGTATAGAGTAATGCTCATTAAAAAAAAGAAGTTGTATGATTTATTTTTGATTCTGATCCGATCCAAACACTTTGGTCTATTTCTACCCCCTCCTTCTCTGCGTCACAAATGTAACGGCAAATTTAGTATACCCTTTAGACTTACAGTCATACGGTATAATAATATTACTTTCTACATAAGAAAGGACGAGCTTTGTTAGCTTTGAATTCAAAATCAACTTTAAAAATATTTTATAATCTTTCAAAAAAAAATTAAATTAAGTTTAAACTTTTTTAATTTTATTTTTAAACCAAACTACCAAAGGTTTAGCTTCTCAAATTTAAAATGGTAGTTGACATCTTAATTTTTACATATAACGGGCCAGCTTTCTAAGCTTTCTTTGAATTTTTCAAATAAATATGATATCAAGCTTAAACTTTATTAATTTTATATTTAAATCAAACTTTAAAAACTTTTCACCTAAATAAGCTTTTAAAACTTTTAATATAAAATTTTAATTCATTTTTATTTTTCAAAATTTCAGACTATATAGTTTAAGTTTGTTAATAGTTGTTTGAAAACTTTATTAGTCAAGTTTATACTTAAATAAACTCCATTTTCAAACACAACAAACGATCTTTATGTGCTTCTTTGAACCCAAAGATACCCAAACGTTAAATCAATTAATTGCCGCTCAAAGCTTCCATAAATTTAGTCCTCATATTTTTACTACTCACATACCCACAATCTGTTGTAGTTCCTGGTATTCTTTCTGTATGAAATTTGTATTACTACAAAGCTTTGAGAGTTTTTTTCGTTAGATCTGGTTACCTATTAGTACTATTACTTATATTAGTGTTATTACATATAATTCTTAATTTATAATGAATAGTGCCTCACTATAAATTAAGAGTAGAAAATTTAAAGATACTCCTTTTTTCGTAGAAATCATTTCTGTCACTTTCATAATATTTATAATTGCACCAAGTATTTTTAATAGATTGCCAGAGAATTTAAAGAAAATTACAGTTCTTTGGAAATTTCTATCAAACATTAAGTCTTGGCTTGTACAGTTGGATTCGGGTGATTCAGAAAAACTTCTGGATGTGATAATTTAGGTATTACCGAAATTTTCTCATATTCTTCTCTATTAGTCTAAAGGGTATACTAAATTTGCCACTACGTTTGTGACGCAGAGAAGGAGGGGAGGTAAATATAGACTCAAGTGTATGGATCGGATCAGAATCAAAAAATAAATCGATTTAGCTATGTATGTACGTCAGTTCGTAATCACGATAACTCAAAAATTAAAGGAGCTAGGGCTTTGAAATTTTCACGAATTCGTTTTTATGCAATAGCCGTCATCGCTATTTAAATCCAGCCATTTTGGTTCACGGGATATGAGCATAAGAGAGAGAGCGTCGGCGGGTTGACACGTGTGTAAATGCGCTGATTTTCTTAATTAATTTTAAAAAGTTTTAATAAAAGTTATTACATAAAAATATAAAAAATTAAATTATAATATATAAATCTTTATAATTTTAATATTTGATTATATATAAATTGTGAGTTTGTTTTAAAACAAATGTATTAAAAAGCCAAATACTGAAGTGTGCAATAAATGTAAAATTGCAATTAGAGGAGAGTCTGGAAGAAAGTGCGCGGGAGTATGTGGAAAAATATTTCACTTTGCGACTAAATGTAGTGGTTTAGATCAGAGTGTTAGTAATCTGGTTGACACTAATAAGTGTATGCTAAAATTTATGTGTGATGATTGTATTACATACATACAAGATGTTGATATGGTACTAAAAGAAGTGCAAGATAGTGTAATTAAAAACAATATGGTATTAAAAGACATGCAAGAAAATGTAAATAAAAACAATGTTCAATTAGAAGAATACAAAAATGTCTTTCAAGCATGTTTAAAAAAAAGTGAAAATGAAATAAAAAACTTATTAGAAGCAATAGAAAATAGATATATTGAAAGATTAAAAGATATGAAAATTACCGAAAAAGTATGTGAAAATAGTATATCAGAAATAAAAAATACTTGCAGTGTTGAAATGAAAAAAATAACAAATGTAGTTGAAAATTTTAAAGAGATTAATAAATCAAAATTAATCTCTGAAGTCTCCTACGCAGACAAATTAAAATTAGCAATTAAAAACAAAAAAAAATGTGCAAGAAAGTAAAAGAACTAGAACTGATTTAAAAAAAAACATTGATGTGTGTAATTTGCCAGTAAAAATAAACAATATGCGTGAGAGAGATAACGGTACAGTGTCTATTACTTGCTCAAATAATGAATCAGTAAAAACAATTGAGAGTGAAATAAAAGCAAAAATGGGTAGCAATTATGATGTATTAGTACCTAAAGTACATGATCCAAAAATATTAATAAGTGGGATGGACGAAAAGTATAGTGATGAGAAAATTATTAGTGCAATAAAAAATCAAAATAATATAGTTTGCAAAAAAATTAAGTGTTTAAAAATTTATAATTCGTATAATAATAAGGAGTTATATAATGCTATAATTGAAGTTGATGCAGAATCTTTTAAAAAAACAAGTGAGGGAAAAAAACCAAGGGTTTTTAAAAAGCACATTTTCAAAATTATATACGGTTTCTTACTGAGTATTTTATCATTTATTTTTATAAAAATATATATTATGATAATATTATAATTTTGTTATTTCATTAAAAATTAATTATATGACTAATAGTGAATTACTTAGAATATAACCCCAATGCATTCAAGAAAACCTGTTAATAAGTGCAAAATATTTTGGAAAAACTTACACTGGTAAATAAGTTACTGTTTTATAAGAACATAAAAGTTTTAATTTTGAAGACCTAGTAGATCTTCAATGGGGAAGGTTCCCAAATTTTTGCTGAGCAAACTTATGATGGATCTGCTTACCCTCCTCCTGTCTCCACTCTTCCATTTTTTCCGGTTCTAGGAAATCAATTTTGAACTCCAACAAAATTTGGAATTTTACCTAGAATATTATTATCAAACCAAAAATGGTTAAGACTAAGAAATAATTTCTTCAATATAAAGAGACCCTTTCAAATTTAGGAAAAACCTTTAACGTATGTTGAAATATAATGCTGCATCTATAAATTTTGCATATCTGTAAAAAAAAATTTGAACAGGTGTTAAAGTTGCAGGTGGTTGAAAATAGCAAAATTCAAATTTTCGAGCCTTTATAGCTCCTAAACAGGGGGCGTGACAAAAAAATTTTGTCAACCGACTCTTACTAATTTTGGAGGATCTAATTTTTCCAAAATTTCAAGACCCTAGGTTAAACCGTTTGGAAGATATATGGGGCCAAAAATTTTGCAAAAGTTGAGTTTAGCTTAATGGTAAATTTTAGTACCGTATGGTAACCCTATACATTTAAACCTTATATTTTTATAAAGCCTATAAAACCAGCTATCTTTTGCCCTTTTCAGATTAAAAATAAACTTAAAGAAACTCTTGTTATAACAATTTAAAAATAGGGTTTTTTCCAACTTTGGGGGGCTGTAGCTCCGTAACGCGTGGGGCTACAGAAAAAAATTCTTCTACGAAATTAATTTTTTTATAATATCTACCCGTGGTTAAAGTTTCTTTAATCTATTTCAAACGGTGTAAAAGTTTTTGTAAACATACGGACGGACGGACAAAGTCAAAATTAAGGAAAACCTTTGACACTTATTGAAACTTCTGTTTTGGAGCTTTCAATTTTGTATACAAATAAAAAAAAATTTTGACTGGTATTCAAGTTATAGGTGTTTAAAAGCTAAATTTTTAGCAAAATTTCAATTTTGAACCCCTTACAGCTCCTAAAGAGTGGGCGTGACAAAAAAATAACTGACTCTTACTTATTTCTAAGGATCTAACTTCTCCCAAAATTTCAAGTTTCTAGATTTAGCCGTTCCGAAGTTATGAGGGACCAAAAATTTTGTAAAACTAAGTTTTGAATAACGGTAAATTTTAGTACCGTATGGTAACCCTATACAAATGGTTTTTAAAAATTTGTAAAGCTTATAAGAACAGCTGTCTGTTACCGTTTTCAGGTTGGAAATATACCTTATAGAATTCTAATTATAACTTTTTAAATATGGGGCAATTTTTGACTTTGTGGGGCTGTAGCTCCGAAACGGGGGGGGGGGGGCTACAAAAAAAAGTTTTAACATTAAATTATTTTTATTGCAATACCTACCCATTTCTGATATTTTTTAGTCAATCGTAGTTAAAAAGGGACGGACGGACGGACGGACAGAGTGAAGCTATATAGGCACATTTTTACAAAATTTTTTGAAAATGTGCTAATAATGGAATTAAAAAAAATTAGATTAGGTTGGAATATTTGTCCTGTTTATGAAAAAATTTGTGTGTTAAGGTGTTATAAATGCTTAGGCTTTAATCATACAGCTGATAAATGTAAAAACGAAAAAAGACTTTGTCATAGGTGTGGTGAGGAAGGCCATAAAAAAAATTACTGCATAAAAGATGATAGTGAAATACATTGTGTAAACTGTGTAAAGATAAAACAAAAATTAAACCTACAAGAAGCTGAGTGCAATACATTGCATTTACCATTAAGCCACAAATGCATGTATTTCAAAGAAAACTTAAGCAAGAAGAAAACAGAATTAATTATTAGCAATTAAATGAAATACAGTGCATATATCTTAATATTCAAGGCTAAATCAATAATTTTAATGAACTTGAAATAATTATAACAAATAGTAATATAGATTTTGTATGTTTAAGTGAAACTCATTTAATAAGCTGTAATGAAGATTCTTTAATTCAAATTGAAAAATATACTTTGTTTCGAGTGGATAACAATTCAAAACACACTGGTGGAGTTGCATTTTATATTAGAAATTATTGGAATGTTGATATAATTGGTCGGGTTGCGTTAGAGTATGAATTATGGATATTAGGTTTAAGAGTATCATATAGTGATAAAATATTTTATCTTACTGGTCTTTATAGATCGCCTTCAAGACATCTAAATATGGAGTCAAATTTATTTATTTATTTTAATAATATAATTGAAGATCTATGTGAAAAAGACAATGTAATAGTAATGGGAGACTTTAATATTAATTGGTTAAGTAGTAATAATTGTAGTAATAAGATGGTTGAAATAATAAATGATAATGCGTATAAACAAATAGTGACTGATTATACAAGAATTACTAATGAGTCTAAAACTTTAATTGATTGGATAATTACGAATATATATAACAATAATATTGAAGCTAAAGTTAATAATCAGTACAAAATATCTGATCATGAAACTCTAGATGTTCGAATAAAAATTAATAAAAATCTACAAGTTATTAATAAAAAAATAAAAATAGTGAAATACAATAAAGAGAGGTTTATAAATAAAGTTGTTCGTAATGACATTTGTACAACATACTATATAGATTGTAATGCAAAAGCAAATAAATTTAGTAACAGTTTACACAATATTATTAATGAATTTATATATTATGAAATAAATATAAATGGTACAATAGTGACTTAAATAGATTAAAAATGCAAAAAATAAATATGTATGAAAAAGCCAAGTACACAAATGAAGTTAATGATTGGAATAATTATAAAAGTGTTAGAAACTTATATAAAAATCAAATATGCAAAAAATCAATATGTTATAAATAACATTGAAAGTGCTGTAGATCAAAAAGACATGTGGAAAAAGATTAAAAAATATATATTAAAAAAACAATATAATGAAATAAATGAAGTGATATTTGATAATGTTTTAATAGACGATCCTTATAAAATAGCTAATAAACTTAACGAATATTTTGTTAATAGTATTAATGAAACGAGGAAGATTATAGTTGCCCTTGTCAACTTTTAGATACCCGTGCATACCCACTATGGTGTATAAAATAAACCGTAATATACTTATACATTTAACTCATTACTCCATAATTTTGACGTAAAAAAAAAAAAAAAAAAATTAAAAAAAAAAAATATCACAAAAAATAAAACAAAATTTTCAATCATTGTCCCATAACTTTAGCTTAAAAAAAAAAAAAAAAAAAATTAACAAAAAAAAAAAAAATTAACAATATTAATAAAAAAATTAATAAAAAAAAAACAAAAAAAAAAAATGGCCCACCCTAAAATTCCGATGGTCCGAGTGATGTCCAACTTTGCCAACTAACTTGCCCTATTACTTTACCTGCCCAATTTTAATTTTAACCTTGTAGCTTCATTAGATTCGCAGTTATTGAATCGAAAACTTTGTATGGCAGCCCCCCAAAATGGGGCCGTAACATTTTGAAACTTCATATAAGTGCTCGATTCATTATATAAATAACCGTTTGTAATTTTTATTGTCGTAGTATAATTAGTTTTGAAGAAATTCATATTGGTGCAAATAAGTTGTATGGCAGCCCCCGAAAATGGGGCCCTAAAAATTTGAAACTTCATATAAGTGCTCGATTCATTATATAACTAACCGTGTGTAATTTTCAGCATCGTAGTATAATTAGTTTTGAAGAAATTCATATTGGTGCAAAGAAGTTGTATGGCAGCCCCCCGAAAATGGGGCCCTAACATTTTGAAACTTCATATAAGTGCTCGATTCATTATATAACTAACCGTGTGTAATTTTCATCCGCGTAGTATAATTAGTTTTGAAGAAATTTATATTAGTGCAAAGAAGTTGTATGGCAGCCCCCCGAAAATGGGGCCCTAACATTTTGAAACTTCATATAAGTGCCGGAGTCATTATAAAACTAACCGTGTGTAATTTTTATCCCCGTAGTATAATTAGTTTTGAAGAAATTCATATTGGTGCAAAAAAGTTGTATGGCAGCTCCCCGAAGCCTTGGTCCGATTTTAACCAAAAACAATAGGGAACCTAGAAATTGTCTAAAAATGACTTTGTGTGAATTTCAAGACTCTAGCCCTTTTAGTTTTTGAGTTATCGTGCTGACACACGGACGGACGGACGGACGGACGGACGGACAGACACACATAGCTAGATCGACTAATTTTTCGATTCTGAGCCGATACGTACCCTTGACACTATATCTAGCTCGTCTAGATCGATGCGTTACAAACGGAGGAGCAAATCTAATATACCCGATGTTCATATATATATGCACGGGTATAATAAATAATAGTATAAATACGATAACTTTTATAGATACAATACCAAACAATAACAATAGGTTTAATTTTAAAAAAAATTTCAAAAAATGAACATAAAAAATTAATTATGAATATGAAAAATAAAAAAGATAATTTTTTGATAAGTCCTCAAATGATTGTTGACATTTTTGAATTAGTTGGAGAAAATTTATTATCAATAATAAACAGCTCATTAGAAATGGGAGTATTTCCTGATAACTGGAAAGAAACTATAGTTGTACCCATTGGAAAAATGAGTGGAACAAAAAAAGCTAATGAGTTTAGACCGGTAAACACATTATCGATTGAATCAAAAATTATAGAAGCAGTAGTGAATGAACAGTTGGTGAGTTATTTTGAAAGTAATAATTTAATCTCTGAATACCAATCAGGGTTTCGAAAAAACCATAGTTGCGAGTCACTTTTAAATTTAGTAACTACTAACTGGAAAATAGCAACTCATGAAAAAAAGGTAATAGTTGCTGTTTTTCTTGATTTGAGAAGGGCATTTTAAACAATTAGTAGGAATATTTTACTCTCCAAACTTCAGCGTTATGGTGTAAGGGGTAATGAATTAAAATGGTTTTCATCATATCTCACAAACAGATATCAAAGGACTAAAATTAATAGGGTAGTCTCTGAATCAATAAATGTAACACTGGGTGTACAACAAGGCTCAGTGCTGGGCGTTTTACTTTTTATAATATATATTAACGACATGGAAATTTGGGTAACTTTATGTAAGCTTCTGCTTTTCGCTGATGATGCATTATTATATGTGGTTGGAATTTCGGTGGAAGAATGCATAGAAAGTATAAATTTTGATTTAAATAAACTTAATGATTGGTTTGATATGAATAAGTTAAAACTAAATGTAGAAAAAACTAAATGTATGTTTATAAACTGTGAAACAAATGATAATGTTAAAATTGGTAATCAAATAATAGAAAAAATATATGAAATTAAATATCTAGGCATAATTATAGATAGGAAATTAGAATTTAAACAACATATAAGCTATATTTGTAAAAAGCTAGCTAAAAAAATCTACTTTTTTATCGCAAATTCGAAATCAATTAAAGTTTCAAATTGCAATTCATATTTATAATACTATAATTAAACCTCATTTTGAGTATAATATTTATGTCAAAAAATGCAGATAAAGATAGGTTACAGAAATTACAAAATAAAGCTATGAAAATAATACTTAAAGTAAATAGATACACATCAATTAACTACATGTTGATAACTTTAAAATGGTTAAGTGTTAAACAAAGAATTATATTGAATGTATTAGTAATAGTATATAAAATGAAAAATAATACATATCCAAATTATTTATGTAGTAGATTAACATATTGTAATGATATTCATAATTATAATTTAAGAAATGCACAAAATTTTAGATTAGAATTTTTTAGGGATGAAAGAACTAAAAATTTATTAATGTATAATGGGCTAAAAATGTTTAATGAATTGCCAATCGAAATTAAAAATATACACAATATTAATAGATTTAAAAAAAAGGTTCCAGAATATGTTAAAATTAATTTTTAAATAGATGTAAATAACTAACTATATAGATAAATTTTAAGAAACTGAATTATATAATGTAAATGGAATATTAACCAAATAAATGAAATGAAATGAAAAATTACTCTGTACTTATAAAAGCTGGGTGTGTGAAATTTTACCATAAGTAGTTTAGTTTTATAGCCAAGGTATAGCAAAATTTTGGTTGCTCTACGGCAATTGGTTCGAGTAGCTGTCATACAACTTCTTATGTTATATGAGTATTACTCTATACCTATTAATGTTGGCAGTCTGAAATTTTGCCACAAATAGTTTAGTATAATGGCCGAAGTTACTATTTGGTTTGTCTACTGCAGAGATTTCGAGTAGCTGCCATACAACTCCTTCTTTTATATTAGCATTACACTACACATAATAAAGCTGTATGTTTGAAATTTTGTCAAGAATAATTAACCGGATGATATAATGTTTATATTACGGTCATACGGGTATCCCAGAGTTGACACAATCTACTCCACTACACTCTTTTTCGTTTTCAGCATTTTTCAAAAATTTTTACATCATTTGAAAGAGTGTACAAAAAACTCAACTACAAAAAAAAAATAATTTCATGGAACATCTTTTTTCTATAGGCCCGGAAAAAGCCCTATTTTTAAATTATTATAACAAGAGTTGTGTTAGGTATGTTTTCAATCTCAAAATGGTAAAAGGAAGCTGTTAATAAGACTAATTGTTTTCCTTAAATAGTCTTAAATAGTACAAAAGCTAAATGAGATAATCTTAATAATAATAAAAATAAAGCTAATAAAGAATCCGAATAATAATAATAATATCTTTAAAATTAAATAAAATAACATTTTCCTAAAGCTCCAGCAGAGGATAAACTAACAGCTGAACTGTATAAAAACGGAAGTACTTGTCTATATAATAAAATACATAGTCTGATATGTAGAATATGGACAAATAACTGCATGCCTAAAAAATGGAGCATAGGGTTGATATGTCCGATTCATAAAAAGGGAGACAAGCTGCAATGCAGTAATTATAGGGACATAACCCTACTAAACTGTGCATATAAGATTTTATCAAATATCATCTCTGGTAGAATAAAGCCTTATTACGAAGAAAGTGTAGGAGAATACCAGGGTTGCTTCCGAAGGGAACGATATACCATAGACCAAATTTTTGTACTTAAACAGATAATGGAAAAGTGTTATGAGTACAACGTCGACCTGCATATTTTATTCATAGATTTTAAACAAGCATTTGACAGTATAAATAGAAAAAATATTCCCAAAGCACTAGCAGAAATAGGTGTACCTAAGAAATTAATAGATGTAATAAATATGACCATGAATAACTCCATAGGCAAAGTGTTAATACAAGAAAATGCATCGAAAGAATTTAAAATTACGAGTGGGGTTAGACAAGGTGATGCGTTATCCGCTATTATATTCAATATGATACTTCAACAAGCGATTGGCAAACTAGTCAGAGGAGGACATATATTTTCAAAAGCATATCAAATAATTGCATACGCGGATGATATTGCAATTATTTTGAAAAGAGCTAAAGATATGATAGATGCTTTCTCTATGGTCGAAAAAGAGTCTAGCAAGGTAGGTCTTCAAATAAACGAAACCAAAACAAAATACATGAAGATGTCAAGAGATGAAAGAAGAAGGCAACCGCAATATATAACGATTGATAGATATACTTTTCAGGGAGTAATAAGCTGGAGCACCTTGGAGTAATGGTACAAAATGACAATAGTATAAAATATTGTATTCAAGAACGTATTAGAGGAAATAAATGCCTATTTGCATACAAAAAATTAATGCTATCACCTCTCGAGGCAAGGGAAACGAAATTATTAATTTATAAAACAATAATACGCCCTGTGGTAACATACGGTTGTGAGGTATGGACACTGATTATGGCTGACGAAAACGATCTCCGAATTTTTGAACGGAAAATACTAAGGCAAATTTATGGCCCTATAAGGGTAGAAAATGGAGATTACAGGAGAAGGAATAATGCTGAACTAAATGAACTTATAAAAAATGAAGATATTATTAGTTTCAGGAAATCACAACGCCTAAGGTGGGCAAGGCACACAGAGAGAATGCAGGAAAATCGAATGCCATATAAGATATTACATCTAAGACCTATATTAAATCGAGCTAGAGGAAGACCCAAGATGGGAGGACAACATTGAAAACGATGCTTCAAAATTACAAGTTAGAAATTGGAAAACAACGGCGAAAGACCGGGAGATATGGGGGCAAATAGTTATGAAGGCCAAAGCTCACACCGAGCTGTAGAGTCATAGAAGAGGAACATTTTCCTTCTCTACATGTTTTCGTAAGCCTTTTACTTTGCAGTTGTTGTTTTTTAAAAAAGATTTCAGTGTGAAATTGCAGTTTTCTTCAAATGTAATCTAAATATCAAAAAATTCAATTTCGTATATATTATGCTTAAATAAATAGTATTTTAAAACAGTTTTTCCAAGAAAGAAGGCTTCATTTCTCTCATAAAGTCATAAACAAACGAGGAAGAGCGTGCTAGAACTTTCAGGTAAGTACAAAACAAAATATTAAATGAAAAGCAGATTTTTAAACCTTTTCTAAACCATCGATTATATTTTTTTCAAACGCTGGCAAATCAAATAAACTACTATTTACTTAGTACAATGACATAATGGCAAATTGAGTATATTTTTTGACGTCTCAATGGAATTTTAATTTAAGTTGATGTTATTGAAAAAAGTTAGAACAAGAATGGTGTACATGCTAATTTTAAAATGTAATAAAGCAATTTTTTTAAAACAAGTTTTTTAAAATTATTCTAGCAATTTTTCAACAATTTTATGAAATTTCATTTTAAACTTTTCATAATTATTAAATAATAACAATAATAATTCAAGCAGCACCAAATTGTCAAGAAGCAGAAGAAAAACGTATAGAAAAATTGATTATCTCTAATTTTTCTAAATCTAAAATTGATTATCTCTAATCAAAACTGTTTTCCAAATTGTTTTTTAAAGTTTTTGTTTCGTAATCGGTTAAAAGAAATCGACAAAACATTTTTTTAAACTTGCCCCTAATTCAAAGAACTTTTACCTGCTTTAAAAAATTGGACGTAATTTACTTACAAAAATTTTTTTTTGAATAATCGTAGGAATGATAAGTATATACATGTACGCATAAAAAATTTACATTCAAGTGGTCAAACTGTTTCTGCTTAAGAGTAAAGTAATGAAAAAATCTGTTAAAAGCAGCTGTGCCACAATGGGTTAACAGAGCACAACAAATCGCTTTTTGAAAATTTTATCAAGCAATATTTCGCAAAATTAGACGTTATATGCTTCCCAAATTTTTTTTGGAATAATTGTCGGGCGGAAAGGGTTAACAAATTCCAAGTCTGTTAATAGACTGAACTCCATTCTCAAAGAAGTGCACATATACAAAATATGAAGTCAATCGGTCAAATCATTTCTAACTTATAACAACGTAACGAATTTAAAAAGCTGTTGGGCCGCAACGGGTTAACGGAACTCGACAAATATTTTTTGAGACTTTCTTTTAACCAAAGCAGTACTTCGAAAAATTGGCCGAAACTAGCTTTTTTGCAATTTGCACGCTTCCGGGCAACGCCGGGTAAATCTGCTAGTATGTATATAAAAATACATATAAAAATAAATGATCATATTATAATTTAGTTATTTCATTAATTTAGTAATTATATGAATAATAGTGAAATACTTAAAATATAACCTCCATTCACTCAAGAAAACCTGTTAAGAAGTGCGATATATAATGTTAAGGATGCAATGTTAACGTTTAGTTTTGGAAAACTTTACACTGATGTATTCAGTTACTTTTTTATAAAAACATAAAAGTTTTAATTTTTAAGACTTAGTAGCCCTTCAATGTGGAAGGTTTCACAAATTTTTGCTTAGCAAATTTATTATGGACCTGCCCATCCTCCTTCTGCCCCACCCTTCCATTTCCTTAGGTTCTAGCAAATCAATTGTGAATTCCACAAAAATTTGGAATTTTACCTAGAATTTTATTATCTAACCAAAAATTTCAATTTCTTCAATTTAAAGAGACCCTTTCAAATTTAAGAAAAACCTTTAACATATGTTGAAATATAATGCTGCAGCTGTAAATTTTGTATATTTGTAAAAAAAAATTTGAACAGGTATTCAAGTTACAGGTGTTTAAAACCAGCAGTCCTTATAGCTCCTAAACAGGTGACGAGACAAAAAAAATGAAGGTCAACTTTCTCCCAAAATTTCCAGACCCTATCTTGAACCGTTTAGAAGATATGTGGGGCCAAAAATTGTTAAAACTGAGTTTTTATTAATGGTAAATTTTAGTACCGTATGGCAACCCTATACATTTTAGTTTTATATTTTTATGAAGCCTATAACATCAATTCTCTTATACCGTTTTTAGATTGAAAATAAATTTAACAGAACTCTTGTTATACTAATTTGAATATAGGCTTTTTTGCTAAATGCCGGGGCTGTAGTTTCAGCACCCTTTAAAATTAAGAAAAACTTTGACACATGTTGAAATATAATTAAAGAGCTTTCAATTTTGTGTATTCCTAAAAAAAATTTGAAAAGGTATTCAAGTTACAGGTGTTTGAAAATAGCAAAATTTCAATTTTCGAGCCCTTATAGCTCCTAAACAGGGGGCGTGATAAAAACCGACTCCTACTAATTTCGGAACTAACTGCTCCCAAAATTTTAAAACCCTACCTTGAACCGTTTAGAAGATATGTTTTGCATAGTTGTAAGTTTTAGTACCGTATGGCAGCCCTAAACATTTTTCGTTTAAAAATTTATAAAGTTTATAAAACCAGCTATCTTTTGCCGTTTTCAGATTGAAAATACACCTAACAGAACGCTTGTTACAACAATCTAAAAATAGGACTTTTTCCAACTTTCTGGGGTTGCAGCTCAGTAACGGGTGGGGCTACAAAAAAAAATTCTACTACGAAATAATTTTTTTTATAATATCTACCCGTGGTTAAAAGCTTTTTACTCTATTTCAAACGGTGTAAGAGTTTTGTATACATACGGGAAATACATTCCTGATTATTGCTATACCTAAATTATTTTTGGTTTTATAAAAACAAAATTATTTATTATACCCGTATGACTATAGGTCAAAGGGTATAATAAATTTGCCCTTACGTTTGTGACGCAGAGAAGGAGGGGAAGTAGATATAGACTCAAGTGTATGGATCGGATCAGAATCGAAAAAGAAATCGATTTAGCTATGTATGTATGTTCGTCCGTCCGTCACCCCGATAACTCAAAAATTAAAGGAGCTAGGATTTTGAAATTTCCAAAAATTAATTTTTATGCAATAGCCGCCACCGCTATTGAAAACCAGCCATTTTGATCCACGGGTTCGAGTAACTGCCAGTTAACGTCTTTTTAGCACATTTTCAAAAAATTTTGTAAAAATGTGCCTATATAGTTCCACTCTGTTCGTCCGCCCCGAATTAAATATAATTAACTAAAAAATTTTAACAATGGGTTGGTATTGCAATAGATATAATTTAATGTTCAAACTTTTTTCTATTAAATATTTTACTAAATTTAAAGGTCCAACATTATATTTTAACATAGGTTAAAGGTTTTTCTTAAATTTGAAAGTGGTTCTTTAAATTGAAGAAAGTGTCTCTCAGTTTTACCAATTTTTGCTCAGATAGTAAAATTTGGAGGAAAAATCCAAATTTTAGTTTAATTCCTAGAACCTAAAAAAATGGAGTGGGGGGGGGGGGGGGGGAATGAAGATAGATCCTTGATAAAACTGGCAACCTTTCTCATTGAAGGACTTTTGAAAATGTGCTTTTTTCATTTCTTGTTTTATATGAGCATTACCTAATAACGCTGAATGTTTGAAATTTTGCCAAAAGCAATTAACTGGATGATATAATGTTTATGTAACGGTCATACGAGTATCCCAGAGTTGATAGACCTAAGCTAAAATGGTTAAAACTAAGAGACAATTTCTTCAGTTTGAAGAACCCCTTTCAATTTTAAGAAAAACCTTTAACATTATATTGAAATATAATGCTGCAGCTTTAAATTTTTTATACTTTGAACAGGTATTTCTGTTACAGGTGTTTTAAAATAGTAAAATTTCAATTTTCGAGCCCTTATAGCTCTTTAAAAGGGGCCGTGACAAAAAAATTTTGTTAACCGACTTCTACTAATTTTAAGACCCTAGCTTGAACTGTTTAGAAGATATGTGGGGCCAAAAATTTTGCAAAAATTGAGTTCAGCAGCTCCCTTTTACCGTTTTCAGATTAAAAATATTCAGTGCTTCAGTGCTTATAATGTATTACTGTGTACAATATTTATACATTTATTAGTTGATAAATAAATAAAATTCAATTCATGTTTTCTTTCAAATAAATTATTAACTCTTATTAACTTTAATTATTTAAAAGTGAATAAAAACTTTTGTTATCATATAAATTAAACACAAGTTATTGTTTAAAAAAAAAAAAAAATATTTTTTTATTTTAAAATCCAAAAACAATATCAAACAACAAATGAAAACATAGATTATTATCATAACATTACATACATATTATATTAATTTATACGACTTATATAAATAGCATATGAATTAAAAAACATTAAAAAATTTTTTGTTAACAAATAAGTATAATTGATAAAAAATAGATTATACAAAATTCAATTAAAAAAATCAATATTTTCATTCTTTTTTTGTTCTTAAATTATAGACTTGAAGCTTAAATAAATTAAATAATATAATAAATATTTTAATATTAAATTTAATTATATAATAATGACTTTTGCACAAATTAAATACATAAATATATAAACAAATAATACTTTATATATTTTCACACATATTAAACATAGTTCTGGAGTGATTAATAACTTGAAATTTTAAAACTAACAATTTTATCCACTGAACTTATAAACTATTAAATTAAATAAATAAATACACTAAGTAAAAACTAGTCAACAACATATTACCGACCAATCTAGTTGTCATCTGTCAATTACTAGTGTTAGCACATATTAACTTTTTCTGCTTAAAGTATCGTTTAGCAAAAAAAAAAACAATTTAACTGTCAAAGTATAAAGTGCCAATTTTTATTGCTCTAATTTAAAAATTTTTAAATAAAATCTAGAAATAAAAATTACTTTAATAAATATAATTTTTTTTTTAGAAAATTAAAAATAAATAAATTTTGAAAATTAAATTGAAAGTGTACGGACGCAAAATTCCTAATTACATAATTATATAAAAAAAGAAAAAAAAAATTTTTTTGAATATAAGAAAAATTATTAATTAATTAATTAACTGGAAAAGTCAAATATACTGTCAAAGCAACCAGACGTGTTTATTTAAGCGGAAAAAAAAAAAAAAAAAATTTTACTTTTCTTTTTTCTTTTTTTTATTGTTTCTATTTTTTTATAAATTTTAAAGTTAATTAATTATAACACAAAATTTTAATATTAATTTATCGTTAATTTATTATAAAACGATAAAGAAAGAAAAAGGAGAAACGAAAATATTATTAAAAATGGATAATCAATGTCCTATTTGCGGAAAAGCTTTAGCGCGTAAATCAAAGGCTGTAAAATGCAAAATTTGCAAAAAAAATTTTCATACTAAATGTGTCACCATCACTGATGCTACGTATAAACTGGTGAAATCTGGAAGCGTTAATTGGAAATGCTCTAGCTGCCCAGCAGAGTTAAATGAATCGATAGCGGTGCTCAGTGGCGATGAAGATTCTACTATAGAATCTGAAGATGATGACACAAACAATGCAAACGTAATAGGTCAATTATCATCTTTTGATTTAAATAATTGTACTATGGATAAAATGGCACTGGTTCTGAAAATATTAGTATCTGTAATAATGGAGTTCCATAAGTCACAAAATCACTTTAGTTCACAAATGGATGATATTTTAAAACAAAACAAAACTTTCTATCAAGAAAATCAAAATATGAAAAAAAAAATTGAATTAGCTGAGAAAAAAACGAAGCATTTGGAAAGGAAGGTTAATCACCTGGAATCCCTACTTGATGAAATAACTCAAAAAAAATATTGTAACAATATTGTATTAGCTGGTTTACCACCCAATGTTAATGATTGCACAAGCGTGGTAATACAAATCGCAGGAAAAATCGGTGCAAACATCACTAATGCGGATATAAAAAAAGTTGTACCACTACAACAACAAGCGAAAACTGAAAATTTATCAAAACCCTTATATGTTGTAGAGCTCAATTCAAGTTCCGCTAAAAAAGAGCTAATGCAAAAAAAAAAACAATTTAAAAACTTATTTACTGACGAATTAAATTTAATCAAAAAAAGCAATAAATGTGAAATCTTTTTTCGCCACCACTTATCACCATTGCAAGCTAAACTCCACAAGGAAGCTAAAACAATTAAAACCAACCAAAATATGGAGTTTCTGTGGGTCAATGATGGAATCATATGTATACGCCAAAAAAAGAATTCCAAGGTATATAAAATCAGAAATTTTAATGACATTAATTTTGTCGAAAATGTTTTTAATATCACTAATTAATTTAATGAAAACACTTTTTTTTTATGATTATTTAAATCATTATAATTTTCTTTATTTCTCTTTTACAAAAATATTCACAATATTTCAAATTCTTAAGCATTTCAATATACAATTTTTTAATACAACAAAAATATTCACAATATTTCAATTCCTTAAGCATCTCAATATACAATTTTCTAATACAAAATTAAATATGAAATTAATAAAAAACATAAAAATATTATCTACTCTCTCGCACTTAATGCAAATAGAAGAAGATATACTACTACCATTTACTTATATAAAATTTTATTTTTTTAAACTTATTTTTATATTCATAAAGATTATTCTAAATTTAATTTTATATATAAATTTAAAAATTATTATTATTCAAACTTTACATTTTAACACTAATATAAATTTTAAAAACACTTTACATTCAAATTTTTACATTAAAACACTTTTTTATTTATATTTAACCTCAAAAACACGCGTATCATCCGGCGCCATAATTAAAACTAACTTTTTTCTTGCAAATTCGAAATTTACTCTTGTTAAAATTCTCTCTGTTTCCAAAAAATTATGTTTCATTTACTTAAAAATTATCTATATTTCCAATAATTCCAATAAAACTAATTTCTTTATAATTATTTTTTTCAAATTAAAATTCTCTCTGTTTCCAAAAAATCATGTTTCAATTACTCAAAAATTATCTATGTTTCTAATAATTCCAAAATTAATAAAAATCATAAAAAAATATATTTTCTCTTTCCGTCATAATGCAAGTAGATGATATAATAAATTTTAATCATATTAAAGAAAACATTAATGTAAATTACTTTACAGGGGTAGAAAACCTTGATTTCAGCTCAAAACATAAAAATAATTTTAATATAGTTTATCTTAATATGCAAAGTTTACGAAATAAACTTAGCAGTTTGGAAATTCTGATTAATTCATATCAGTGTGAAATTCATTAACAGAAATATGGTTAAGACAAAATGAAAACAAGTTCTTTAACTTGCCCGGTTATAAATCTTACTTTTCTAACAGAGAAAAATCATATGGAGGAGCAGCTATTTTCATTACGGAAAACATGGCTAGTAATTTATCCTTTAAAGAAGAATTTAACAATTCAAGTTTCTTAGTAGTCAAATTAATCAAACAAGGTCTTAATATTATATCAATTTACAGAGCGCCCTCAACACGCGTAGATGATTTTATTTCTAAATTAGACGAATATACTAGTAGGTTTAAAAACTCTCTATTATTTGGTGATATAAATGTAGATTTATTAAAAGATAATAGCAATGTTAAAAATTATGAAAACACTTTACTTAGCAATGGTTTTGTTATTTACAATAAAATATCACCTGAATATGTAACTAGAATAGGAAAAGATAAAACAGGGAAAACGGTAAAAACAATAATTGATCACTTTGTTACGGATTTAATTAACAATCACTACTCGTTCTACATTCTAAATAATACGCTATCTGACCACAAACAACTTTTTTTGAGTGTGGACCAAAAACCTGAGAAAGAGAAATTTTTGAGGTTTAAAACGATTTTAAATTATAGTGCTATAGAAAAAGACGAACTCTGGGGTAGTCTAAGTTCTTCAATGAACTTTAATGATATAGTAAAAAATCTTAACCGTTTAATTACTAAGAATACGGAAAAAAAAGCTGTAAAAAATAAAAAAAAAAAGCATGATTGGATAACAGATGAAATAATTGAAAAATAAAAACTCGCGATTCTTATTATAAATTCAAAAAAAAATATAGCAATAATCCTCGTGTAGAACAATTATATAAGGAATCAAAAAAGGAAGTTCAACGTTTAATCTCTCAGGCCAAAATGAAATACTGTTCACAAGAAATAGCAAAACATTACGACAATAGTAAAAAGTTATGGGATCTGTACAAGAGAGTTATGTTTAATAAAAATGTTTCAAATTGTAACTCTAACATTAAATTAATAGAGTATAAAAATCAAATATTTAATAATGATAGAGACATCGCGGAATGTATGAATGCGTTTTTCATTAATGTTACTGATGAACTCAATTGCCCGTCCGATCCTATTGATTACGAATACTTAAACAATTTCACGCGTACTTTCATTTCTGAATTTTACTTAGCACCAACAAATGCAACAGAAATCAAAATAGTTATCGACAGTTTGAAACCCTCAGCAGCGACTGGCTATGACAATATATCAGCAAAATTCATTAAAAAATTTTCTGACAAATTAATACCAATCCTAGTCAAGTTTATAAATATTTCTTTCGAAACGTTCACCTTCCGGAATCATTAAAAACCGCAGTTGTAACGCCAATTTTTAAAAACAATAATGTAACTAATCCAAGCAATTATAGACCAATATCGGTCCTTAGTGCGTTCTCAAAAATTTTTGAAATTATTGTAAAACATCGCCTAAATACTTTTATGATAAATAATGATTTTTTAAATAAAGAACAATACGGCTTCGAGAAATACTCAAACACAACTGCTGCTTGCCTAAGTCTAACAGATTTTATTTCTAAGAACTCTGACGAAGGTAATTATGTCGCCTGTGTTTTTCTTGATTTTCAAAAGGCCTTTGACTGCATAGATAACGAGATCCTCTTATTTAAACTTAGAAAAATGAATTTCAACCCAAACCAAATAGCTTTTTTCAAATACTATTTATTCAACAGACAACAAAAAGTGCAAATAAACAATAGCTTAAGTCAACCAAAACCTACTAAAAAAGGAGTTCCACAGGGATCAATTCTCGGCCCAAATCTATTTAAAATCTATATTAATGACTTATGTTTTTTGAACTTAAAGGGTCATATACAGCTTTATGCAGACGACGCGGTTTTAAAATATTGCTCAAAAGATGAATATGAATTGAGAAATAATATTAAACATGATTTTAAATTAGTTGAAGAATGGTTAAGGAAACATCGTCTGTTACTAAATATAAAAAAAAGTAAAATAATGTTATTTGAAAACAAACAATTTTCAAATATTAACTTTAGTTTCAACAATGAAATTATTGAAACCGTTCAACATTTTAATTATTTAGGTTTAATAATAGATAACAAATTAAAATGGTGCAACCATATAGACAACATAATAAAGAAGATTATACTCTTTGTTTTTATTTTGAGGCGAATGCGTAAATATTTCAACTACGATACGTTATATATTATTTATTCCTCCTACATACTATCAAATATTACTTACTTAAACCCAATCTGGAGCAATGCTCAACAGTCTTCGCTAAATAAATTAGTCATAATTCATAAAAAAGTAATTAAAATTATACATAATTATCCAGTTAGGTACCCAACTAATTTACTATACAATGATAAGTATTTTAGCTTTTCGTTAATCCGCAAATACGAGTTATATATAACAGCGTTCAAAATTGTGAACAATCACATTAAGCATAATTTCATATTACATAGAAGTGTTGATGTTCATTCACATAACACAAGAAATAAATCGAATTTTTATCTTAGTCTCTTCAGAACGAATCATCAAAAAAATAATTGTTTGTATAACTGTTTGAAATTGTATAATGAATTGCCAAACGAGTTGAAAAATGTAGATAGTGTAGGAAAATTTAAAAGAGAAGTAAAGAAATTCATCTTTACTAATAGTTGAAATTTTGATTTTTTGTTTTTTTTTTATAATATACTTTTGAAATAATAATATTATTATGCTTTTTATTAAACGTAAGTTAATTGCTAACACGATGGTAATCTTTACGATATTTTTAATTAATTATAATTGTTTTTAATAATAAATATATAAACATAAATGCTAATAAATAAATTTAAAATAGACACTTATTTTTAAAAATAAATCATAAAGCCACATAGCTACGGCTACGGCTTGTAAACTTAATTATAATTCATAATTATGTTATAAGTATGTATTTAAAATATTTGAATTAATAAAGAAAAAAAAAAAAAAAAAAAAAAAAATACACCTAACAGAACTCTTTTTATAACAACTAAAATTAAGGTGAGTGAAGCTATATAAGCACACTGTTACAAAATTTTTTTAAAATGTGCTAAAAAGAATATAATATGTAAATGTACATATATTTTATTTAAAAAATAACGTAAAAACAATAAGAACCATTTTTTGAAATTATATATGAAACTCATACAAGACTCCTGTAAAGTTGTTTTCTGCTACTGTTACTTTATTTTTTATATTCAATAAGTCCTGTAAAATCTTTTTTCAGATGTTCACGTATGTTGGAAAATTTATTTTAAAAATAAGTTATATAGGTAATTATTTTTTTTGTACATTAATATTTATTTACATAGTAACATATGAACGCATAACATTATTTGTAATTAAATTAAAAGAAATTCATCACATTACACATATAAAGAAAATTTTTTAATTACAAAAATTCCTGTATTGTTATTTTTCTCAGCTGTTGAATTTTGTTGGAAAAGTAGATTGATTACACAAATTATGTGCATTGATTGAGTCTGACATTACATTGACATTTCTACCACTTAGTGCTGACACGTGTTGATTCATAGGACACTGATATGCTAGCGGATACGATGTTGAACTTCTAAAATTAATGTTTTATTGTTAATGCAATGTATAATATAAAAGTCAACAAAGATTTTGTATTTAATTTGGATATTACATTAAAAAATTATTTTGTAATAATTTATCAAATGTTTTTTTAATTTGTTCATGTTTTTAAAGATTAAGCTATTAATTTTAAAATTTTTATCATAAATATTTGTAATAAAAATTGAAGTAATAGTTAAAACTTTATCACGATCAATATAACATCAATAATTATAATTTAGTAAGATTCAGCCACATGATATATGTTTCCAAATTCTTTATGTTTAGAACACAAATAACTAAATATTTTTTACGATTTTTCTATTGCATAAACATAAATCGTAGTTAGAATATGGGGCTACAGATATAGGGAACAATGAGAAATGTCTTTGGCATGGATTTTAAAAAGTAGAAAGCTGCCCTAGCTAGAGGGTTTGAGAATAATGTGCGAGATGTCGGTAATGTAGTTGAGGAATATTAGTTGGTGTCTTTGGTAATTGGGTTAATAGAATTCAAGTGAATTTAGTATAAAATGAGAAGAGTAAGCTTTTGGTTAAAGCGAGTCTAAGTTTTAATAGTAAAGTTAATTTGAACGAGGAAGATTATAGTTGCCCTTGTCAAATTTTAGATACCCGAGCTAGGTATATACATACTATGATGTTTAAAATAAAATAAACCATTAATTAGTAAGTTCCTTTGTGCTATTATTTTAAAATATAAAATTACCCCACAATTTTTGTAAAAAAAAAACATAAAAACAAAACAAAATTATAAAAAAAAGAAAAAAAAAATTGGTCCACCCTAAAATTTGGTACACCATAAAAGTTGGTCCGAGTAACGCCGCTAAGTAACTTGCCCTATTACTTTACTTACCTAGTTTTAATTATATCCTAGTTCTATTTGCCTAGCTTTAAGTTTAACCTCGTAGCTTCATTTTATTCACATTTATCGAAATGAAAACTTTGTATGGCAGTCCCCGAAAAATGAAGTCATAACATTTTGAGACTTCATATAGGTGCTTGTTCTATAATATGGTTTAACGTGTCTAATTTTCATCCTCGTGGATATTAATATTGGTTTAAAAAAGTTGTGTGGCCGCTGCGAAGACTTGGCCCGATTGAACTAGCTAATTTACCTGGCGGGGAAAATCAACGAGGGGAAATCCATGAGGGGAAAAACCACAAACATTTAAAAAAACACTTTTGTCGATTTCTGTTAATTTATTCCGGCACAATTTACAAAGTGTATTTGTGCTTTCAATTAAAAACCTTTTGAGAGGAGAAGAAACGCTGAACTGGGTATTATCTGATTTACCTGTAAGTATTATTATACCCGTATGACTGTAGGTCAAAAGGTTACATTAAATTAGCCATTACGTTTGTGGCGAAGAGAAAAAGGGGAGTAGATAAAGACTCTCATCGGATCGGAACCGAAAAGTGAATCGATCTACCTATGTATGCTAATTCGTCCTTACGATAACTCAAAAAATAAAGAGCTAGGATTCTGCAATTTTCACAAATTGGTTTTAATGAAAGAGCCGTCATCATTATTACAATCCAATCAGCTAGCTCCACGGGTAAACATTTGGTTGGTTTACTGAAGTAGTTTCGAGAAGTTGCCGTACAACTTCTTTATTTATAAGAGCATTAATCCATATGCATAAATTTTCCCAAAAATAGTTTAGCTTTATAGCCAATGTTTTTGCCAATATTTAAGTGGGGTAGTAGTGGTAATGGTTTTGATCATTACTTTCAATATTAATTAATTAACTTGAATGGGGAATGTCTGAAAAAAATATAGTCGATGTACTGCAAGAGGTTTATAGACCTTCCTTTAAACTTATAATTTGATTTGTACTTAACAGATTGTTCTACTACTATCTTCCGTATCTCTTATGAATTTATGAAGGTAATGTAGACTTTTTTTTGGAAAAAGAGTTTTAATATAACATAATACGAAAATATACGAAATTGAACTTTTTGATTTTTAGATTTTTGGAAAGAATTACGAAAAAATGTTGAGATGCAAAAAGTAATGTCATAAAAAAACCCAGAGATATTATTATTCGGATTTTGTATTCGTTTTATTTCTATTATTATTAATATTATAATTTGGCACTATTTGAGGTAAGCAAAAAAATTAGTCTGATTAATTAAGTGAACTTTTGGAATAAGGGTTAACTTGCGTTAATACCAAAAAACCGAAAGATTCATTGAATCCTTGTGCAACACGTATAAACAGGTCAAAACGAAATTAGGTGGGTGGGCTTCTATAATTAAAATCACTGCTGGTACAAAATTTTCAATAAAAATAATTAATTTAACCGTTTAAGCAAATAGAATTTATAAAAAACTTCATGCCGTCGTCGTAGCAAACGGATTAATCGAACTTAATTAAATATTTTTGCAGCCAAAAATCAAACTGTAAATTTGGACGGACACAAATCGGAAACAAAAAATTTGTTAAAAGCCTGCCGGACCGAAATTGGTTAATATATTCCAAACAACTTTATTCAACTAATTCCAGTAACCAACAGGCACATTTGTTCAATCTTCCAGACCGTTTCGGCACGACATTTAAAATATTGAAAAATCTTCATTGCGCCCTCGTGCCAAAACGATTTAACAGAGCGTAACAATAATTTGTATCAGCCTGCGTTTTCGACTCCAAAACCACTTTGTAAAATTGGACATTAATCGACAAAAAAAAAAGTTTTTGGAAGTTTGCCGTGCCGAAATGGGTTAATATATTCCTACCTGAATATATTAAAAACAAGTAAAGAAACAGTCAGTCTTAGAAATACCCTACACATATTTCGTTCAAATTTAATGAGAAGTCCATAAGTCATTTTAAAACCATAAAAGCTTTTATTAGTCTGATTGTCTTTGGATTAGTTTGATTGTCTTACGGAAGAGCTAGCGAAATTAACTTTATTTTACTAAGAACATTTTCTAATTATTTTATCAATTCAAAAATATTAATAATTCTTAGATACTAATTTATCTATTTAAAAATTTTAAACAACAAATAAACTTGAAAACAAGTGAGTAAACAGTTAGTCGGTGCAACCGACTTAGAAATTCCCTACACCTATTTGGTTCAAATTTAATCAGATATCCATAAGTCATTTTAAGACCATAAAATCTGTTATTAGTTTGATCGTAAGACATAGCTAACCAAATTATCTTTATAATACTAAAATCATTTTCTAATTACTTTATCTATTCAAAAATATTACAAATTCTTACTAATTTATTTATTTAAAAATATTAAAAAACAAAAACACTTGGAATAAATGAAAATATATTTATTTCAATTCAATTACAAAAGTGAAAAAATTTGAATTATTAAATTTTTTGATAAAAAGCTAATCAAAGCATAAAAAAATATATTTAATAATCAAAATTTTTCAAAATTGCAATTATTTTAAATTGTTAATTTATGTACCTATTAGAAAAGCTTATAAACGCATAATATGCAATAAATGTATTTCTAAAATACAATTACAAATGTAGAACCTTTCATATACTTCATTTAAATATAAAAATAAATTTTACATAAATGCAGCAAGTACCTTTAAATATAGCTTAAGTATCGTACACAATGTCTTAATTATATATCATATATGGTAAAAATATTCAATAAAATATATGATATAATAGAAATTAAAAAAACGGAATATATATTTATGTAAAAACCGATATAGGAAAAAACCATAGTGTATCAAATGTACAGTTTCTATTTTCATGAATTTCGAAGATAAGCTTTTTAATTTTGGGATTTCTTGGGAGGCACCTGAACCACCACCACAATTAAGACTAAGAATTTCGGGGACACATAGGAAATAGGAAATATATTCTTTGTCTTCGAATATATACTCGTTTGGCCTCAAATCGATCAAAAGCTTCTAGAATCGAGCTAATTGACCGAATTCGACCAGAACCAATTCCCAAGGTACTTTCATTACTAGTAACCTACAGTTTAAATTTCATCCAAAAAGCGGCATAATTTTGGAGTTATGCTATTTTTAAGATATATGTTTTTTAGACCTTGAACTTTTCAAAGATTCCAGAAACCGAAACTGCCCATTTGCAGTCCGCGCTGTACTTTAAATACCAGTTAACCCTTGTACACAATTGGAACGTTCTATCTTAATTTTAAGTTACTATTTTTAGTAATTTCGTTTATAAACTTGTAAACTTTAATCCGATTAACCCAAGATAAGCGGAACGCGCAAGAAATAGTAAAGAACATTCATGTGCCAAATTTGAAGCTTCTACATTTGTTTGAAGTTACTATCTTTATTAATTTCGAAAATATGCTTTAAGGTCTTCGCAACTGTGTGGCTGATAGCCCGACCCACTACTCCAATTGGTCCCAAATTTTAAGGACACTAAAGAAATAGAAAGAGACACCCTGATACCTAATTTGGAGGTTCTATCTCCATTGATTTCGGAATTATGCTCGTTTGGTTTAAATTCGATCAAAAAGTTCTAGGTTCCGAAACCATTATCCAATCCCCACCGTACGCAATCCTCGCAGTAGCTTTAATACTCGTAACGTACAGCACAAATTTGATGAAGATAGCGTCAATAGCTGTTGCGTTATCGTGATTTTTTATACATGTTCGTTAGCCCTAAGACCGATAAAAAGGTCCATAATTCGAGCCAATGGGGTGATTTCACCCATGTGCAGTCCGCGCTGTACTTCCAATACTAGTTAACCTTGTTCACAATTGGAACGTTCTATCCTAATTTTAAGTTACTATTTTTAATAATTTCGATTATAAACTTTTAAGCCCCGGGAGGTCTAGAAGAAGTACCTGAACTACCACTCCAATTTATCCCAAATTAGGGGGCCCCACAAATAGTAAAGAACATCTTTGTGCCAAATTTGATACTTCTACATTTGTTTCAAATTGCTATCTTTATTAATTTTAAAGATGTGCTTTAAGGTCTTCGGAAATGTGTGGCTGGTCTCCGATCCACTACTCCAATGGGGCCCAAATAGAGGACACTAAGGAAATAGTAAGGCACACCCTGATACCAAACTCGGAGGTTCTTGGAGGTACGCAATCCCCGCTGTAGTTTTATTACTAGTAACCTACGTCACAAATTTGATGAACATAGTGTCAATAGTTGTTGTGTTATCGTGATTTTTTATTATTGTTCGTTATCCCTTAGACCGATAAAAGATCCATAATCCAAACCCTTGGGCTGATTTCGCCCATATGCAGTCCGCGCTGTATTTTAAATACCAATTAACCCTTGTACACAAGTGGAACGTTCTATCCTAATTTTAAGTTACTATTTTTAATAATTTCGATTATAAACTTTTAAGCCCCAGGAGGTCTAGAAGAAGTACCTCAACTACCACTCTAATTTATCCCAAATTAGAGGGCCCCACAAATAGTAAAGAACATCTTTGTGCCAAATTTGATGCTTCTACATTTGTTTCAAGTTGCTATCTTTATTAATTTTAAATATGTGCTTTAAGGTCTTCGGAAATGTGTGGCTGGTATCCGACCCACTAATCCAATAGGGGTCCAAATCAAGGACACTAAGGAAATAGGAAGGTACACCCTGATACCAAACTTGGAAGTTCTTGGAGGTACGCAATCCCCGATGTAGTTTTATTACTAGTTACCTACAGAACAAATTTGATGAAGATAGTGTCAATAGTTGTTGCGTTATCGTGATTTTTTATTTATGTTCGTTTTCACTTAGACCGATAAATGGTCCAGAATCCGAACCCATAGCTTGATTTCGCCCATTTGCAATCCCCGCCGTACTTTCAGTCCTAGTAACCTACAGTTAAAATTTCATCAAGACACCTTAATTATTTTTTGAGTTATCGTTCCTACGGACGGACGGACATGGCTAAATCGACTCAGGAGGTCACGCTGATCACAAATATATATACTTTTCCGTATCTAGCTCGCTTATTTTAGGTGGTTACAAACACCACACCAAAGTTAATATACCTCTTTACCTATTCTATAGGTGTAGGGTATAAAAAATGGATTCGTAAAATGCAATTACAATATTATATTTTTAAAACTCTTTATCCAATCCAATAAAATTTTACACACATGCAGCAATTACTTCTCTTCAGGATTTTTAGCAGTAGTGCATTTACTGTTGAATGATTTAGTACCCTTGATTAATTATTTCAGTTTTAAATAATTTTTAAATATAATCTCTTAATTTAATTATTTTTTAATGTTTTATATAATCAAACTCAACAGCTTTTTATAAAGTTTTTGGTTACTTTACTCTAAATTAGAAACGGTTTAACCTATTTACTTCAAATTTGGGAAAGTAGTTAGTATTGCTTTGAATTACAGAAAGTTTCAAAAATTACTAGAATAATCCTAGAAAAATCGTTTTAAAATGATTGCTTTCATACATTTTAAAATTTACATTTACACAGTGTATAATTTTTTTGTTAGCTTTTTACAATAACATCAAATTCAATTAAACCTCAATTGAGAGCGGCAGCAACGCGGACCGGGTATTGGCTAGTATAAATATAAAAGTTTATATAATTTGATTGTTTTTAATGTTAATTAAAACCAATAGTACTATCATTAGCTATTTATCACAAAATTTAAAAATCAAAATATGCAATAAATTTATTTATAAAATACAATGATAAATTTAGAACTGTTCATATAATTCATTTAAATAAAAAAATAAATTTTACAGCTTAAATATCGTACTCAATTTCTTAATTATATATTACCTATGGTAATAATTCTATAATGTATAGATACGATATAATAACAATTTAAACAAAACAAGTAAAGAAACTATCAGTCGGTGCGACCGACTTAGAAATACCCTACACCTATTTGGTTCAAATTTAATGGGAAGCCCATAAGTAATTTTAAAACCATAAAAGCTGTTATTAGTTTGATCTTAAGACCTAGCTAACCAAATTAACTTTAAAATACTAATAACATTTTCTAATTACTTTATCTATTCAAAAATATTACAAATTCTTACTAATTTATCTATTTAAAAATATTAATAAACAAAAAACCTTGAATTAAATGAAAATATTTATTTCAATTCAATTACAAAAGTGAAAAAATTTGAATTATTAAATTTTGTGATAAAAACCTAATCAAAGCATAATATATTTAATAATTAAAATTTTTCAAAATTTCTATTATTTTAAATTGTTAGTTTACGTACCTATTAGAAAAACTTATAAACGCAAAATATGCAATAAATGTACTTCTAAAATATAATTACAAATTTAGAACTTTCATATAATTCATTAAATATAACAATAAATTTTACATAAATGCAGCAACATTTGAAAAAGCTTTAGTATTGTACACAATGTCTTAATTATATATCACATATGGTAATAATTCAATAAAATCTATGATATAATAAAAAATTAAAAAACTGGAATGTAATCGTTTATTAAAAAAATATTTTGTTTTTCATTTATAAAATATTATACAAAATATGTTTTATCTAAAAATCTTAGCCTTTTAAAAATATAAAAGTGTTAAATAAAAACTGAAATAGGAAAGAACCTGTGTGGCTGGTCCTCAACCCACTACTCCAATTGGTTCCAAACTTCAAGGACACTAAAGAAATAGAAAGAGGCACCCTGATACCAAATTAGGAGGTTCTATCTTCATTGGTTTTGGAATTATGCTCGGTTGGCCTAAATTCGATCAAAAAGTTTTAAGTTCCGAACCCATTGTCCATTTCCCGCCGTAGGCAATCACCGCCGTAGTGTCATTACCAGTACCCTACAACACAAATTTTATGAAGATAGCGTTATCGTGATTTTATATATATGTTCGTTAGCCCTTAGACCGATTAAAAGGTCTAGAATCCGAACCCTTGGTCTAATTTTTCCCATATGCAGTCCGCGCTGTACTTTAAATACTAGTTAACCCTTGTACACAAGCGGAACATTCTGTATTAATTTTAAGTTACAATTTTTAGTAATTTCGATTATAAGCTTTTAAACCTTGGAAGGTCTAAGAGGGGTACTGAACCACCACTCCAATAGATCCCAAATTAGGGGGACACACAAGAAAGAGTAAAGAATACCATAAACATAGCACTACACATGCTATCTATAAATTAATATCCGATGGTTGCTGGTACGTAAATAAAAAGGAAGGCGTGGGTGCTTGCCTTATAGATTTAGAAAAAGCGTTTAATACTGTTTGGATCGATGGTTTAAATTATTAAAATACGGATTTCCAATCAATTTGTTGTTGTTGTTGTTTAGACGGGGGGGAAAGCAAGTCTCCAACAATAAATTTAGAATAGCCAATAAATCAAATATAGAAAATGAATTTGTGATTAATAGTGGCTTTCAACAAGGTACTGTTAATTCACCATTTCTTTTCTCAATATACATAACAGAACTATTAGACCTACTTACAAACATGAAGGGCTCTAATTATTCAGTAGCTTTTGCTGATGATTTGATTATTTATGCGGCTGGTAATAAAGTCGCAGAAATAACAAGAAATGTTCAGAAACAGTTTAATCTTACCAATGATTATTGCAAAGTATGATGACTAAAAATGAACATAGATAAAATGTGAAGCAATTCTTTTTAGGAATACTGTTGATAAAACCACAGTAATATTAAAAAATTTTGAAAAAACTTCCAAATAAAAACTTCAAACTCCACATCAATTGGCAGAAAAAAATCTGTCAAATACTTAGGTGTAGTTTTGAATCCAGAGCCGGATGGTAGTATTTTGCCGCCTGGAGCAAGCTTCTTGAAAAGGCGCCTATATTGTTAAAGTAAAATTTTATGAAATAGCTGCAGGCAGATTTAAAAACATACATTTTCTAATAGACTATTTATATATATTTAGATTATTGTTATGTACAAAAAATAAATCATTTAATTAATTAATGGTACTCTGTGGACTTTAATTTCTGCAAAATCTTTTATTAAGACATCATAATCCAAAAACTCTGCGATGGTGCTTTCAATAGACATCAAAGACAAACCTACTAACCTTTCTTGTCCCATTGATGATCTAAGATAATTTTTAATTATTTTCAATTTGGAGAAACTACGTTCTCCAGAAGCAACCGATACAGGTAAAGTTAGCAAAATCCTTAAAGAAACGCATAAATTCGGAAATATAGTAGTCATATTATTCTTGGCTAAATAATTAAGTATTTCTATTGGGTACATATTAGATGGCAATAGTGCAGCCAAATTTATAATTTCTTCACAAATTTCAATACCATCAATATCTGTATTGTCACCATCATCTACTAGTTGATGATGAAAAAAATACATATATTTGTTGAATAATATGGAAAAAGTTTTCCACTTCTCCAGAGGTAGATGCTGCATCGTTAACAACTAAATTAAGCGAATGACAAGAACAAGGAATGAAAGTAGCGCGTGGATTAATTTCCATAATTCTCCTTTGAACACCTATTCTTTTGCCTTTCATATTGGCCCCATTATCATACCCTTGCCCTCTCATATCTTCAATGGGGATGTGGTTGGTATTTAATTCATGAAGAATTTTATTTGTTAAACCTTCACCAGAGGTATTTATGACTGGAACAAATCCAATAAAATGTTCTCTGATTTCAAAGTCACCACTATTTAAATTTTGCATTACAAATCTTATAATGATTGACATTTGTTCCACGTGACTTTGATCAGGTGTGCAATCCACTATTATTGAATAATATTTATTTATTTTTATTAAGTCAATAATATGAGTTTTAATTTTTTTTTGAAATCAGTTCAATTAACTCATTTTGAATGGTATGACTTAAATAATGAATTTGTGTCTCTTTTGTAGAAATACTTTGCAAATGATCTGCAGCTGTTTGATCAAATTTAGCCAATAACTCAAACAGTTTAAAAAATTACCATTCTGACGATCATTAATATTTTCGTTTGAACCTCGTATTGCTAATGATTGCGTTGCGAGAAACTGTATAATTGAAATAATTCGTTTCAATATTTTTTGCCATTTATTAACTTGCATATTTTTTGCGCGCTGTAAAGCAGCATCAATAGTATTTTCGGTTTTAAGTCGTGAATCTAACTCTTTCCAGCTAATAATACTTTCAAAATAAGAATTAGATGACTCATGAGTTTTCAAAGCTCTTGACAAATGTGACCAATCAGAATACCCGCATATTGCCCAGTTATGATTAAGTTTTGAGAATAATTTACATCCAAAACAAAATACGGCATCTTGTGACGTGGAATAAATCAACCATGGTCGTAAAATCTTTTCGCCATTAGGCAAGCAGCGATTGTAGAAGGAGGGTGAAAATTGTCTACCTTTATTGTTGATAGGAAAATCAAACTCTCTTATTTGTAATGTACCTTTTTTTATAAGTAGCTGTCGAAATTGATCTGTTATATTACTCCACTTAGCAGGATCTGAAGATACTTCATAAACAGTATCGTTTTCACGTACATTTTCTTCATGTGTGCTAATTGGCACCGACGGCGGTGTATCAACTTCTGATTCTGATGTATCTGTCAACAGCGTTTCATCCATATCGGATTCTGATGTTTCACTATTTTCGCTGGTATCGGAATTTATGCTTGCGTGAAAGGTAGCCTTTTTATTTGGTGGTTCATAATCGTCAACTGTGGACGTATCGACAATAGCACCAACAGTAGACGTAGCTGAAGTTGAAGGGACTTGTAATGGTGATTTTGTAAAAAAAGATTTCATCGTATTCATCTGCTTAGTACGTTCATTTTCTCTAGCTTCTCTTTGTTTTTTAAATTCCCAACCAGATTTTTCTTATTACTTCCAACCATTTTTTAAAATTATGATAAGGCTATAATTTTTTTTATAAAAATAACAAACTAATAAACAGGTCCAAAATAAAATTAAAAACTTACTGCTTTATATCAATGATGAAAATAAATTATTTATCTGAATTTTAATTCAAATTGCAAATTAACACAATTAACTGATATCTTTAATACAAATTAGCACAATATTTAACTAAAATACTAATTAATACCAAATATAAACTTTAAAAATACAAAAACTATTTGAGAACTCTAAATACTACTTCTGTTATAATTATAATAAACAAAAACCAAAATCAGAGTAACAAAAAATTGAAAATATTATTTGGTTTTTCCAATATTTTTGTAAAGCAACGCTTACTATGAATAAATTCGAAATTTCTGTTAAAAAGTTTTTATTTTTCGCCAATAAAAAGACAGTAAAACATTTCAAAGAAATGATTACATTTCAAAGCAATGTGAAAAATTTGAATTTTGTTCTAAAAAAATTTAACATATTATAATATATATGTATAGGAAAAGGGCTCAGAAATGCCAATTTATCAAAATATAGATTATTATGTAGAAATTCGTGTTATAATAACATAGTCAGTATGGTAGTTTTGTTGAGAATAATTCTTCAATTTGATAGAAAAGGCGCCTTTTTTGCAATGTGATTCTGGCGCCTGGTGCGGTCGCACCCTCGCTCCCCCCATAGATCCGGCGGTGTTTGAATCAACATTTAAATTTGATTGACAATACTAAAAGAATTATAGAAAAAGGAACAAAAGCATTTATGGCATCCAAAAAACCTTTCTATAACAAAATTATCGATGAAAGAGTAAAAATTTTAGCTTACCCAGCTCTCATTAGACCTGTTATATCATATGCTGGACCCATTTGGTTCAACATAAGTGCAAATCTAATGAAGAAATTAAGAAAATTTGAACGCAAATGCATAAGAGCCGGCGTAAATCTACATAGGAAACCTGAAACGGATTACAAACATTTTTATTTCAATAAATGCTTGTACCGTAAAGCTAATATTGTAAAATTCGATAATTTTTTGATAAAATTAATTCGTAATCACTTTGAAAGATCTCTCAATACAAAAGAAAATGGCCTTATATTACATATATATTACCATAATGATGAGTATATTAAAAATGCCTTAAAAACGGGATATATAGCACCCGAACATTTTATTTATCTGGATTCAAAAGGTTATATTCAAAACCACGAACATGTCCCCCTATTATATCACTATAATAGACGGGCTACATGTAAGTGTATCGAAAATAATCTTCATAACGTAGAAGCAAATACATTTAAATATGACATGTTTATTCCAGAAAGGGATAAAAAAAATTCAAAATAGTCACATCAAATTTGGTGGCTAAATAATCAAGCATACTATAGATATTAAATCTAACATTAGCATAGGTTTTAGGGTAAGTTTTAGGTTTAGTTTTAAGGCTAGGTTAAGTTAGTTCTAAGTTTTTAACAAAATAAAAAATAAGTAATTTTAGGTTTTTTTAAATTTTTCCTTAAATATAATAAAATTAAATTAATTTTCCATATGAAAAAAAGAAAAAAAAATTATGTATAAATATAATCAAGAAAATTTTTAAAACTAAAAAAATGAAGCACATGTTTAAGATTTAGTTGTAAGATACTTTAATTTAAAATTAGTTTTGTAAGGCTTTTTTCTAATGTAAAATAAAATGAAATAAAATAAACATAAAAAGTTCAAAAAAAAAAAAATTATCACAAAATTTAATAATTAAAATATGCAATAAATGTATGTCTAAAATACAATGAAAAATTTGGAACTTTTCAAATAATTATAAATACTTGATGTAATTTAAATATAAAAATTAATTTTTTAGCTTACAACTTACAACTTAAGTATAGAACACAATTTCTTAATTATATTATTACTTATGGTAATAATTCAATAAAATAGAAATACAGTCTTACTGTATTCTTCTTGGAATACACAGGCTATTTGTTATTATAAATAAAACCGTTTTTATACCCTACACCTTTAGAATAGGTAAAGGGGTATATTAACTTTGGTATGGTGTTTGTAACCACCTAAAGGAAGCGAGCTAGATATGGAAAAGTATATATATTTGTGATCAGCGTGACCTCCTTAGTCGATATAGCCATGTCCGTCCGTTCGTCCGTCCGTAGGCACGATAACTCAAAAAATAATGGAGCTATGTTGATGAAATTTTAACTATAGGTTACTAGGGCTGAAAGTACGGCGGGGATTGCAAAGGTGCGAAATCGGCCCATAGGTTCGGATTCTGGACCTTTTAATCGGTCTAAGGGCTAACGAACACATATAAAAAATCTCGATAACTCAACAACTAATGACGCTATCTTCATAAAATTTGTGTTGTAGGGTACTGGTAATGAAACTACGGCGGTGATTGCGTCCGGTGGGTATTGTACAATGGGTTCGGAACTTAGAACTTTTTGATCGAATTTAGGCCAAACGAACATAATTTCGAAACCAAAGAAGATAGAACCTCCAAATTTGGTATCAGGGTGTCTCTTTCTTTTTCCTAGGTGTACTTGAAATTTGGGCCCCGTTGGAGTAGTGGGTCGGGACCAGCCACAACATTTGTAGTGGGTTGGGACCAGCCACAACATTTCTGAAGACCTTGAAGAATATCTTTAAAATTAATAAAGATAGCAGCTAGTATTTAGAAGCTTTAAATTTGGCACAAGGGTAATCTTTACTATTTCTTGTGTGTCCCCCTAATTTGGGATCGACTGGAGTGGTGGTTCAGTACCCCTCTTAGACCTCCCTTGGTTTAAAAGCTTATAAATGAAATTATTCAAAATAGTAACTTCAAATTAATATATACCGTTCCACTTGTGTACAAGAGTTAACTGGTATTTTAAGTACAGCGCAGACTGCATATGGGCGAAATCACCCCCAAGGAATCGAATTCTCGACCTTTTAATCAGTCTAAGGGCTAACGAACATATATAAAAAATTACGATAACTCAACAACTAATGACGCTATCTTCATAAAATTTGTGGTGTAGGATACTGGTAATGAAACTACGGCGGTGATTGCGGACTGTGGGTAATGTACAACGGGTTCGGAACTTAGAACTTTTTGATCGAATATAGGCCAAACTAGCATAATTCCGAAACCAATGAAGATAGAACCTCCAAACTTGGTATCGGGATGTCTCTTTCTATTTCCTTAGTGTCCTTGGAATTTGGCACCAATTGGAGAAGTGGGTTGGGGACCAGCCACTCAGTTCCAAAGACCTTAAAGCATATTTCCGAAATTAGTAAAGATAGTAACTTCAAACAAATTTAGAAGTTTCAAATTTGGAACATGGGTGCTCTTTACTATTTTCTGCACGTTCTCCTAATTTTGGATCAATCAGAGTGGTGGTTCAGTACCAATCTTACACCCCCCGAGGTTTAAAAGCATCATCGAAATTAATAAAAATATTAACTTAAAATTAAGATAGAACGTTCCAATTGTGTATAAGGGTTAACTAGTATTGAAAGTATGACGGGGATTGCATATGGGCGAAACCGTACCATGGTTTCGGGTTCTGGAACCTTTAAAAGTTCAAAGGATGATGAACATATATCTTAAAAACAGTATAACACAAAAAATAATGCCCCTTTTTTGATGAAATTTAAACTCTAGGTTACTAATAATGAAAGTACCATTGGAATTGGTTCTGGTCGAGTTCGGATAATGAGTTCGGATTCTAGAAGATCGATCTAAGGCCAAACGAGTATAATTTCGAAGCCAAAGAATATATTTCCTATTTCTTATGTGTCCCCGAAATTTAGACTTAGCTGTAGTGTTGGTTCAGATGCCGCCTAAGAAATCCCAAAACTAAAAAGCTTATATTCGAAATTCAAGAAGATAGAAACTTTAAATTTGATACACGAGAATTTGATCTTTCCTATTTCCGTTTATATTTAACACTTTTATATTTTTGAAAGGCTAAGAATTTTACCATAAAACATATTTGGTATAATATTTTATAAATTAAAAATAAAATATTTTTTTAATAAACGGTTAAATTCCTTTTTTTTAATGTTAATCATATCATACATTTTATTGAATTATTACCAAAGGTGATATATAATTAAGACATTGTGTACAATACTTAACCTATATTCAAATGTACTTGCTGCATTTATGTAAAATTTATTTTTATATTTAAATGAATTATATGAAAAGTTCTAAAATTGAAATTGTACTTTAGAAATATATTTATAGCATATTTTGCGTTTATAAGCTTTTCTAATAGGTACATAAACTAACAATGTAAAATAATTGCAATTTTGAAAAATTTGAATTATAAAATAATATAGTTAACTTTGTATTCGGAATGCATTTTACGCTTTCTACTTCTTTTTGCATTAACAGATTTTGCATTACTACTTGCTGTAAATAAAAATTTTTATGATAGTCTTCATTTTGTTTCATTAAGAATAAAGAATAAAGTAGGTATACTGGGTCGGTAAGGGTCATGTAGGTATACTGGGAGATTCGACCATGGGTTCGGAACCTAGAACTTTTTGATGGAATTTAGGCCAAACGAGCATAATTCCGAAACCAATGAGGATAGAACCTCCAAATTTGGTATCAAGGTGTCCATTCCTATTTCTTTAGTGTTCTTGATTTTTGTACTTGATTTTTGGAGTAGTGTGTTGGTGACCAGCCACACATTTCCGAAGACCTTAAAGCATATCTATAAAATTAATAAAGATAGCAACTTGAAACAAATGTAGAAGCTTCAAATTTGGCACAAGGATGTTCTTTACTATTTGTTAGGCCCCCTAAATTGGGATCAAATTGAGTGGTGGTTCGGATTATAGAAGCTTTTGATCGATTTGAAAAATTTGAATTATTAAATATATTATGCTTTGATTAGCTTTATATCACAACATTTAATAATTCAAATTTTTTAACTTTTGTAATTGAATCGAAATAAATATATTTTCATTTATTTCAAGGTTTTTTGTTTTTTAATATTTTTTAAATAGATAAATTAGTAAGAGTTTGGAATATTTTTGAATAGATAAAGTAATTAGAAAATGTTTTTTAGTACTACAAAGCTAATTTGGTTAGTCATGTCTTAAGAACAAACTAATAATATCTTTTATGGTTTTAAAATGACTTATGAACTGCCCATTAAATTTGAACCAAATAAGTGTAGGGTATTTCTAAGTCGGTTGCACCGACTGACTGTTTCTTTACTTGTTTATACCTAAAAAAGTAAACGGGTATATTAACTTTGGTATGGTGTTTGTAACCGCCTAAAGGAAGCGAGCTAGATATGGAAAAGTATATATATTTATGATCAGGGTGACCTCCTTAGTCGATATAGCCATGTCCGTCCGTCCGTCCGTAGGCACGATAACTCAAAAAATAAAGCAGCTATCTTGATGAAATTTTAACTGTAGGTTACTAGGGCTGAAAGTACGGCGGGGATTGCAAGTGGGCGAAATCGAACCATGGGTTCGGATTCTGGACCTTTTAACCGGTTTAAGTGCTAACGAATATATATAAAAAATGTCGATAACTCAACAACTAATGACGCTATCTTTATAAAATTTGTGTTGTAGAGTACTGGAAATGAAACTACGGCGGTGATTGCGTACGGTGGGTAATATACAATTGGTTCGGAACTTGGAACATTTTGATCGAATTTAGGCCAAACGAGCATAATTTCGAAACCAATGAAGATAGAACCTCCAAATTTGGTATCAGGGTGTCTCTTCCTTTTTCCTTAGTGTACTTCAAATTTGGGCCCCATTGGAGTAGTGGGTCGCCAACCAGCCACACATTTCTGAAGACCTTGAAAAATACCTTAAAATTAATAAAGATAGCAGCTAACATTTAGAAGCTTTAAATTTGGCACAAGGGTGTTCTTTACTATTTCTTGTGTGTCCCGCTAATTTGGGATCGATTGGAGTGGTGGTTCAATACCCCTCTTAGGCCTCCCAAGGTTTATTAGCTTATAAATGAAATTACTAAAAATAGTAACTTAAAATTAATATATATCGTTCCACTTGTGTGCAAGGGTTAACTGGTATTTAAACTACAGAGCGGACATATTTTCGAAATTAATAAAGATAGTAACTTCAAACAAATTTAGAAGTTTCAAATGTGGTACATGGGTGCCCTTTACTATTTCCTGTGCGTTCTCCTAATTTTGGATCATTCAGAGTGGTGGTTCAGTACCCCTCTTACACCGCCCAAGGTTTAAATTAATATTAACTTAAAATTAAGATAGAACGTTCCAATTGTGTTCAAGGGTTAACTAGTATTGAAAGTATGTCGGGGACTGCATATGGGTTTTGGAACCTTTAAAAGTTTAAAGACTAACGAACATATATCTTAAAAGCATATATCTTAATAGTTATAATGAAAGTACCATCGTAATTGGTTCTGGTCGAGTTCGGACAATGAGTTCGGATTCTAGAAGCTTTTGATCGATTTGAAAATTTGAATTATTAAATATATTATGCGTTGATTAGCTTTTTATCACAAAATTTAATAATTCAAATTTTTTAACTTTTGTTATTAAATAGAAATAAATATATTTTCATTTATTTCAATTGTTTTTGTTTTTTAATATTTTTAAATACATAAATTAGTAAGAATTTGTAATATTTTTGAATAGATAAAGCAATTAGAAAATGTTTTTTAGTACTATAAAGTAAAATTGGTTAGCCATGTCTTAAGATCAAACTAATAAAATCTTTTATGGTTTTAAAATGACTTAGTAACTTCCCATTAAAATTGAACCAAATAGGTGTAGGGTATTTCTAAGTCGACTGACTGTTTCTTTACTTGTTTTTTATTTTTTTTAAAAAACAATGCGTGCTATTTTTTAATGAATCAGAGAATTGTTATTATTTTTAATTGTTAAGCTAACAAGGAAAAAAAAAATAATAAATTTAATTTATTTATTTTTTTAAAAGTTTTTAAAAATTAAAAATTTATTATAATTTAATTTAGTTTAAATAAAATCAATTCGTAGTAAGCTATAGGCCAGGCTGGAAGCAGTCAGCAATTTTTATCTTGCCTTTTTGTAGTTTCGTCAGTATTAAAAAAAAAAGAAATGTAATAAAATAAACAGAGAATCTTTCAAAAACAATTAAAATCTTTCCAAAACTCTCAATTAATACAGTAATTAATAAAAATTCTCTTTTGCAAAAATATATTTTATAGAAACATCAAAGCCAGAAATCAAACTGGAAAAAATAAGCCCGTTTTTAATTAAAAAAGGGATTGAAGCTATTAGCAAGGAAATAATTTCCGTACATCAATTAAAAAATTAACAACTACTATTACTAGTTAAAAATGAAATTGTGGCTAAACGTTTTTTAGGTAAAATAAATTTAAGTGGTGTAGTCGAAGTGCAAGGCAAATACCATCCTACATTAAATATCTGTAATTGCATAATATATGCCTCATGCCTGAACTATCAAACTGAAGAACACATTGTTTAAGAAATGGCAAAAAAAAGTTATCAGTGCCTACAAAATTAAAAGAAAAGACACAGACGGAAATTTAAACGATTCAGGTGCTATAATTTTAACATTTAAATTATATGAATTACCATTGAGTGTTAACATAACAGTGCCAATGCGTTGCCGTAATTATAAAGTTTTGGGACATACTCAAAAATTTTGTAAAAATCCTAATAACGGCTCTGTATGTGGACTGCTGCCACATCTTAAATCAAATTGCTCTACAAAATTCTGCGTAAACTGTCAAATAGATACTCACAGTAGATACTCGGATGCAAAGGAATGTAAATTTATACAGAGTAAGGATATATTAAAAATTAAAACTCATGAAAAATGTAGTTTCTTAGAAGCTTCCAGAAAGTATAAAAATTAAATAAAACTAAACTTTCCATCTCCAAAACAATTACAAACATTTACAAACCAAAAAAAACCTATAGGAGATGTCGTTAAATTTTAATTCTCATTAACAAAATAAAAATGCATAATTATACTTCAATATTACCAAATAAAATAATTTATAATTTCAATAAATGAAAGTTCAAAAACAATTGTTAGGAATTCTACGGTGCCCAATCTTCACAATAATCTTGAATATAAAATTTACAACTTAGATAAAAATGTAACATTCTTATAAAATCCTAATGTAAACACTGTAAATGTACAAATACAAAACTTCCAAGAAGATCCAAATGATATTCCTTGTGAGACTATAATATGCAAACTTTTTAATACTATAAAATAAAATCAAATCAAAATAATCATGAATAGATCTGCTAAGAATATATCAATTCTTCAGTGGAAACTTCAAAGTTTTTTAATAACTCAAATTTTTTAGAAATTCTTATAAAAGAAAATAATCCTCAAATAATAGGTTTACAAGAAACACATTTAAAAAACGAATGTGGTCCAAATTATTTTAAAAATTACAAAACATTTTTCAAAAATAGAAATTACAACAATAATAGAAGTGGAATCGGGTTTTTAATTCATAAGTCAATTAAAATTGATTATCACTCAATTACCTACTACAAATTCAAATTTAGAAAAACTAACCCAGAATTCGCCTTACTTAATATTTATATGGAACATCATGTTCCGTTACAGATTTGAATCTTCACAATTTAATATCGCAAGTTAATCATCCTTTAATAGTTGTCGGCGATTTTAATGGGAGACACCCTACCTGGGGTGATAGTATTACTAATACCTATGGTTCTATAATATATGACTGGTTTAGCGATTCTAATCTGGTACTTTAAACTATTATTCTCCTACACATGTCACAAATTTCTCTATACTTTCTTGCATTAACTTATCTTTCGCTTTTCTTTCCTTAAGGTCTAAAATTGAATGATCTACTAATAAATATACCAGAAGGATAGTGATCATGTCCCAATATTTCTAAAGTCACCTATTTTAATAGCTAAGTGCGTCAAAAATTCAAAGTTTATACAAGATAAAGTTGACTGGGATAAATTTCATAAACTTATTTCACTTGAATCCAAAAAACGTCCAATGTCGGATAATATAAATAGAGAAGCAGCTCTAATTCGCAAAATAATAAGAACTGCAGCTTTTGAATCAGTTCCAACATTTAAAGTAAATAATTTTTATAAATCACAACCTGTTTGGATGTTTCAGAAATTTTAATTTTAATTCGTAAAAAGAATAAATCATAGAAAATTTTCAAAAAGTGCCAATCCCAAAATAACTTTTTAATGTACAAAAAAAATGATGCTTATTTAAAGCATTGTACACGTATATCTAAAAGAAGCAGTTGGAATAATTTCATTTCAACTATCAATCCTTCAATAGATTCTAAGACACTTTGGTCAAAAATAAAAGCCGTAAACGAAAGTTTTTCGGACAAACGTATTTCAAGCGTTTCAGTGAATGGAACAAATATTACAAATTCCATTGATATTGCAAACGAATATGCTTCCTACTGGTCATTTCATAGTTCACGCAGTAATTTTTCCTTCAACTTTATTCAGAAATAAAATTCTTACAGTGTTAGTGAAATAACTAGTCACCCGCATTACTTATCTGGAATTTAACGCCACTCTTAAATCTTTTACAGGCTTTTCTCCTGGAAGAGACAAAATATCTTACAAGAGGATAAAAGAAGCACTGTTTGATTTTAAAATTCGACCGATAGAAGCTTTTGATCGATTTGAAAAATTTGAATTATTAAATATATTATGCTTTGATTAGCTTTTTATGACAATATTTAATAATTCAAATTTTATAACTTTTGTGATTGAATCGAAATATATATATTTTCATTCATTTCAAGTTTTTTTGTTTTTTAATATTTTTAAAATAGATAAATTAGTAAGAATTTGGAATATTTTTGAATAGATAAAGTAATTAGAAAATGTTTTTTAGTACTATAAAGCTAATTTGGTTAGCCATGTCTTAAGAACAAACTAATAAAATCTTTTATGGTTTTAAAATGACTTATGAACTTCCCATTAAATTTGAACCAAATAGGTGTAGGGTATTTCTAAGTCGACCGACTGTTTCTTTAAAAACAATTTCTTTTTTTAAAAAACAATGCGTGCTATTTTTTAATGAATCAGAGAATTGTTATTATTTTTAATTGTTAAGCTAACAAGGAAAAAAAAAATAATAAATTTAATTTATTTATTTTTTTAAAAGGTTTTAAAAATTAAAAATTTATTATAATTTAATTTAGTTTAAATCAAATCAATCCGTAGTAAGCTATAGGCCAGGCTGGAAGCAGTCAGCAATTTTTATCTTGCCTTTTTGTAGTTTCGTCAGTATTAAAAAAAAAAGAAATGTAATAAAATAAACAGAGAATCTTTCAAAAACAATTAAAATCTTTCCAAAACTCTCAATTAATACAGTAATTAATAAAAATTCTCTTTTGCAAAAATATATTTTATAGAAACATCAAAGCCAGAAATCAAACTGGAAAAAATAAGCCCGTTTTTAATTAAAAAAGGGATTGAAGCTATTAGCAAGGAAATAATTTCCGTACATCAATTAAAAAATTAACAACTACTATTACTAGTTAAAAATGAAATTGTGGCTAAACGTTTTATAGGTAAAATAAATTTAAGTGCAAGGCAAATACCATCCTACATTAAATATCTGTAATTGCATAATATATGCCTCATGCCTGAACTATCAAACTGAAGAACACATTGTTTAAGAAATGGCAAAAAAAAGTTATCAGTGCCTACAAAATTAAAAGAAAAGACAACGACGGAAATTTAAACGACTCAGGTGCTATAATTTTAACATTTAAATTAAATGCATTACCATTGAGTGTTAACATAACAGTGCCAATGCGTTGCCGTAATTGTAAAGTTTTGGGACATACTCAAAAATTTTGTAAAAATCCTAATAACGGCTCTGTATGTGGACTGCTGCCACATCTTAAATCAAATTGCTCTACAAAATTCTGCGTAAACTGTCAAATAGATACTCACAGTAGATACTCGGATGCAAAGGAATGTAAATTTATACAGAGTAAGGATATATTAAAAATTAAAACTCATGAAAAATGTAGTTTCTTAGAAGCTTCCAGAAAGTATAAAAATTAAATAAAACTAAACTTTCCATCTCCAAAACAATTACAAACATTTACAAACCAAAAAAAACCTATAGGAGATGTCGTTAAATTTTAATTCTCATTAACAAAATAAAAATGCATAATTATACTTCAATATTACCAAATAAAATAATTTATAATTTCAATAAATGAAAGTTCAAAAACAATTGTTAGGAATTCTACGGTGCCCAATCTTCACAATAATCTTGACTCAAAAGAAAATAAAAACTTACAAACAAACACTGATAAGCCACCCGTTTCAAATAATTTCCTAATATTTATTCTAACGCACTACAAAATAATTATAAAATTTACAACTTAGATAAAAATGTAACATTCTTATAAAATCCTAATGTAAACACTGTAAATGTACAAATACAAAACTTCCAAGAAGATCCAAATGATATTCCTTGTGAGACTATAATATGCAAACTTTTTAATACTATAAAATAAAATCAAATCAAAATAATCATGAATAGATCTGCTAAGAATATTTCAATTCTTCAGTGGAAACTTCAAAGTTTTTTAATAACTCAAATTTTTTAGAATTTCTTATAAAAGAAAATAATCCTCAAATAATAGGTTTACAAGAAACACATTTAAAAAACGAATGTGGTCCAAATTATTTTAAAAATTACAAAACATTTTTCAAAAATAGAAATTACAACAATAATAGAAGTGGAATCGGGTTTTTAATTCATAAGTCAATTAAAATTGATTATCACTCAATTACCTACTACAAATTCAAATTTAGAAAAACTAACCCAGAATTCGCCTTACTTAATATTTATATGGAACATCATGTTCCGTTACAGATTTGAATCTTCACAATTTAATATCGCAAGTTAATCATCCTTTAATAGTTGTCGGCGATTTTAATGGGAGACACCCTACCTGGGGTGATAGTATTACTAATACCTATGGTTCTATAATATATGACTGGTTTAGCGATTCTAATCTGGTACTTTAAACTATTATTCTCCTACACATGTCACAAATTTCTCTATACTTTCTTGCATTAACTTATCTTTCGCTTTTCTTTCCTTAGGGTCTAAAATTGAATGATCTACTAATAAATATCCTTCTGGTAGTGATCATGTCCCAATATTTCTAAAGTCACCTATTTTAACAGCTAAGTGCGTCAAAAATTCAAAATTTATACAAGATAAAGTTGACTGGGATAAATTTCATAAACTTATTTCACTTGAATCCAAAAAACGTCCAATGTCGGATAATATGAATAGAGAAGCAGCTCTAATTCGCAAAATAATAAGAACTGCAGCTTCTGAATCAGTTCCAACATTTAAAGTAAATAATTTTTATAAATCACAACCTGTTTGGATGTTTCAGAAATTTTAATTTTAATTCGTAAAAAGAATAAATCATAGAAAATTTTCAAAAAGTGCCAATCCCAAAATAACTTTTTAATGTACAAAAAATGATGCTTATTTAAAGCATTGTACACGTATATCTAAAAGAAGCAGTTGGAATAATTTCATTTCAACTATCAATCCTTCAATAGATTCTAAGACACTTTGGTCAAAAATAAAAGCCGTAAACGAAAGTTTTTCGGACAAACGTATTTCAAGCGTTTCAGTGAATGGAACAAATATTACAAATTCCATTGATATTGCAAACGAATATGCTTCCTACTGGTCATTTCATAGTTCACGCAGTAATTTTTCCTTAAACTTTATTCAGAAATAAAATTCTTACAGTGTTAGTGAAATAACTAGTCACCCGCATTACTTATCTGGAATTTAACGCCACTCTTAAATCTTTTACAGGCTTTTCTCCTGGAAGAGACAAAATATCTTACAAGAGGATAAAAGAAGCACTGTTTGATTTTAAAATTCGACCGATATCCCTATATAATAATATTATTTATACTGAAAACTTTCCACAGCTTTGGAAACAAAGTTCAATAATACCAATTTCGAAAAAAGAGTACAACAGTAATGATATAAGCAATCACAGGTTCATAGCTCTAATTTCATGCTTATCCAAAATACTAGAAAAAATAATTGGTAATGGTCGAGTTTTGTTTTAAAAAAAAAAACTGACAGCTGGGCAATTTTGTTTTAGACCTGAAAGGGGCGCGCAAACATTACTACAGTCTCTAGAGCACGACCTTGCGGTTTGCAATGTCCATGGGCCAACTTTCTTCTGTGCTCTCTCTAGATTTGGGCAAAATTAATTACTGTATTACAATTTCCGGTTTCAGTTTAAACAACATTCATATAAAAAAAATACAAACAAGTTTAAATAAAATTTTTAGCACATTTTCAAAAAATTTTGTAAAAATGTGCCTATATAGTTTCACTCTGTCCGTCCGTCCGTCCGTCCGTCCGTCTGTCCGTATGTTTACAAAAACTTTTACATCTTTTGAAATAGAGTAAAGAAATTTTAACCATGGGTAGTTTTCGCAAAAAAAATAATTTCGTAGAAGAATTTTTTTCTGTAACCCCACCTGTTACGGGGCTACAGCCCCCCAAAGTTGGAAAAAGCCCTATATTTATATTGTTATAACAAGAGTTCTGTTAGATATATTTTCAATCTGAAAACGGCAAACAATAGCTAGTTTCATAAACTTTATAAATATTTAAAAGGCAAATATTTAGGGTTGCCATACGGTACTAAAATTTAACATTACACAAAACTCTATTTTTGCAAAATTTTTGGCCACACATATCTTTTGAACGGTTCAAGCTAGGGTCTTGAAATTTTGGGAGAAGTTAGATACTAAGAAACTAGTAGGAGTCGGTTAACAAAATTTTTTTGTCAAGCCCCCTATTTAGAAGCTATAAGGGCTCGAAAATTGAAATTTTGCTATTTTTAAACACCTGTAACTTGAATACCTGTCAACATTTTTTTTTAGTGATATACAAAATTCAAAGCTGTATAATTATGTTTCAACATGTGTCAAAGGTTTTTCTTAATTTTGAAGGGTGACAAAGCTACAGCCCCTGCAAATTCCAAAAAAGCCCTATATTTAAATTGATATAACAAGAGTTCTGTTAGGTTTCTTTTCAATAAAAAAACGGTAGAAGAGAGCTGCTTTCATAGGCTTTACAGAAATATATCGCTCAAATGTATAGAGTTGCCATACGGTAGTAAAATTTACCATTATATAAAACTCAATTTTTGCAAAATTTTTGGTCCCATATATCTTCTAAACGGTTTAAGATAGGATCCTGAAATTTTGGATGAAGTTAGATACTAAGAAATTAGTAGGAGTCGGTTAACAAAATTTTTTTGTAAGGCCCCCTGTTTAGGAGCTATAAGGGCTCGAAAATTTAAATTTTGCTATTTTTAAGCACCTGTAACTTGAATACCTGTCCAATTGTTTTTTTATTAATATACAAAATTTGAAGACCCAACATTATATTTTAACATATGTTAAAGGTTTTTCTTAAATTTAAAAGCGGTTCCTTAAATTGAAGAAAGCGTCCCTCAGTTTTACCCATTTTTTCTTAGATTGTATAATTCTAAGTAAAATTCCAAATTTTTGTGGAATTCACAATTTAATTCCTAGAACCTAAAAAAATGAAGGGGGCGGAGGGGGGAGTTAGATGAAGTTAGATCCTTGAGAAACTGGGCAACCTTCCCCATTGAAGGGCTATAACAACTTTAAATTAAAAACTTTACTGTTAGCAGTAAATTTTATAAGTAAGCAGTAACTATTTCCAAGTAAATATTTCCAAAGTTAAACTCAGTATGTAATACAATATAAATTTGAAAATGTGCTTTTTTAAAAACCCTTGGTTTTTTTTCATCACTTGTTTGTACTGCTCTTGGAGCTTTACGAACTACCCCAATCGATGGTCTGTTAGTGTAGATTTGGACAGAAAGAAAATTAACAATAACCTAAAATTATAAATAAAAGTTTGGAATTATATGATATGTTGACAGATCCAACTATTGAAGTCAATCATATTTTTCCAATTAATGAATATAACATTTTAGTTAGCTGGCAACATAAAGAGGAAGCAGCTAAGTCATTACCAACTGTCAATGAATGTATAGCAGCTTAAACAACAGCGCAAGTACGCCTTAAGCTTTACGGTTATTTGGATAAACTTGGTAAATGAGTTCTTTATTATGACACCAACTCTGTTTTGTATGTAAGCCGGGAAGGAGAATATGATCCTCCAACAGGATAATTTATTGGAGACATGACAGATGAATTAGAATGCTATGGTTTGGAGAGTTATATAACTGCCATTGTGATTGGGGGTATTAAGATTATTAAGAACTACGCTAACAAAATATATAGCACGAAATATAATACTGAAGAAAATGTATGGAAAGGTAATGAAATTTATTTGAATCATACAACCTTACAAAAAATTTATTTTGATAATATCAAAGAAGCAGTATTAAATTCAAAAAATAAAGTAATGAAATTCATGTTATTTCATTTGGTTGATATTTTTCTGTTCATGAAACAAAAAAATATCAATCAAAATCAAAAATAAAGGAAATTCAATAAAGATGGCAGTTCCATATGGGTATAAGAGACAAAAGATACAATAAAATATGTGTTTGTATTTATTTGTACATATATCATAATATTTAATCGGCTTATTTTTTCCCATACAAATATAAATATTCCTTTTTACAGGAAACTATTTAAGCTAAATTTAAATATAATGGTCACGCTGTTCAAAGTTGTGGCTTATGACTATAATATTATGCGCCGACTATATGGTTAAATGCAATTCATTTTCGGTTGTATTGTAATTCGCAGCTCAGTCAAACTATTATAGGCGCCGACTTATATCTTTCTTTTTTTGTTTAGTTCAATTGTTCAATTAACAAGGAAATTTAAATTTTTAAAATAAAAAATAAGTTCTGTTTGGAATGAAAGCAATACATTTTGTTTATACAGTGGTTTTCATTTATAACGAACTCGGTCTTAAAAATATTATGTTTACAGCGACAAATGTTGACAAATAAAGGTTATTTGGTTTTTAGCATTCGTTGTGCTATGTATTTATTAGATCAACGTAAAATAAAAATATACTTCATTTGATGTACCTATCAATTTTAATTATAATAAACGTTACAATTTTTGCCAAAGATAAAATTTTACCTAAAAATGTAAGTTGCTTATTAAATTCCTATTTCTTTTATTTAAACTTATTATATCTAATGAGGTTACTTGGTGATAAACTAAGTATTTTATATTTGGCAGACGAACAAATGATAAAATATGTTTGCATCAAATTAAAAAAAAAAAATATTTCTTAAAAAAATAATTTTTAGCACATTTTAAAAAAATTTTGTAAAAATGTGCCTATATAGCTTCACTCTGTCCGTCCGTCCGTCCGTATGTTTACAAAAACTTTTACACCGTTTGAAATAGAGAAAAGAAATTTTTCGTAGAAGAATTTTTTTCTGTAGCCCCACCTGTTACGGGGCTACAGCCCCCCAAAGTTGGAAAAATCCCTATATTTAAATTGTTATAACAAGAGTTCTGTTACATATATTTTCAATCTGAAAACGGCAAATGATAGCTGGTTTCATAAACTTTATAAATTTTTACAAGGCAAATGTTTAGGGTTGCCATACGGTACTAAACTCTAACATTAACCAAAACTCAATTTTCGCAAAATTTTTGGCCACACATATCTTCTTAACGGTTTAAGCTAGGGTCTTCAAATTTTGGGAGAAGTTAGATACTCAAAACTTAGTAGGAGTCGGTTAACAAATTTTTTTTGTCAAGCCCCCTATTTAGGAGCTATAAGGGCTCGAAAATTGAAATTTTGCTATTTTTAAACACCTGTAACTTGAATACCTGTCCAAATTTTTTTTTAGTGATAGACAAAATTCAAAGCTCTATAATTATATTTCAACATGTGTCAAAGGTTTTTCTTAATTTTGAAGGGTGACGAAGCTACAGCCCCTGCAAATTCCAAAAAAGCCCTATATTTAAATTGATATAACAAGAGTTCCGTTAGATTTATTTTCAATCGAAAAACGGTAAAAGAGAGCTGCTTTTATAGGCTTTACAAAAATATGTCGCTTAAATGTTTAGGGTTGCCATCCGGTCCTAAAATTTACCATTATATAAAACTCAATTTTTGCAAAATTTTTGGCCCCACATATCTTCTAAACAGTTCAAGCTAGGATCTTGAAATTTTGGGAGAAGTTAGATCCTAAAAAATAGTAGGAGTCAGTTAACAAAATTGTTTTGTCAAGCCCTCTGTTTAGGAGCTATAAGGGCCCGAAAATTGAAATTATGCTATTTTTAAGCACCTGTAACTTGAATACCTGTCCAATTTTTTTTTTATTAATATACAAAATTTAAAGGTCCAACATTATATTTTAACATATGTTAAAGGTTTTCCTTAAATTTAAAAGGGGTTCCTTAAATTGAAGAAAGTGTCTCTCAGTTTTACCCATTTTTGCTTAGATAATGAAATTCTAAGTAAAATTCCAAATTTTTGTGTAATTCACATTTTAATTCCTAGAACCTAAAAAATTGGAGGATGAGGGGGGGGGGGGAGTTGAAGTTAGATTCTTGAGAAATTTGGCAACCTTCCCCATTAAAGGGCTATACCAACTTTTAAATAAAAAATTTACTGTTAGCAGTAAATTTTATAAGTCAGTAGTAACTATTTCCAAGTAAATATTTCCAAAGTTAAACTCAGTATGTAATAAAATATAATTTTGAAAATGTACTTTTTTAAAAACCCTTGGTTTTTTTTCATTACTTGTTAATTTAAATTATTTGTAACCACAAAATCAACGCGTACGGTTTTGTAAATTCTAGCAAAAATTTTTAAAGAAAACATAGCGAAAAATAAAAATAGAAAATTTAAAATAATATTTTTGTAAAATATTTGTTTATTAAAAAATACCTATATTGGGAACAAGAAACAATAAAAAAAAAAAAATTTTCTTAAGAAAAATGATTTGTTCCTTAGGGTTAAATTTTGCAATAAGTACTGCATACACAACGTTCTACACCTCGGATTTTTAAAATTTAAAAATTGACAAAGCGTATAAAAATATGGTAATTTTTTTTTTTTATGTTACTACAATTAAGTTTTAAAAATAAAATATTTTAAAATAATAATTCAAAATTGTTTGTTCTTTAGGACCCAACCTAAACAAAAGCGTGCGGCGTATAATTTCTGTTAAAAAAATTTCAAATAAGTAGGTACATGAATTTAAATGAGAGCAGGCAAAATACGCGTAACGCGATGTACTGCACCTCGGATTTACAAATTGACAATATGTATAAAAATATTATTATTGGTTTTTGTTATATTTCTAAGATTATGTTTTAAAAGATAATACTTTATATTCAAAATAATTCAAAATACCTATAATATGAGATTAAAAATATTTTTTGTACTAAATTAAAAGATGCAAATAAATATTTTTCGATAAAATAAATACTGTACCAGCGTATCGATTTACGAATATGTAGATAGACATATTGACGTACTGCCGTATAAAAATTGTACGCCGCATGTTTTAATTTAGGATAAGCCCTAATAATTGGAAAGTTTATTTTACATTTTAAACATCGAATAATGTTTTTTTTATAATAAAAAACTATTTTTTAATTTAACTTTGACATAACGAACGAATTTTATAAAATACATGCGTTTCTTTTAGCAAAAAGTGTAGATGAAGAGTAGATATGAGTAGTTTGTAAATTGAACGCTAATTTTTGTTTCAATTATCTACTCTTCTTACCAACTCTTTTTAAGAGCTGGTGTAGCTCACAGTAGTTGAGAGTAGATAAGTCCTCATAAAGTAACGCAAGCAATGCAGTTCTTACTTACATATGTAGCTATTAAATTTAAAAATGGAATAAGAGGATGAAAAATTTATCAATAGTTAAAACCTATTCTTAGATTTATTGAAAAACCTACATAGAATAAAGTAATTTATTTTATATCTATCTTTGTAGGATTATAATTTGTACTTCTGGCAGCTTCAATTTAATATTATACATACGAGTATACATACTTATGAATTATGATACATTAAATTTTTTTGTACATATCATGTATTTGCTTTTTAATTAGTATACTATACAGAACACATACAACATACCATATACATACCATACATAGTCCAAAAGTCATTTTAAAACCATAAAAGCTGTTACTAGTTTGATCGTAAGACATAGCTAACCAAATTAACTTTATAATACTAAAAATATTTTCTAATTACTTTATCTATTCAAAAATATTACAAATTCTTACTAATTTATCTATTTAAAAATATTAAAAAATAAAAGAACTTGAATTAAATGAAAATATTTATTTCAATTCAATTACAAAAGTGAAAAAATTTGAATTATTAAATTTTGTGATAAAAACCTAATCAAGAAGTGAGTAGAATCGAATGATGAAGAAGAACAAGTGGAAGGAAAAATTGCTTAAAGATGACGAACGAGTTCGAGTATAAATAATCAGCAGGGAGATCCTGACTACTTTGAAGATACTTTTAGAAATAATTTATAGTCTGTTTAAATAACTATCTAAATAAAAATAAAAATTAGTATGTTATTCCTTGTGATTTATTTTATTTTTTTATGGAGATTGTTACAAATTTTTTGTTTTAACATTACAGAGATTTCAAAAGATATTCTTGAATAATTACATTGTACATTAAAACGCTGCATTGGTATATAAATTTCTTTCTGCAACTTTAATACTTTTTGTTCGTCACATAATTTCAGATATTCTGCAACATATTCTTTTACATTTAACTCAGAAGATTTATACTGTGTCATTGCTGCTCGAATAAAACCGTTTAAATTGTAAAACAGTTCTGCTTCTTCTCTGTTAATAGTTATTGTTGTCCATACACGGATCTTAACCCATGATATAAGCTCTCTTTCATGTCTTTTATCATCTGCATATAGAGTTTTGCGTTAAATTTATAATAAAATATATTCCATTCGTGATACTTTAAGACAATCTCCCTTTTACCAATACGATGAAATAAGCATGAAGCTTTAAACGTTTTACACTCAAAACCAACAGAAATTTTTAATGTGTGACTTTTCTTGAAGAAATATGTATAAGTTAGCAATAAATTATAACTCTAACCTAATACCTCCATTTCTTTAATTTTACTAACATTTATTTATAGTGTTTTAATACTTATACATTTTAGGAACACAAGCTTGTAACGACTTGTATTTTCCTAAAAGCTTTTGAAAGGTATTTATAATTATTTTGTCGTTTTCTACATGATTACCTATATTAAATATTTTTAAAAAGGTATTCAAACTATAACCGCAACATTTTTACCATGAAAAAAAACAGAAATACTGTCCACAGACATCTGAATAGTTGATTTGTAATAGTTTTTCATTAAAAATTACGCAATGATTTTTTAAATAACTTAAAATTTCAAATTTATCAAGTTTTCTGCAAAAGAATTAAAATATTTGATACAACCATGTTAAGGAATATAAATTTAGGAATAAAAGAAAAAACATTCACCCGCATTACTTATCTGGAATTTAACGCCACTCTTAAATCTTTTACAGGCTTTTCTCCTGGAAGAGACAAAATATCTTACAAGAGGATAAAAGAAGCACTGTTTGATTTTAAAATTCGACCGATATCCCTATATAATAATATTATTTATACTGAAAACTTTCCACAGCTTTGGAAACAAAGTTCAATAATACCAATTTCGAAAAAAGAGTACAACAGTAATGATATAAGCAATCACAGGTTCATAGCTCTAATTTCATGCTTATCCAAAATACTAGAAAAAATAATTGGTAATGGTCGAGTTTTGTTTTAAAAAAAAAAACTGACAGCTGGGCAATTTTGTTTTAGACCTGAAAGGGGCGCGCAAACATTACTACAGTCTCTAGAGCACGACCTTGCGGTTTGCAATGTCCATGGGCCAACTTTCTTCTGTGCTCTCTCTAGATTTGGGCAAAATTAATTACTGTATTACAATTTGCGGTTTCAGTTTAAACAACATTCATATAAAAAAAATACAAACAAGTTTAAATAAAATTTTTAGCACATTTTCAAAAAATTTTGTAAAAATGTGCCTATATAGTTTCACTCTGTCCGTCCGTCCGTCCGTCCGTCCGTCTGTCCGTATGTTTACAAAAACTTTTACATCTTTTGAAATAGAGTAAAGAAATTTTAACCATGGGTAGTTTTCGCAAAAAAAATAATTTCGTAGAAGAATTTTTTTCTGTAACCCCACCTGTTACGGGGCTACAGCCCCCCAAAGTTGGAAAAAGCCCTATATTTATATTGTTATAACAAGAGTTCTGTTAGATATATTTTCAATCTGAAAACGGCAAACAATAGCTAGTTTCATAAACTTTATAAATATTTAAAAGGCAAATATTTAGGGTTGCCATACGGTACTAAAATTTAACATTACACAAAACTCTATTTTTGCAAAATTTTTGGCCACACATATCTTTTGAACGGTTCAAGCTAGGGTCTTGAAATTTTGGGAGAAGTTAGATACTAAGAAACTAGTAGGAGTCGGTTAACAAAATTTTTTTGTCAAGCCCCCTATTTAGAAGCTATAAGGGCTCGAAAATTGAAATTTTGCTATTTTTAAACACCTGTAACTTGAATACCTGTCAACATTTTTTTTTAGTGATATACAAAATTCAAAGCTGTATAATTATGTTTCAACATGTGTCAAAGGTTTTTCTTAATTTTGAAGGGTGACAAAGCTACAGCCCCTGCAAATTCCAAAAAAGCCCTATATTTAAATTGATATAACAAGAGTTCTGTTAGGTTTCTTTTCAATAAAAAAACGGTAGAAGAGAGCTGCTTTCATAGGCTTTACAGAAATATATCGCTCAAATGTATAGAGTTGCCATACGGTAGTAAAATTTACCATTATATAAAACTCAATTTTTGCAAAATTTTTGGTCCCATATATCTTCTAAACGGTTTAAGATAGGATCCTGAAATTTTGGATGAAGTTAGATACTAAGAAATTAGTAGGAGTCGGTTAACAAAATTTTTTTGTAAGGCCCCCTGTTTAGGAGCTATAAGGGCTCGAAAATTTAAATTTTGCTATTTTTAAGCACCTGTAACTTGAATACCTGTCCAATTGTTTTTTTATTAATATACAAAATTTGAAGACCCAACATTATATTTTAACATATGTTAAAGGTTTTTCTTAAATTTAAAAGCGGTTCCTTAAATTGAAGAAAGCGTCCCTCAGTTTTACCCATTTTTTCTTAGATTGTATAATTCTAAGTAAAATTCCAAATTTTTGTGGAATTCACAATTTAATTCCTAGAACCTAAAAAAATGAAGGGGGCGGAGGGGGGAGTTAGATGAAGTTAGATCCTTGAGAAACTGGGCAACCTTCCCCATTGAAGGGCTATAACAACTTTAAATTAAAAACTTTACTGTTAGCAGTAAATTTTATAAGTAAGCAGTAACTATTTCCAAGTAAATATTTCCAAAGTTAAACTCAGTATGTAATACAATATAAATTTGAAAATGTGCTTTTTTAAAAACCCTTGGTTTTTTTTCATCACTTGTTTGTACTGCTCTTGGAGCTTTACGAACTACCCCAATCGATGGTCTGTTAGTGTAGATTTGGACAGAAAGAAAATTAACAATAACCTAAAATTATAAATAAAAGTTTGGAATTATATGATATGTTGACAGATCCAACTATTGAAGTCAATCATATTTTTCCAATTAATGAATATAACATTTTAGTTAGCTGGCAACATAAAGAGGAAGCAGCTAAGTCATTACCAACTGTCAATGAATGTATAGCAGCTTAAACAACAGCGCAAGTACGCCTTAAGCTTTACGGTTATTTGGATAAACTTGGTAAATGAGTTCTTTATTATGACACCAACTCTGTTTTGTATGTAAGCCGGGAAGGAGAATATGATCCTCCAACAGGATAATTTATTGGAGACATGACAGATGAATTAGAATGCTATGGTTTGGAGAGTTATATAACTGCCATTGTGATTGGGGGTATTAAGATTATTAAGAACTACGCTAACAAAATATATAGCACGAAATATAATACTGAAGAAAATGTATGGAAAGGTAATGAAATTTATTTGAATCATACAACCTTACAAAAAATTTATTTTGATAATATCAAAGAAGCAGTATTAAATTCAAAAAATAAAGTAATGAAATTCATGTTATTTCATTTGGTTGATATTTTTCTGTTCATGAAACAAAAAAATATCAATCAAAATCAAAAATAAAGGAAATTCAATAAAGATGGCAGTTCCATATGGGTATAAGAGACAAAAGATACAATAAAATATGTGTTTGTATTTATTTGTACATATATCATAATATTTAATCGGCTTATTTTTTCCCATACAAATATAAATATTCCTTTTTACAGGAAACTATTTAAGCTAAATTTAAATATAATGGTCACGCTGTTCAAAGTTGTGGCTTATGACTATAATATTATGCGCCGACTATATGGTTAAATGCAATTCATTTTCGGTTGTATTGTAATTCGCAGCTCAGTCAAACTATTATAGGCGCCGACTTATATCTTTCTTTTTTTGTTTAGTTCAATTGTTCAATTAACAAGGAAATTTAAATTTTTAAAATAAAAAATAAGTTCTGTTTGGAATGAAAGCAATACATTTTGTTTATACAGTGGTTTTCATTTATAACGAACTCGGTCTTAAAAATATTATGTTTACAGCGACAAATGTTGACAAATAAAGGTTATTTGGTTTTTAGCATTCGTTGTGCTATGTATTTATTAGATCAACGTAAAATAAAAATATACTTCATTTGATGTACCTATCAATTTTAATTATAATAAACGTTACAATTTTTGCCAAAGATAAAATTTTACCTAAAAATGTAAGTTGCTTATTAAATTCCTATTTCTTTTATTTAAACTTATTATATCTAATGAGGTTACTTGGTGATAAACTAAGTATTTTATATTTGGCAGACGAACAAATGATAAAATATGTTTGCATCAAATTAAAAAAAAAAAATATTTCTTAAAAAAATAATTTTTAGCACATTTTAAAAAAATTTTGTAAAAATGTGCCTATATAGCTTCACTCTGTCCGTCCGTCCGTCCGTATGTTTACAAAAACTTTTACACCGTTTGAAATAGAGAAAAGAAATTTTTCGTAGAAGAATTTTTTTCTGTAGCCCCACCTGTTACGGGGCTACAGCCCCCCAAAGTTGGAAAAATCCCTATATTTAAATTGTTATAACAAGAGTTCTGTTACATATATTTTCAATCTGAAAACGGCAAATGATAGCTGGTTTCATAAACTTTATAAATTTTTACAAGGCAAATGTTTAGGGTTGCCATACGGTACTAAACTTTAACATTAACCAAAACTCAATTTTCGCAAAATTTTTGGCCACACATATCTTCTTAACGGTTTAAGCTAGGGTCTTGAAATTTTGGGAGAAGTTAGATACTCAAAACTTAGTAGGAGTCGGTTAACAAAATTTTTTTGTCAAGCCCCCTATTTAGGAGCTATAAGGGCTCGAAAATTGAAATTTTGCTATTTTTAAACACCTGTAACTTGAATACCTGTCCAAATTTTTTTTTAGTGATAGACAAAATTCAAAGCTCTATAATTATATTTCAACATGTGTCAAAGGTTTTTCTTAATTTTGAAGGGTGACGAAGCTACAGCCCCTGCAAATTCCAAAAAAGCCCTATATTTAAATTGATATAACAAGAGTTCCGTTAGATTTATTTTCAATCGAAAAACGGTAAAAGAGAGCTGCTTTTATAGGCTTTACAAAAATATGTCGCTTAAATGTTTAGGGTTGCCATCCGGTCCTAAAATTTACCATTATATAAAACTCAATTTTTGCAAAATTTTTGGCCCCACATATCTTCTAAACAGTTCAAGCTAGGATCTTGAAATTTTGGGAGAAGTTAGATCCTAAAAAATAGTAGGAGTCAGTTAACAAAATTGTTTTGTCAAGCCCTCTGTTTAGGAGCTATAAGGGCCCGAAAATTGAAATTATGCTATTTTTAAGCACCTGTAACTTGAATACCTGTCCAATTTTTTTTTTATTAATATACAAAATTTAAAGGTCCAACATTATATTTTAACATATGTTAAAGGTTTTCCTTAAATTTAAAAGGGGTTCCTTAAATTGAAGAAAGTGTCTCTCAGTTTTACCCATTTTTGCTTAGATAATGAAATTCTAAGTAAAATTCCAAATTTTTGTGTAATTCACATTTTAATTCCTAGAACCTAAAAAATTGGAGGATGAGGGGGGGGGGGGAGTTGAAGTTAGATTCTTGAGAAATTTGGCAACCTTCCCCATTAAAGGGCTATACCAACTTTTAAATAAAAAATTTACTGTTAGCAGTAAATTTTATAAGTCAGTAGTAACTATTTCCAAGTAAATATTTCCAAAGTTAAACTCAGTATGTAATAAAATATAATTTTGAAAATGTACTTTTTTAAAAACCCTTGGTTTTTTTTTCATTACTTGTTAATTTAAATTATTTGTAACCACAAAATCAACGCGTACGGTTTTGTAAATTCTAGCAAAAATTTTTAAAGAAAACATAGCGAAAAATAAAAATAGAAAATTTAAAATAATATTTTTGTAAAATATTTGTTTATTAAAAAATACCTATATTGGGAACAAGAAACAATAAAAAAAAAAAAATTTTCTTAAGAAAAATGATTTGTTCCTTAGGGTTAAATTTTGCAATAAGTACTGCATACACAACGTTCTACACCTCGGATTTTTAAAATTTAAAAATTGACAAAGCGTATAAAAATATGGTAATTTTTTTTTTTTATGTTACTACAATTAAGTTTTAAAAATAAAATATTTTAAAATAATAATTCAAAATTGTTTGTTCTTTAGGACCCAACCTAAACAAAAGCGTGCGGCGTATAATTTCTGTTAAAAAAATTTCAAATAAGTAGGTACATGAATTTAAATGAGAGCAGGCAAAATACGCGTAACGCGATGTACTGCACCTCGGATTTACAAATTGACAATATGTATAAAAATATTATTATTGGTTTTTGTTATATTTCTAAGATTATGTTTTAAAAGATAATACTTTATATTCAAAATAATTCAAAATACCTATAATATGAGATTAAAAATATTTTTTGTACTAAATTAAAAGATGCAAATAAATATTTTTCGATAAAATAAATACTGTACCAGCGTATCGATTTACGAATATGTAGATAGACATATTGACGTACTGCCGTATAAAAATTGTACGCCGCATGTTTTAATTTAGGATAAGCCCTAATAATTGGAAAGTTTATTTTACATTTTAAACATCGAATAATGTTTTTTTTATAATAAAAAACTATTTTTTAATTTAACTTTGACATAACGAACGAATTTTATAAAATACATGCGTTTCTTTTAGCAAAAAGTGTAGATGAAGAGTAGATATGAGTAGTTTGTAAATTGAACGCTAATTTTTGTTTCAATTATCTACTCTTCTTACCAACTCTTTTTAAGAGCTGGTGTAGCTCACAGTAGTTGAGAGTAGATAAGTCCTCATAAAGTAACGCAAGCAATGCAGTTCTTACTTACATATGTAGCTATTAAATTTAAAAATGGAATAAGAGGATGAAAAATTTATCAATAGTTAAAACCTATTCTTAGATTTATTGAAAAACCTACATAGAATAAAGTAATTTATTTTATATCTATCTTTGTAGGATTATAATTTGTACTTCTGGCAGCTTCAATTTAATATTATACATACGAGTATACATACTTATGAATTATGATACATTAAATTTTTTTGTACATATCATGTATTTGCTTTTTAATTAGTATACTATACAGAACACATACAACATACCATATACATACCATACATAGTCCAAAAGTCATTTTAAAACCATAAAAGCTGTTACTAGTTTGATCGTAAGACATAGCTAACCAAATTAACTTTATAATACTAAAAATATTTTCTAATTACTTTATCTATTCAAAAATATTACAAATTCTTACTAATTTATCTATTTAAAAATATTAAAAAATAAAAGAACTTGAATTAAATGAAAATATTTATTTCAATTCAATTACAAAAGTGAAAAAATTTGAATTATTAAATTTTGTGATAAAAACCTAATCAAGAAGTGAGTAGAATCGAATGATGAAGAAGAACAAGTGGAAGGAAAAATTGCTTAAAGATAACGAGTTCGAGTATAAATAATCAGCAGGGAGATCCTGACTACTTTGAAGATACTTTTAGAAATAATTTATAGTCTGTTTAAATAACTATCTAAATAAAAATAAAAATTAGTATGTTATTCCTTGTGATTTATTTTATTTTTTTATGGAGATTGTTACAAATTTTTTGTTTTAACATTACAGAGATTTCAAAAGATATTCTTGAATAATTACATTGTACATTAAAACGCTGCATTGGTATATAAATTTCTTTCTGCAACTTTAATACTTTTTGTTCGTCACATAATTTCAGATATTCTGCAACATATTCTTTTACATTTAACTCAGAAGATTTATACTGTGTCATTGCTGCTCGAATAAAACCGTTTAAATTGTAAAACAGTTCTGCTTCTTCTCTGTTAATAGTTATTGTTGTCCATACACGGATCTTAACCCATGATATAAGCTCTCTTTCATGTCTTTTATCATCTGCATATAGAGTTTTGCGTTAAATTTATAATAAAATATATTCCATTCGTGATACTTTAAGACAATCTCCCTTTTACCAATACGATGAAATAAGCATGAAGCTTTAAACGTTTTACACTCAAAACCAACAGAAATTTTTAATGTGTGACTTTTCTTGAAGAAATATGTATAAGTTAGCAATAAATTATAACTCTAACCTAATACCTCCATTTCTTTAATTTTACTAACATTTATTTATAGTGTTTTAATACTTATACATTTTAGGAACACAAGCTTGTAACGACTTGTATTTTCCTAAAAGCTTTTGAAAGGTATTTATAATTATTTTGTCGTTTTCTACATGATTACCTATATTAAATATTTTTAAAAAGGTATTCAAACTATAACCGCAACATTTTTACCATGAAAAAAAACAGAAATACTGTCCACAGACATCTGAATAGTTGATTTGTAATAGTTTTTCATTAAAAATTACGCAATGATTTTTTAAATAACTTAAAATTTCAAATTTATCAAGTTTTCTGCAAAAGAATTAAAATATTTGATACAACCATGTTAAGGAATATAAATTTAGGAATAAAAGAAAAAACATTTTTTAAGAATAAAAGTTTGTTTTTTAATTGTTTTGGGGAGCAAAAACTACTTTAAAAATTTTACTCGTTTGTTTATTACACCACAACACGTTATTTATCTTCTGGGTGTTCATTTATCAAATTGACTCAAGTCATATACCTTGGTGGCTCCCTTTATGTAGTTCGATAACAACTCTTTTTTAATTTTTTTATTTGTTATTATAACATAACATTTTTCTAGTATTTGACAGAGCTCTTTAATTATTTTATCGTTATACACAGTTCCAAATGAATAATTTTCAAAATTTTAATTTACAAATTCTCTAGTTGGAAATTTATACTTGAGCTCTTTCACAAACTTTTTACAAGGTTCTTTGATACGAACTATACAAATATCTGCTACAAATTAGGTATTATTATCATCGCAACAAAACATTACATCCAGTAATGCACAAGACAGCGACATTTTGTCAATTATTTAAATTAATTTTTATGAATGGTATTTATAGATTTGTAAATATATTTCGGTTTTTATCAATTTGTAAGCTTGCATAAAATTTTCCATAAACAATAGTGGTAAGTGTAGATGGAAGTGGTTTTGATAACCTTGCCTCAATTCTAACTGTACCCTGATTTAAAAAACCACACGCTTCATTTCCTAATGAAAAATCCATTACTAAACATAGACTTTGTTATCTGATGACCTTTATCATTGTGGTAAATTCCAAAACCTGAAGGTAGTGTACCGTATGCTCTTGTGTAGCAACTATTTTCATCCGAAAAACTGGTTTCAATTGCTGAACTAGGTATTTGAACTCCATTTACGTTTAAAACAATTTGTGAAATATCAAAATGTTTAAAATTGTATGGGTTTTTGATCTCTTTCCAGAATAACTTATATTTTCTGTCATACAAAATAGTATTGAATTTGTTAACTGACCAATGAAAACATTATCAAGTAATACCGATGAACTATTCTGTGGATTGGTAAAACTTTTTACCTCTACACGTTTGTAATTGTACTTGGCATTGGTTTTTTCTAATACCGCATTGTGTGCTAATAATACACTTGGATTAATATTTACATGTCTCATAAATACAGTATCTTCTAATATTTTCAGTTGAGATTCGTCAGAATCATCTGCAAAAAAGTAAAAGTCTGGTTTTTCATGGGTTAAAAGAATTCGGATATCAACATTGTTTATGAGAAGTGTAGGTTGATCAAACATGTCTAAATGTAGTTTTCCCATAAGTTCTACTACATTGCTATTTTGGTATAATTTTGACGTTCTTTTGAACCATTACTATCATGTTTTTCTATATTTGGTTTATCGAAATCCACTCCCGCACATTCCAAATGTATAGTAGCGGCCATATATCTGTACCATAATTTAATAATGATTCAATATAAGCTCTTTAATGATGATTTCCATCAGATGGAGATATATTCTTTCCATTTAGCTGTACGTTACATTGTTTTATTAATGAATGTAAAAGATTATTGACTACACTTGGTTGTTGAATGAATTTTCCTTCAGTGTTTTTGTTATTATTTTATTGAGTTCCATTTTTTTTTAAATTTGTAGTTTTAATTTTAGATATGCAGAAGAAAGATCCTATATGTATCCCCATGACCTAATGAAACAAATTATATTACTGATGGATTATCCAAAGAAGCAATAGGGCTGTAGGAAACTTCTTCAGATTGTAATATACTCGACTGAATAGGTTGTGTTCTAAAAATATCCAACTGAGACTTCATAAATTCAATCATAATTAACAAAAAATATCTTTTTGCTTCTTTTTATACCCTACACTTATAGAATAGGTAAAGGGGTATATTAACTTTGGTATGGTGTTTGTAACCACCTAAAGGATGCGAGCTATATATGGAAAAGTGTATATATTTGTGATCAGCGTGACCTCCTGAGTCGATATAGCCATGTCCGTCCGTCCGTCGATAACTCAAAAAATAATGGAGCTATCTTGATGAAATTTTAACTGTAGGTTACTAGGACTGAAAGTACGGCGGGGATTGCAAATGGGCGAAATCGGCCCATGGGTACAAAAATATATATAAAAAATCACGATAACTCAACAACTAATGACGCTATAAATTTGTGTCTCTTTCTATTTCTTTAGTGTCCTTGAAATTTGGGACCAATTGGAGTAGTGGGTTGAGCACCAGCCACACAGTTCCAAAGCCGTTAAAGCATATTTTCGAAATTAATAAAGATAGTAACTTCAAACAAATTTAAAAGTTTCAAATTTGGTACATGGATGCTCTTTACAATTTCCTGCGCGTTCCCCTAATTTTGGATCAATCAGTGTGGTGGTTCAGTACCCCTCTTAGACCGACAAAAGCTTAAAAGCTTATCATCGAAATTAATAAAAAGAGTAACTTAAAATTATGACAGAACGTTCCAATTGTGTACAAGGGTTAACTAGTATTGAAAGTATGACGGGGACTGCATATGGGCGAAACCGTACCATGGTTTCGGGTTCTGGAACCTTTGAAAGTTGAAGGGCTAAAGAACATATATCTTAAAACCGTATAACTCAAAAAATAATGCCGCTATTTTGATGAAATTTAAATTCTAGGCTACTAATAATGAAAGTACCATGGGAATTGGTTCTGGTCGAGTTCGGACAATGAGTTTTTGTTCGATCTGAGGCCAAACGAGTATAATTTCGAAGCCAAAGAATATATTTCCAATTTCCTATGTGTCCCTGAAATTTAGACTTAATTGTAGTGGTGGTTCAGGTGGCTCCTAAGAAATCCCAAAATTCAAAATTTATGAAGGTAAAAACTTTAAATTTGATACACGAGGGTTCTTTTCTGTTTTCGTTTTTATTTAACACTTTTATATTTTTAAATGGCTAAAAATTTTACATATTTTGCATAATATTTTATAAATTAAAAACAAAATATTTTTTTAATAAACGATTAAATTCCCTTTTATACCCTACACCTATAGAATAGGTAAAGGGGTATATTAACTTTGGTATGGTGTTTGTAACCACCTAAAGGAAGCGAGCTAGATATGGAAAAGTATATATATTTGTGATCAGCGTGACCGCCTTAGTTGATATAGCCATGTCCGTCCGTCCGTCCGTCAGTCCGTCCGTCCGTCCGTCCGTCCGTAGGCACGATAACTCAAAAAATAATGGAGCTATCTTGATGAAATTTTAACTGTAGATTACTAAGACTGAAAGTACGGCGGGGATTGCATATGGGCGAAATCGGCCCATGGGTTCGGATTTTGGACCTTTTAATCGATCGAAGGGCTAACAAACATATATAAAAAATCACGATAACTCAACAACTAATGACGCTATCTTCATCAAATTTGTGCTGTAGGTTACTAGTAATGAAACTACTTCGGGGATTGCGTAAGGTCGGGATTGGACCATGGGTTCGGAACCTAGAACTTTTTGATCGAATTTAGGCCAAACGAGCATAATTACGAAACCAATGAAGATGGAACCTCCAAATTTGGTATCAGGGTGTCCCTTCCCATTTCCGAAGTGTCTTGGGAATTTGGGCCTCATTGGAGTAGTGGGTCGGGTTCCAGCCACACATTTCCGAAGACCTTAAAGCATATCTTTAAAATTAATAAAGATAACAACTTGAAAAAATGTAGAAGCTTCCAATTTGCCACAAGGGTGTTCTTTACTATCTCTTGCGTGTTCCCTTAATTTGGGATCAATTGGAGAGGTGGTTCAGTACCCCTCTCAGACCTCCCAAGTTTTAAAAGCTTATAATCGAAATTACTATAAATATTTACTTAAAATTAAGATAGACCGTTCAAATTGTGTACAACTTAACTAGTACTATAAGTAAAGCGCGGGCTGTATAAGTGCGAAATCACCCATGGGTTCGGATTCTGGACCTTTTAGTCGGTGTCAGGGATAACGAACATATATTAAAAATCACGATAACTCAACAACTAATGAGTCTATCTTCATGAAATTTGTGCTGTAGGTTATTGGTGATGAAACTACGGCGGTGATTACGTACGGTGAGGATTGGACAATGGGTTCGGAACTGAGAACTTTTTTATCGAATTTAGGCCAAACTAGCGTAATTCCGAAACCAATGAAGATATAACCTCCAAATTTGGTATCAGGGTGTCCCTTCCTATTGCGTAAGTGTCTTTGAAATTTGAGCCCCATTGCACTAGTGGGTCGGGGACCAGCCACTCAGATCCGAGGACCTTAAAGCATATTTTCGAAATTAATAAAAATAGTAACTTGAAACAAATGTAGAAGCTTCAAATTTGGCCCAGGGTGTTCTTTACTATTTCTTCCGTGCCCCCCTAATTTGGGATCATTTGGAGTGATGGTTCAGGACCTCTCTTAGACCCCCAAATGTGTAAAAGCTTAACATCGAAATTAATAAAACTAGTAACTTAAAATTAAGATAGAACGTTCCAATTTTATACAAGGGTTAACTAGTATTGAAAGTATTACGGGACTGCATATCGACGAAATCGTACCATGGTTTCGGGTTCTGGAACCCTTGACAAGTTCAAGGACTAAAAAACATATATCTTAAAAACACCATAACTCAAAAAATAATGCCGGTATTTTGATGAAATTTAAACTCTAGGTTACTAGTAATGAAAGTACCATGCGAATTGGTTCTGGTCGAGTTTAATTTCAAAGCCAAAGAATATATTTCCTATGTCCTATGTGTCTCCGAAATCTAGACTAAATTGTAGTGGTTCAGCTATGTTCAAAGGTACTTTATTTGAATATTTAAATGAATTATATGAAAAGTTAAAAATTTGTAATTGTATTTTAGAAGTACATTTATTGCATATTTTGCGTTTATAAGCTTTTCTATTAGGTATATAAACTAACCATTTAAAATAATTGCAATTTTTAAAAATTTGGATTATTAAATATATTATGCTGTGATTATCTTTTTATCACAAAATTTAACAATTAGAATTTTTTCATTTTGTAATTGAATTGGAATAAATATATTTTCATTTATTTCAAGTTTGTTTGTTTTTTAATATTTTTAAATAGATAAATTAGTAAGATTTTGTAATAGTTTTTAATAGATAGTGTAATTAGAAAATGTTTTTAGTATTATAAAGTTAATTTGGTTAGCTATGTCTTACGATCAAATTAATAACAGCTTTTATGGTGTTAAAATGACTTGTGGATATGTCCTTACATTTGAACCAAATAGGTGTAGGGTATTTCTAAGTCGGTTGCCCCGACTGACTGTTTCTTTACTTGTTTTAATTTTTATTATATCATATATTTTATTGAAATATTACAATAGATTATATATAATTAAAACATTGTGTACAATACTTAAGCTATATTCATTTTAATTTATTATTATATTTAATTGAATTATATGAAAAGTTCTAAATTTGTAATTATATTTTAGAAATACATTTATTGAATATTTTGCGTGTATCAGCTTTTCTAATAGGTACATAAACTAGCAATTTAAAATAATTGCAATTTTGAAAAATTTGAATAATTAATATATTAGCTTTTTGTCACAAAATTTAATAATTCAAATTTTTTCTCTTTTGTAATTGAATTGAAATAAATATATTTTCATTTAATTCAAGTTTTTTTATTTTTTAATATTTTTAAATCGATAAATCAGTAAGAATTTTTAATATTTTTTTATAGATAGTCTGTACAACTTCTTTTAAATTTGCACCTGTTGCAATATTAGGCAATGCATTAATACCCGAGTTAATAACTTCCTTTGTTAATATATTAGCTCCAGACGTAATTATTGGTTTTAAATATCTGAAAAGTCCACCGAAAAAGCTTCCCAACCCTCGCTCCCTTTGGTAATGAACAATTGAATGTAACAAGGGGCCAATATCGTCAAGTTCTTTTGTTTCCCTGATTGAAACAAATAATATTTATAGTATGCTCTCTCCATTATGTTTAAATAAAATAATATATAATGTTTTTAAATTCCTTTTATTTATAATTTTTTGAAATGCAATACAACTTTTGTATGAATACTGCCGGTGCCAAAAACTTATTTTATAACCATATTTATCACATAATAATACCGAAATACTATAAAATGAATTTTCTACATTCCAATATTGAATATTGTTATATTCCTGCACTATGTCTGTATAAGTGTTCTCTATGTTGACAGTTCTTAAACCTCTTACATCTTTTCCCCTCAAATTCTGTGGTTTAATAATATCAGTATATATAAAAAACGTATCAGGTTTTCCTACAAGAAATAAACCTAAACTATTAGTTAAAATTTTGTAAGCTTCAAGTACTCGAGGTTTATGTTGTTTACGCTCCTTTGTCTTGAGTGATACTTGCTGAAAACATGTTTTTAAAAGTCCCTCTAGAGTATATGAGAATGCTGTTCTGATCCTAATATATACTTTTGCTTTGCTTAAGCAGATAGTAGTATAGGTCAAATTTGCAGAAAAATCTTCAATTTTATCTGACCCAGTGTAGTTTTTATCATCATTCAAAAAGTTAAAAATTCCCCAAATCAACTGCTGCACAACTTCTTTCCTAGAATAACCAGGAAATAGTCGTACATTTTGAATTAATGTTGGTATTAAAAATATTTTCCAGTCGCATAGCATTTGTTTTGAATTGTATGGTATGTATGTAGTTCCTACACCAAGCGTATCGTTTTTCATACCCAAAATATAAATTTGTGTACCTTTATCCCACTCTTCACCGTAAACATTAAGTATAAAATTATTAACATATATTTCAGAAATACCGACTTTCCAATTTGAATCAATCATGTATTTATCCATTTTATCCGTAAAAGAAGACAATGTATTTTCAGTTAAAATTCAATATTTACTTGTATGTTGTCCATGAGCTTGTTGATTTATTTTTTCGTTGTGGAAAATTAAGTTCTGTTTGAGTATTACCTGTTGCTACTTAACTCTTTACTATTTATAGTTTTTTTTTCTGCGTTGGTGGGCTTGGGCTGTCTAAAGGAACTGATATTATGTCTCCTGTATCAGTTTCAAAAAATTGTACATTATTATTTCTAATAGATTTTCTTTTTCTTAGACGTCCTCCAGCTGAAGCAGCAGACATTGCATTTTAAAAAACTTCTTCTTTCATTTCGTCATCGAATTCTTTCTCAACTTCTTTTTCATATACATCTTCTTGAGGAAAAGCTTGTGTTGCAGCATCCTTATATGCAGGAACTTTTGATTGAGTTTTTTCATCTACATACATAGGTTTTGCACGAGTTTGAGTATCTTTTGTTTCTGTAATTTTTACCTGCTGCTCTTTATTTGGAGGAAGAACTCTATTTTTGTTTCTTACTTCAAATAGATTTTGACGATATAAATACCATTTTTGTATATCTGCCAGGCGTTTATTTAAAAAAAATTTTTAATAGCTTTATCCAACACATTTACTTATACGTCTGTATTACTAACTTTTGTTTCATTCTTTTTCTCATAAACCTCTGGTTTTAGTATAATCATCTTTTTAAATTATATATTATTTATTTTATAAAATTTCCTTTTATTCTTGAAAGAAGTGCACCAAGAAGTATTGGTAAAAATCCACCTAGTTGAATAATGATTTTTCTTTAGTTATTTATAGATTTTTAACGGCAAATAAGTAATCTTAAGTTGTTGCTTTTTTACTCCGATTACAATGACCTTTTAAAATATTTAAAGCAATTTCACAAAAAAATTTTATTATTCGAACTTTTTAATAGATGCAATATGTGTCGATTGGTTTTCAAAAGGTAATATCTGTGATTTATCTCTTTGATTTTTAAAAAGTACTAAATATTTACATTTAACTGAAATATTTCTTGAAAATTTACCTTAATAATATATATGTTTAGTTACAAATATTACAGACAAATACCTATGATGTGAACCTCTTGTAAATAAATCACACACAGACTTATCATGAGAATTTAACATCATATCATCAGTTACAATCAACAAAGGTTCTTGATTATCATTAAAATCTGGTATAGTTGTACTATGTTCAACATCTTTCATATATTGTGGAACAGCATTTTTGTCTGGATTACACCAAACAATTCTAATAATTTCTGGTTGTATATTTTCTTTTTTATATTTAATTAAATTATGAATAAAAGTAGTTTTACCCCACCAGGATGCTCCCATCAACCATCATAGTAAATGGGTGAAACAACATAGTTGTATTAGTGAAAACTAATATTACTAACCTATATTAATATAAAAACTATTTTTAAAAATGAATATAAATAGAAATTTGAATATTGAAAAGATATTAAACAAGTTTTAATAGTTGATCTTCAATTTTTATAAGGAAATTATAAACAAAATTTCGTAAAAAAACTAGCCATACTTGAAAAAGGAAATTTAATTCCGACTGTATATAGCTTTAAACCAACATACCCTGCAGAAGAACTTAGTCAAGAAGTCAGATATACCAATCAGTATTGCGAAAATAAAAAAATGGACTTAAATGGGGTAGCGGTTTAGTTGAACATTTAGATGTAAAATGTATAATAAAACATTATTTAGAACCACCTCAAAAAATTTAAGTTAAAGGAGAACAAAAAAAACCGTTCCTTCAAAAATACATTGACAGTGTTAAAATAGAAGATCTAAGCTGAGTTTGTCGCCATTAAAAAAGTCCACAAAACAGTTAAAATTTTTTTAATGTATATATGTACTAAAAAGAAAAAATTCTAACATAAGACCTTTATACATGCAATATGAAATTAAATAATAAAACTAAAAAAGTTCACTTTAACACAAATATAGAAATTCGAGTCATGCATGTATGGGACTATGCTTACAGAGCTGTTCGAAAAGGTCACTGGCATCAATACGCAAGTGATGAAATGAAATTATTAATTATCGACCAATTGCGAAACTTTCTTCACACCCAAAACTGTTCGAATTTATAATGTATGATTCTATTCATAGTCACTGTAAATCTTTTTTAGTTCATAATCAATATGGATATATGGATAAAAAATCAACAGTTACTAATCTTGTTGAGTGAGTTGCAACTTTTACAAAAAATATGGAAGAAGGTTTTCAAACAGATGTTATCTTTACAGATTATAGTAAAGCATTTGATGTTTTACCACATTCTATAATACTGATAAAGCTTAGAAAACTTGGTTTCCCAGATATTTTTGTGAAATGGGTTGACTCATATTTATCTGATAAGACCTACAGTGTTTTATTTAGAAACATTACTTCTAAACCTTTTAACGCCAATTCCGGAGTTCCACAAGGCAGTCACTTATGTCCTCTTTTTTTTATTATCTCGGTAAATGATGTTTCTTCAGTTATTGTTAATACTGAGCTTCAAATATATGCGGATGACATGAAAATTTTTAAGAAAATTGAGTCACTAAACGATGCTTTACTCTTACAAAATGATTTAGATAATTTTTTTATTTGGTGTAGAAACAATAATCTTCTTCTAATTGTAAATAAATGTGAACTTATGTGTTTCACAGGTCGTCTTAATCCGATTTGTTTTAATTACTGCTTTAACGGAATTAGTATTCCTAAAACGAATTCTATTAAAGACCTAGGCGTTTACTTCGATGATAAGCTTAACTTTAAACTTCATTTCTGTTATATTATAAATAAAGCTAATTCTATACTTGGTTTTATAAAACGTTGGTCTATAGAATTTAATGATCCTTATGTTCTTAAATCTTTATATTCTTGTCTTGTTAGACCTAATTTAGAATATGCTAGCCAAGTTTGGTCACCATTTAACGAGGTAAATATTAATAGGATAGAGGCGGTGCAAAGAAATTTTTTAAGATTTACTTTGAGAAATCTTCAATGGTCAAACCCGCTGATCCTACCTCCTTATGAAAATAGATTGAATTTAATTCACTTGAAACTTTAAAATTAAGACGAGAAGTTGCTGATTTTATTTTTATTACTGAAGTTATAAAAGGTAACATTTCTTCTCCTCAAATCCGTAATAACATTAAAATTAATTCAAATAATCGTTTATGTAATACTAATTTATTTACGTTAAATTTTCATAGAACAAATTATGGCAATTGTGAACCAATTCATAGGATGTTGATAATGGGTAATAGACACAAGAACAACATCGATTTCACACTTTCAAAACTAACACAAAAACTTAAATTGTATAAATAGAAATATAAATTCTTTTTTTTTATATATATTTAGTTGTTTTTATTGTTCACTTAAATTTTAATTTAAGAAATATGAAATTGTAACTTAATTCATAAGCTATTTTTTTTTATATGTTGTATAATACTAATTGTTAAAAATTTTTGTAAAGTTTGATTTAAACTAATAAATAAATAAATAAATAAATAAAAGTAGATTTCAAAGACGCATTGAAAATGTTGGTATCATTATTTCTAGAATTTTAACAACTGATCATCGCAAAATTGTTAAAGATTTTTCAGTTAAATAAAATTATTTAAAATATTGACTCATCTGTTTTATTTTTTATTTTTATGTTTACTGTAGGTACCAAAAGCAATTAATCTGTTTTTATTTATCATTCTTTACAGCAAGATTATTTATGTAGATCAGACATAGCAGTAAGTATATACCTATGTTCAGAATCATTCTATTTTATTATATAGCATTCTTAAATAATATAAAAAGGTAGGTAATGTTACTACATATTACATCATTATAATTGAACTTTTGTTTTCTTTCTTTCTTTATGTAAAAATATCTTTTTTTCCTTATGTGTACCTAATCAGAAAATTAAAAAGTAGAAACTGGTTAGCAACTTTTTTTTAATCCAAAAGATTTACTCTTTCAATTTTATAAAAACATTCTTTCTTACTACTTTTACATGTGCACCTATTACTTTAAACCAAGTAAACAAACTTGTTTATTAAGAGCTAACCTACTTTCGGGTGCCCTACTTCCGGAGGACTTAATCATTAATCCAAATGCCAAGATTTATTTACAAGACAAAGTGTCACAGTAACTATTCTTGGTACAACCGTCCGAATGCTGACCTTGCTCTGAGAAGTCTCTTGTTCACATCTGCCTCCACACCACCATCAGTAGTCATGATGCTACCGAGATAGTTGAACTCTTTGACATATTCGACTGGTTGCGTTTTCAGCATGATGAGTTGATTGTTGGTGCTGTTGATTTTCATCGCCTTAATTTTGCTGATGTTAATTTCAAGGCCTACGTTAAGTGCTAGTCTTTCCAATTGTTCCAGTTTGGACTGTATATCGCTGACCTTGTGTGCTAGAGTACTATGACATCTGCATACTCTATGTGCTAAAAGTACTATATCATCTACATGTAACGCCTCTTTTTTGCTTGCAGACTTCGGACGTTATACTATCTAGGACGATGGTTAATAGCAATGGTGATAGTGGACATCCCTGTTCGACGCCGATGTTAGTTTGGAAGGGCTTACTGATGTTTCCGTTGCGAGTTAAAGTCCACGAATAACAAATACAGGGGAGTCCGCTATTCGATCGATTGCTCGATGATGATTCTTATTGTGTTTGATTGGTCTACACAGCTCCTGTGCGGGCGGAAGCCTGCTTGCTCGTCGCGTAACTCTGGTTCGATTTTTTCTTGGATTCTGCCTTGTACGAGTATTATAATTGCTATGATTTTGTACACTGTGTTGAAGAGAGTGATACCACGCCAGTTGTTGCAATCTTTGAGGTCACCTTTCTTCGGTAGCTTGATTATTGTACCCTTTTTCCAAGATGGAAGTAGCTCTTCATTATCCCACGCCTTTATGATGTGAGGTTTCAGATGTTCAGCTGACGTATTTTGGCAGGCTTGTAGAATTTCTGCCGGAATACAATTTGACCCAGCCGCTTTGTTTCTTTTCAACTTGGTAATGGCTTCTTTGATCTCAGTCATAGTTGGTGTAAAAGTGCTAATGCGCAGATTGTTTGTATTGTTTTCCGCTAGTGATATTTTTTCTGTTTCGTTTATTTCACTGTTCTGTTCTCGGCCGTTAGTAATTTCTGTGCCATTTTTATCTTTAATGGGAATTGATGCTGTATTTGTTTCGTTGGTGAGCTTGTTCACAAATTGATGGAGTTTCCTTGCATCATTTTGTCCAGCAGCTGTTTCTGCATCTGAGGCTAGCTTCTCAAGAAATTTTTTCTTGTCTCTCTCGATTTCCTTGCATCATTTTGTCCAGCAGCTGTTTCTGCATCTGAGGCTAGCTTCTCAAGAAATTTTTTCTTGTCTCTTCTGGAGGTTCGTTTTCTCCTTGGTGACAACTTTGCTTTCTAGCTTTTTCTTTGCCTCTTGGCTCTGTGATATAAGTTCCCATGTGCTTTCTGATATCCATGGCGTTTGTTCTCTATTCTTTGTACCTAGTTTGTTTTTCGTAATCTCATAGACGGCTTTGCTAACTTGATTCCAGTCTTGCTCGTTGTTTAGGCATCTTTCCCGAATCGTGGTTATCATACTCCTTTTGGTGTGTGGATGTTGGAGGTTTCAGAGATTAAACTTTTCTTTCCTCTCATGGCTTTTTTTGATGCACTTCAATTTCAATCTGATGCTGATTATGATTGGTTCGTGGTCGCTATCTATGTCGGTTCCCTTCATCAGCTTCAAATACTATTGTTAATTTCGTATATATATTTATATTTGTTTAATTGTCATTGTATCTTTGTGCATAGGATAAATCCTATGTAGTTCCAATACTTTATAACCCATATTATATTTTTATATTGCTTATAATTGCTATACTAATATTATTCCCATATTTTAAATAATGGAAAAATTTTACAATTTGAAGATCGTTTCTTTGAAAAAAGTTGGTAAAATCTCAGAATTTGAGAAAACTAATTCTGATATAAGCATAAAAGTTTTTGGAATAAACCTAAATACAGATGATGAAATAATTTGCCCATATTATTTAACAAAAAAATTAAAGCAATAATATATTTATTTTCTTTTAATTAAAAAAGTTTATGGTTATCATTTTGTTTATATAAAAGATTTATCCAGATTACTTCGAACCTCACTAGCAACACACAAAAGCAGGATGTTTATTTGTAATAGCTGTTTGCAGGATTTCACCAATATTACAAACTTAGAAATTCACAAAGATAAATGCGGTAAAGTTGTCAGCAAATTAACGGCTGGGCGGCACGGTGGTTGAGTGCCGACCTTTAATGCGAAAAGGCCCGGGTTTGAATTCTAGTGAAAGTGAAAAAACTTTTCTGGTTTTCGACTCGACTCAGCTACCATTCGCAATTGGATTCAAATTAATGTTTCAAATTAATAAAAAATACATTATTATAACAATATAAACAAATGCAAAATATAAACAAATAATTTAATTGAATAATATAACTAGCAGATACAGAATACCATAAAACTCAAATACAAAATGTTACAATTTAAACAAAAAATGGAATTGTAAATATTGAAAATTTAAGACGTTTCTACATGACATACGGCCTAGTACTATCTTATGTTTAAATTGAATTGTGGAATTCAATAAGTTTCTAATAACAATTCTAATAACACGAATATAATATCGCCTGTTCCAACATGTAGCTATGGTATAGACAGACTTATTCGCCTAACAGTTGAACAGTTAGCGCTTAACAAACAACAATTGCCGGATGAAAACAGTAATATTTTAAAATATGCAAATTATCAGTCACATATGAAAGCACCGTTTGTCTTATGTGCAGATTGTGAAAGCATCTTAAAATCAACATCAACATGCGCTCCTAATCCTGATCAATCAACAACATTAAGAAACATATACCAGTTGCATTTGAGTATTTCATTAAATGCTCATTCGATGATAAAAACGAGGAAGATTATAGTTGCCCTTGTCAACTTTTAGATACCCGTGCATACCCACTATGGTGTATAAAATAAACCGTAATTCACTTCCCTTATACATTTAACTCATTACCCCATAATTTTGACGTAAAAAAAAAAAAAAAAATTAACAAAAAAAAAAAAAAATCACAAAACAAAAAACAAAATTTTCATTCATTGTCCCATAACTTTAGCTTAAAAAAAAAAAAAAAAAAATAAAAAAAAAAAAAACAAAAAAAAAAAAATTGGCCCACTCTAAAAGTCCGAAGGTCCGAGTGATGTCCAACTTTGCCAAGTAACTTGCCCTATTAATTTATCTGCCCAATTTTAATTTTAACCTTGTAGCTTCATTAGATTCAAAGTTATTGAATTGAAAACTTTGTATGGCAGCCCCCCGAAAATGGGGCCCTAACATTTTGAAACTTCATATAAGTGCTCGATTCATTATATAACTAACCGTGTGTAATTTTCAGCCTCGTAGTACAATTAGTTTTGAAGAAATTCATATTGGTGCAAAGAAGTTGTATGGCAGCCCCCCGAAAATGGGGCCCTAACATTTTGAAACTTCACATAAGTGCTCGATTCATTATATAACTAACCGTGTGTAATTTTCAGCCTCGTAGTATAATTAGTTTTGAAGAAATTCATATTGGTGCAAAGAAGTTGTATGGCAGCCCCCCGAAAATGGGGCCCTAACATTTTGAAACTTCATATAAGTGCTCGATTCATTATATAACTAACCGTGTGTAATTTTCATCCGCGTAGTATAATTAGTTTTGAAGAAATTCATATTGGTGCAAGGAAGTTGTATGGCAGCCCCCCGAAAATGGGGCCTAACATTTTGAAACTTCATATAAGTGCCGGAGTCATTATAAAACTAACCGTGTGTAATTTTCATCCCCGTAGTATAAATAGTTTTGAAGAAATTCATATTGGTGCAAAAAAGTTGTATGGCAGCTCCCCGAAGCCTTGGTCCGATTTTAACCAAAAACAATAGGGAACCTAGAAATTGTCTAAAAATTACTTTGTGAAAGTTTCAGAACTCTAGCTCTTATAGTTTTTGAGTTATCGTGCTGACGGACGGACGGACGGACGGACGGACACACATAGCTAGATCGATTCACTTTTCGATGCTGATTCGATACGTACCCTTGACACTATATCTAGCTCTTATATTTCGATGCGTTACAAACGGAGGAGTAATTTTAATATACCCGATGTTCATATATGTATGCACGGGTATAAAAACAAAAGAATTGATGAAATGAAAGAATTGATGAAATGAAGAATTAACATTAGATGTAGAACTGAGACTGCTCAAAGATGAAATTTTTCATATATGCAATAAAATTTAGATTTAGAAAATAGGGTAAGAGAACATTGTTATTTTATTAGTAGTTATAAGGGCCCTGCCCATTTAGTATAGAATTTACTTTTTTAAAAACCTAATTGTTTTACAATTTTTTAGGTAATAATTGGTTTTTGTTGTTCAAAACTCTTAATTTTGTTTATAGTTATATAAATATAACTAGTAGGACCCCTGTGCAATTGCACATTTTTTTTTAGGCATTTTTGCTAAAGTATTTTATCTCTTCTAGCATTAGATACCTAATACTGTCATTTTGAAGTACTTTATAATACCGAGTTACTTCAGTTAATTTTCTAATGCGTTTAATTTGTTAATACGTACGTTTTATATAACTATTGCTAACAAACTAAAAAGGTTTTTTAAAAATTTATATTCGAACGAGTTACGTTATGCGTTAGCAGAGAAGTCAAAAAAAAGATTTATTTTTGTTTAAAGAAAATAACTTTATTTAAATTAAACGATGTGGTTTCAAGTACAATATTAATTGATTCAATTTTAGATTTTTACCTGTATTTATAATTTAAAAGTTGCATTATAAGCTATTTTACAATCTGGGAAAAATATGGTAATATGATATTAATAATTTAAATTTAATTTTAATAATTATTTCATAATTTTGGAAATTTACAAATTAAAGTTCTAATTTAAGTTTACTAACATTACAAAGTGCAAATTAAGCTAATTTATTTTATGTGAAAATGTTTTTATAATAGTTCACATAAGGTGAACCATATGTTGATGAATGTTGATGAACTTTAGGTACTAAGCACGTGTTGTTGCGAATAATAATGTGGCATATGTGTAACATATGTAACTCCTCCCCCCTAAGAATGAAGTGTCGGCCAGAAAAGTTTTATTTTCGGTGTATTTGAATTTTCTTCGATTGTAATAGGTAAAATGTTGTTTTTCTTCCTAAGAATGTTTTTGATAAAGTACACCAGATTTATTGTTAAGATGAATATTATGATTAGGATGATTCCTGATGTGATGAAATTATTTTTGTTGTTGACTTGAAGAATTTCTATTGCTTTTTTTATTGTTGAGGTGATAGTTTTTAAGTTGTTGTAGTTTTGGATCTTCAATTAATTTTGAATGGTTGATTTTTATGAAAGCTGGTGGGAATATGTGTATGTCATCCCAGTATGTTTTTAGGTTATCTTGGTAAGTTAAGTTGTTAATATTTATGGTGCAATTATTGAAGTGAATTAGTTGGGTATTTTTTATTTATGAAATTATTTAATTCGCAAGTGGTGTAAATTGGTGTTTCTGGTTGGTTGATTAACAAAATGTAATTTTGTTCTGGTTGTAGAATTTCTGGTATTTGAATAATTTCTTTGAAGTCACATTTTGCGGCCTTGTTGCTTAAGATGTCATTGATGCATTTCGAATTGTATGTTTCTTTTAGAGATGAGCTTTTACATATGTAGTTGTCCTCGATTTTAGGACACGGTTTGTCAAAGAATTGAATATAATTTTTATATTTAATTACAAAGTTTTTATTTACAATTATTTTTGTATTGTTAAAGGCTAATGGAATTATATGAAAAAAGGAATATATATTTTGAGAAAATACTGGTATTTTGATATTAAAAATTATGCTATTATTACTATAAAAAGCTTGTAAACCGAGAAGTTCGTAAACATGTTCCTTTGAAATTATAGTTGTAGATTGATTTTTAAGATAATGATATATTTCAGTTAGTTCGCCAGAATTTAAAATTTGTTTTGAGATTATATTTAACCTAGCAAGAACTATTGCTTCAGCTAAATTGGTTAAATGGTTATTTAGTAAATCAATATTATAGTTTATTTGTGTTAAAAATTGAGCTTGTCTAATTATATCCCTGCTTGTATTAATATTATTCTCCATGTTTTCTAATTGCAATTTTAAATAAGTTTGAATTGTATTTTGTTGTATATTTATATGACTTGTTATATTCTCAAACCTTTTAATCATTGGGTTATTGACAGAAATTTCTTTGTTAATATTATTTTTAATAATCAATTGATTTGAATATAATTTTTCAACTTGTTCATTTAATTGTTTGGCGTCAGTAGCTTCCATATTATCTGTAATAGTTTTAATAATAGTTCCAAGTCCGTTTATTAGTCCCCTTTTTCCTCTAAAATTTGGTTTTAATATGTCTAGTTTTTGTCTTAATTCTGCTAATTTAAGTAGTGTTGTATGTGGAGAATCTTGTAATTCGTGGAAGTTATAAAGGTTATTGATGGAATTTTCTATATTGTCTATAGTTTCCTCGTAATTGTCCAGTCTAACTATATGTAAAAAGTTATTGTGTGTCTCTATCAGTCTGGCTGTCCCGAGTTTCATTGCTAATAGCTTGTGATTCATCAAGTCCTGGACTTCTAGTCTCTGTGCTGTTACGACCACTAACCTGAAATTTACGATGTCTTTTTAGTTTAGTTTTATGAAGTTTTTGTTTTTTAGTAGTGATTACTGTTATCTTATTATTTTTTCTAATTTTTCGTTTACTAAATCTAGGGGTTAACTTATTACGTCTATTTTCTTTCCCATATACTAATTTATTTTTATCTAAGTTTGGGGGTTCTTCCCTATTTTTATTAATTTTATTTATATTATTTTTCGTTTTTTCTTCTAATCTTTGCGCTATTGATGGAAATAATTGTTCTTGAAAAGTATTCAACTTTTCTAAGTAATCATGAGCGTTATTAAATTCTAAATTATTAAATTTGTAAGTTTTACCGTAGAAGACTTCATACGGCGTTAATTGGGTGGCGGAATGAAAGCATTATTGTATGTTATCATTGTTTCATTAAGTATTTCTTCATGATCTTTTTCTTTTTTATTTTTAAAAATTATTCTATATATTTCTGCTAACGTAGAATGCATTCGTTCTACGGGTGAGTTGCCAGTACTTTGCTGGAAACTAGTTATATGATGTTGGATATTATATTGTGAGCAAAAATCTTTAAAGAGAAGAGAAGTGAATTCCACACCTTGATCGGTAATTAATTTTTGAGGGATGCCGTGTAGGCTGAAAAAATGTTTAAGACATTTTACTATTGTTAAACTGTTTCTAGCTTGTAGGGTATAACTTGCTCCGAATTTGGAAAATTTATCTATTATTGTTAATACTTGTTTATTATTTATACTATAGATGTCGGTATGAACAATTTCTAATGGTCTTTTGGCTTATTCAGGAATTTCAAAAATTAGCTTTGGTGGATTTCTATCGTATTTCATTAATTGGCAAGTTTGGCAATTATTTAATATTTTGGTTATTTTTTCTTTCATTAGAGGGAAATAATATTCTCTTTTAAGGTGCATGGTAGTTTCGTTAATACCTCTGTGGTTACTGTTATTGTGATAATCTGATATTAATTTATCCTGTTCGTCATTGTTTGTTACGTCTTTTAAGATTTCTATACATCTAATTAACTTAAAAGTTTTAGAATTTGAAAAATTTTCTGAGTAAACGCGTTGTACTAATTGAAATGTTTCATCATCTGTATATATAGCTGATAATTTATTAAAAGGTAGATATTGTTTAAAAATACTTACTAGATTTTGTTCAGTAAAGTTTGGCATATGAATTGTACGTCTTTGTTTGTTTCTAAAAGGATTAATAAGTTGTATGGGAGGTCTTTTATCAGATTTATCTAAAATTATTTGTAAGTTAAATTCGTTTAGCGGTCTTTCAGAAATTGGAATTATATTTGCATTTTGTTCTAAATTTTCTGTTTCATTAATATTGCATTCTGTGATTTTTATACGACTTAAAGCTTCTGCATTTGCGTTAAGTGTTCCTTTTTTATATACTATATTATAATCAAACTCTTCTAATTTTAACCTCCATCTTACGAGCCTAGAATTAGGTTCTTTAAGGTTCATCAACCATATCAGAGGTTTGTGATCCGTAACTATAGTGAATTTATGACCAAATAAGTATGGGCGAAAGTATTTCGTTGCCCATACGATGGCTAATAATTCTTTTTCGATCGTGGAATAGTTTTGTTCTGAATCGTTTAGGGTTCTGCTGGCGAAGCAGATTGGCTTATCACTGCCCACAGTGCCTTGAGAAAGGATAGCCCCTATTGCAAAGTTACTTGCATCAGTTGTCACTATAAACGGTTTTGAAAAATCTGGAAATTGTAATATTGGATCGTTTATTAACAGATCTTTACATAAATTAAAAGTTTTTACATATATCTCAGTAAGTTCTACCCTTTTTCCCTTTTTTAAGCACTCAGTTAGAGGCTTTGTTAATTTGGCAAAATATTTAACGAATTTTCGGTAATAACCGAGAAGACCTAGAAAGGATTTAATTTATTTTTGCATACGTGGGATTGGAAAGTCTTTAATTGCTTGAATTTTGTCCGGATTAGGTTTAACACCTTGTGTTGTTACAACATGACCTAAGAAAGCAATTTCTTTTTTCATGAATTCATACTTGTCCAACTGTACTTTAAAATTTGCTTGTTGAAGTCTATTGAATACTTTTTTTAAATTTTCTGTGTGCTCTTGGAGTGAGGTCGAAAAGATGATAATATCATCTAAATATACTAAGCAAATTTTACCAACCATATCTTGTAAAACTCTTTGAAAGGTTGATGGAGCGTTTTTTAAACCGAAAGGCATTCTTATATACTCATAATGCTCTCCATCCACAGAGAAAGTTTTTTGTATATCATTTTTATTCATCTCTATCTGGTGGAATCCACTAGCGAGATCGAGAGTAGAAAAATACATACATTTACCCAATTTGTCGAGTATTTCGTTAATGTTGGGTATGGGATATTTGTCACTAATCGTTTTCTCGTTTAGTTTTCGGTAATCGATAACTAAACGCCATTTTTGTTTCCCACTATTGTCCCTTTTTTTTGGTACAATCCACACAGGTGAACTCCAAGGTGAGTAACTATGTTGGATTATCCCTTGGTTTAACATATCGGTTATTTGTTTTTGAATTTCTTCCTTATGTATATAAGGATAACGATATGATTTTGTATAAATAGGGGTATCGTCACTTGTGTTTATATGATGTTTAATTTGGTTCGAAAACGTAAGTATATCTCCTTCTTTGAAAAATATTCTCTCATATTCTTTACAAATATCGTATAACTGTTTTTTTTCTTCATCGTTCAGATGGCAAGTTTGAATTAAATCGAAAATTTCTTTACGCGAGATATTTTTGTCAGCTCTACATCCTATATTGAAATTATTGATTTCACAAAATTTATTGCTTTTTTCCACTTTTAGAGGTTGTTCTAAAAATAAAATTTGTTCATTATTGGACTGGTTAGTTACCTCTATAAGACTATACCAGTTTTCGGATTTATAAAGTCCTTCTATTATAGAAAGGTTAGGTGAAATTTCGGTATTTGGAATATATATATCATCCTTCTCTATATCTACTGGAAGTTTTGCTATTAATTTGGATTTATCAGGAATTTGGTATTTTTGTGACATAAAGTTGGGCTTAAAATTAAGTTTGATTTCTGCATTTTTTGTAATCAGTTTTTTATTTACTAAATCAATGCTAGCTCCTAGTTCTGTAAGGATATCTAGACCTAGTAGTCCATCGAAATAATCATGGAATCGAAAGACTAAAAATTTTAATTGACCCGGTTGATTGAATTCTTTAAATTAATTAAGGTAAGTTTCTTTATTTATAATATGTTTATTGAAAGCTGTAACTATTGTGGTAGGTTGGGAATCTTTCAAAAACTTTTCTTTAATTAAATTAGGATTTATAAAGGAGGATGAAGCTCCTGTATCTACTAAAAATTTTAATGGTCTTTCTATGGGGGATAAAAATATTTCTATATAAGGTAAGATATATCCGTGTCGGTTTATATCTATGTACCCGACTGGTTCATGTAGGCTTTTGACCAAAAATTTGCGTCATCCACAATGTTGTTATTTCTTTCATTTGCTTTACTTCTTTTATCCTCGTAGTTTTTCATCTGATTTTCAGGATGTTCATCATAGTAGTTGTCCAGTTCCAGGTGATAGTTACTAGGGTCTTCTATACTCCTATTGTTCATGTTGAATAGTTTTTCACTAATGAATTTCGGAAATGGTTTATTTTGCATAAAACTATTATACGGTCTTTGTGTTGATTGTTGTCTAAATTGTACGTTGTTTGGAGCTGGGGTGGTATCCATTCGTTCTACTCTTTGGTTGTTTTGATTAAAGTTATTGTTCCTAAAATTACTATTTTGGTTAAGGCTGTTGTTGCTATTGTATCTATTAAAGTTGAATCCGTTTTGTGGGTTAGTATTATTTGGGAACCTATTGTTAAAATTTGGTACCCTATTAAATGAATTAAAACGGTTAGTTTTTAACGGTTGAAATTTGGTTTTGGTTGAAATGTAGGTCTATGAGGGGGAAATCGTCCTTTGTTGGGTTGGTATATTGTCCTATTTGAAGTTGGAGCTTGTGATGAAAAATTATTGAAGTTATTTTTATTGTAGAATATATTGTGTTCTTTAACACAATAAGAAAAGGCGATGGGCAATGATTCTGGTCTCATTGCCCGAATTGTTGAACCCATTGGTTCTTTCAACCCAGAGAGAAAAACGTTTAAACACATTTCGTTATATAATTCTTTTTTAGCATTTATAACGTTGTGGTTATTCTCGTGAATTTGTATGTGGTTACAAATAGTCGCTTGAACTTCAATGACCTCGCTATAGAAGTTCTCAACAGTTTTATTTCCTTGCCTTAAATTGTGCAAATCTTTAATTAGAGAAGTTTCGTTGCGTTTATCTGAACAGTGAAGTATTAAGTTTCCTTTAATTTGTTCCCACATTAAAGGAGTCCCATACATATTCAGGATTTCGTTTGCTTGTCCTGTTATTTTATTTCTAATAGCCCTAAGAATAATTTTCGCATAAGGCGACCCATCAACAGAAGTTGAAAGTTCTAGTATTTCTTCCACATTTTCGAAGAAATCATATAGTAATCTTGGGTTTCCGTCGAAACCAGGTAAGTCTTTAACTGCGTCTGGGATCCTAAGTTGACGGTAAACGTCAGAAAATAATTATTTCATTTTGGAAATTTACAAATTAAAGTTCTAATTTAAGTTTACTAACATTACAAAGTGCAAATTAAGCTAATTTATTTTATGTGAAAATGTTTTTATAATAGTTCACATAAGGTGAACCATATGTTGATGAATGTTGATGAACTTTAGGTACTAAGCACGTGTTGTTGCGAATAATAATGTGGCATATGTGTAACATATGTAACTAACGCGTTAATAATTTGATTAGTGAGAAACTAACAAGTAAAGAAACAGTCAGTCGGTGCAACCGGCTTAAAAATACCCTACATCTATTTGGTTCAAATTTAAGGACATATCCATAAGTCATTTTAACACCATAAAAGCTGTTATTAATTTGATCGTAAGACATAGCTAACCAAATTAACTTTATAATACTAAAAACATTTTCTAATTACACTATCTATTAAAAAATATTACAAATTCTTACTAATTTATCTATTTAAAAATATTAAAAAACAAACAAACTTGAAATAAATGAAAATATATTTATTCCAATTCAATTACAAAATGAAAAAATTCTAATTATTAAATTTTGTGATAAGAAGATAATCAAAGCATAATATATTTAATATTCCAAATTTTTCAAAATTGCAATTATTTTAAATGGTTAGTTTATATACCTAATAGAAAAGCTTATAAACGCAAAATATGCAATAAATGTATTTCTAAAATACAATTACAAATTTAGACCTTTTCATATAATTCATTTAAATATTCAAATAAATTTTACATAATAGCAGCAAGTATCTTTGAACATAGCTGAACCACTACAATTAAGTCTAGATTTCGGAGATACATAGGACATAGGAAATATATTCTTTGGCTTTGAAATTAAACTCGACCAGAACCAATTCCCATGGTACTTTCATTACTAGTAACCTAGAGTTTAAATTTCATCAAAATACCAGCATTATTTTTTGAGTTATGGTGTTTTTAAGATATATGTTTTTTAGTCCTTGAACTTGTCAAGGGTTCCAGAACCCGAAACCATGGTACGATTTCGCCCATATGCAGTCCCGTCATACCTTCAATACTAGTTAACCCTTGTATACAATTGGAACGTTCTATCTTAATTTTAAGTTACTAGTTTTATTAATTTCGATGATAAGCTTTTACACATTTGGGGGGTCTAAGAGAGGTCCTGAACCACCAGTCCAAATGATCCCAAATTAGGGGGCACGGAAGAAATAGTAAAGAACACCCTGGGCCAAATTTGAAGCTTCTACATTTGTTTCAAGTTACTATTTTTATTAATTTCGAAAATATGCTTTAAGGTCCTCGGAACTGAGTGGCTGGTCCCCGACCCACTAGTCTAATGGGGCCCAAATTTCAAAGACACTTACGCAATAGGAAGGGACACCCTGATACCAAATTTGGAGGTTATATCTTCATTGGTTTCGGAATTACGCTAGTTTGGCCTAAATTCGATCAAAAAGTTCTCAGTTCCGAACCCATTGTCCAATCCTCACCGTACGTAATCACCACCGTAGTTCATTACCAATAACCTACAGCACAAATTTCATGAAGATAGCCTCATTAGTTGTTGAGTTATCGTGATTTTTAATATATGTTCGTTATCCCTGACACCGACTAAAAGGTCCAGAATCCGAACCCATGGGCTGATTTCGCTCTTATACAGCCCGCGCTTTACTTATAGTACTACTTAACCCTTGTACACAATTTGAACGGTCTATCCTAATTTTAAGTAACTATTTTTAGTAATTTCGATTATAAGCTTTTAAAACTTGGGAGGTCTGAGAGGGGTACTGAACCACCTCTCCAATTGATCCCAAATTAAGGGAACACGCAAGAGATAGTAAAGAACACCTTTGTGGCAAATTGGAAGCTTCTACATTTTTTCAAGTTGTTATCTTTATTAATTTTAAAGATATGCTTCAAGGTCTTCGGAAATGTGTGGCTGGTCCCCGACCCAGTACTCCAAGTGGGCCCAAATTCCCAAGACACTTAGGAAATAGGAAGGGACACCCTGATACCAAATTTGGAGGTTGTATCTTCATTGGTTTCGGAATTATGCTCGTTTGGCCTAAATTCGATCAAAAAGTTCTAGGTTCCGAACCCATGGTCCAATCCCGACCTTACGCAATCCCCGAAGTAGTTTCATTACTAGTAACCTACAGCACAAATTTGATGAAGATAGCGTCATTAGTTGTTGAGTTATCGTGATTTTTTATATATGTTCGTTAGCCCTTCGATCGATTAAAAGGTCCAGAATCCGAACCCATGGGCCGATTTCGCCCATATGCAATCCCCGCCGTACTTTCAGTCCTTGTAATCTACAGTTAAAATTTCATCAAGATAGCTCCATAATTTTTTGAGTTATCGTGCCTACGGACGGACGGACGGACGGACAAACGGACGGACAGACGGACGGACAGACGGACGGACAGACGGACGGACGGACATGGCTATATCGACTCAGGCGGTCACGCTGATCACAAATATATATACTTTTCCATATCTAGCTCGCTTCCTTTAGGTGGTTACAAACACCATACCAAAGTTAATATACCCCTTTACCTATTCTATAGGTGTATGGTATAAAAACTTATCTTTTTATTACTTTAAAATTTTTCTGGATATCATACCTGCTTTCCTATTACAGTTTAAACAAAAATAAAAAAAATTGAATTCATATAATTTTTATACCCTACAACTATAGAATAGGTAAAGGGGTATATTAACTTTGGTATGGTGTTTGTAACCACCTAAAGGAAGCGAGCTAGATATGGAAAAGTATATATATTTGTGATCAGCGTGACCGCCTTAGTCGATATAGCCATGTCCGTCCGTCCGTCCGTCCGTCCGTCCGTCCGTAGGCACGATAACTCAAAAAATAATTGAGCTATCTTGATGAAATTTTAACTGCAGGTTACTAGGACTGAAAGTACGGCGGGGATTGCATATGGGCGAAATCGGCCCATGGGTTCGGATTCTAGACCTTTTAATCGGTTTCAGGGCTAACGAACAAATATAAAAAATCACGATAACTCAACAACTAATGACGCTATCTTCATCAAATTTGTGCTGTAGGTTACTAGTAATGAAACTACTTCGGGAATTGCGTAAGGTCGGGATTGGGCCATGGGTTCGGAACCTAGAACTTTTTGATCGAATTTAGGCCAAACGAGCATAATTCCGAAACCAATGAAGATAGAACCTCCAAATTTAGTGTCAGGGTGTCCCTTCCTATTTCCTAAGTGTCTTGTGAATTTGGGTCCCATTGGAATAGTGGGTCGGGGACCAGCCACACATTTCCGAAGACCTTAAAGCATATCTTTAAAATTAATAAAGATAACAACTTGAAAAAATGTAGAAGCTTCCAATTTGCCACAAGGGTGTTCTTTACTATCTCTTGCGTGTTCCCCTAATTTGGGATCAATTGGAGTGGTGGTTCTGTACCCCTCTCAGACCTCCCAAGTTTTAAAGGCTTATAATCGAAATTACTAAAAATAGTTACTAAAAATTAGGATAGACCGTTCAAATTGTGTACAAGGGTTAACTAGTACTATAAGTACAGCGCGGACTATATAAGGGCGAAATCAGCCCAACGGTTCGGATTCCGGACCTTTTAATCGATGTCAGGGCTAAGGAAAATATATAAAAAATCACGATAACTCAACAACTAATGAGGCTATCTTCATGAAATTTGTGCTGTAGGTTATTGGCAGCGAAACTACGGCGGTGATTACGTACGGTGAGGATTGGACAATGGGTTCGGAACTTACAACTTTTTGATCGAATTTAGGCCAAACGAGCATAATTCCGAAACCAATGAAGATAGAACCTCCAAATTTCGTATCAGGTTGTCCCTTTCTATTTCGTAAGTGTCTTTGAAATTTGGGCCCCATTGGAGTAGTGGATCGGGGACCAGCCACTCAGTTCTTAGGCCCTTAAAGCATATTTTCAAAATTAATAAAGATAGTAACTTGAAACAAATGTAGAAGCTTCCAATTTGCCACAAGGGTGTACTATTTTAACAAGGTTTACTATTTCTTGCGTGCCCCCGGTGTGGTGGTTCAGAACCTCTCTTAGACCCCCCAATGTGTAAAAGCTTATCATCGAAATTAATAAAACTAGTAAATTAAAATTAAGATAGAGCGTTCCAATTGTGTACAAGGGTTAACTAGTATTGAAAGTATGACGGGACTGCATATGGGCGAAATCGTACCATAATTTCGGGTCCTGGAACCCTTGAAAAGTTCAAGGACTAACAAACATATATCTTACAAACACCATAACTCAAAAAATGATGCCGGTATTTTGATGAAATTTAACAGTAGGTTACTAGTAATGAAAGTACCATAGGAATTGGTTGTGGTCGAGTTTAATTTCGAAGCCAAAGAATATATTTCCTATATCCTATGTGTCTCCGAAATCTAGACTTAATTGTAGTGGTTCAGCTATGTTCAAAGGTACTTGCTGCATTTATGTAAAATTTATTTTTATATTTAAATGAATTATATGAAAAGGTGTAAATTTTTAATTGTATTTTAGAAATACATTTATTGCATATTTTGCATTTATAAGCTTTTCTATTAGGTATATAAACTAACCATTTAAAATAATTGCAATTTTTAAAAATTTGGATTATTAAATATATTATGCTTTGATTATCTTTTTATCACAAAATTTAATAATTAGAATTTTTTCATTTTGTAATTGAATTGGAATAAATATATTTTCATTTATTTCAAGTTTGTTTGTTTTTTAATATTTTTAAATAGATAAATTAGTAAGAATTTGTAGTATTTTTTAATAGATAGGGTAATTAGAAAATGTTTTTAGTATTATACAGTTAATTTGGTTAGCTATGTCTTACGATCAAATTAATAACAGCTTCTATGGTGTTAAAATGACTTATGGATATGTCCTTAAATTTGAACCAAATAGGTGTAGGGTATTTCTAAGTCGGTTGCACCGACTGACTGTTTCTTTACTTGTTTCTTTTATATTTGCCTATATATTCTATTTCAAATATGTACTTTTGAAATAGAAAATAGAGGCAATATATATTTTGAGTGAATCTGTTTCTGTTCTATCAATACAATTAATGATCGAATTACATTGTATGAAAATGAATTGTGATGTGAAATAACTAAGTCTCGCTATATTTGTGTATTAAAAGTTTAATTTGTTATCGTTTTTAAAAAACAAAACTTTGCAATTAAGATATTGTACTTTATTAAAAATATTAAATAAATTAATATATATAAATATACATATATCAAATTCAAAATATTTCAATATATGACTCTCGTTTTGTAATATTTGAAGTAAACAACGAGTAAGTTTAATTTTTTTTTGCATGTAACCTGCTCCGATAATATATTTGTCTTGAAAAATTTGCAGCAAAATTAAATTGAATTTGATTTTATTTTGAGTGAATTTTGGTGTATTTTTATTATACCCTACACCTGTAGAATAGGTAAAGGATTATATTAACTTTGGTATGGTGTTTGTAACCACCTAAAGGAAGCCAGCTATCAAAAAATAATGGAGCTATGTTGACGAAAATTTAACTGTAGGTTACTAGGACTGAAAGTACGACGGGAATTGCGTACGGGCGAAATCGTACCATGGTTTCGGGTTCTGCAACTTTTGAAAAGTTCAAGGACTAACAAACATATATCTTAATAACACCATAACTCAAAAACTAATGAAACTATTTTCATGATATTTTCTAGGTTGCTAGTAATGAAAGTACCATGAAAATTGGTTCTGGTCGAGAACTCGGACAATGAGTTCGCATTCTAGAAACTTTTGATCGATTTGAGTCCGAACGAGTACACTTTCGAAGCCAAAGTATATATTTACTATTTCATATGTGTTCCCGAAATTTAGACCTAATTGTATTAGTGGTTCAGGAACCTCCTAAGAAATCCCAAAATTGAAAAGCTTATCTTCGAAATTCATGAAGATAGAAACTTTAAATTTGATACACAAGGGTTCTTTCCTATGATGTAAGTTTTTATTTAACACTTTTTTATTTTTAAAAGGCTAAGAATTTTACCATAAAACGTATTTTGTATAATATTTTATAAATTATAAACAAAATATTTTTTTAATAAACGATTAAATTCCTTTTTTTTAATTTTTATTATTTCATATATTTTATTGAATTCTTACCATAGGTGATATAAAATTAAGACATTGTGTACCATACTTAAGCTATATTCAAAGGTATTTGCTGCATTTATGTAAAATGTATTTTTATATTTAAATGAAGTATATGAAAGGTTCTTGATTTGTAATTGCATTTTAGAAATACATTTATTGCATTGCATTTTGCGTTTATAAGCTTTTCTAATAGGTACGTAAACTAACAATTTAAAAAAATTGCAATTTTGAAAAATTTTAAATATTAAATATATTATGCTTTGATTAGCATTTTATCACAAAATTTAATAATTCAAATTTTTTCACTTTTGTAATTAATTGAATTGATAAAAATATATTTTCATATATTTTAAGTTTTTTAATATTTTTAAATAGATAAATTAGTAAGAATTTGTAATATTTTTGAATAGATAAAGTAATTAGAAAATGTTTTTAGGATTATAAAGTTAATTTAGTTAGTTATGTCTTACGATCAAACTAATAACAGCCTTTATGATGTTAAAATGACTTTTGAATATCTCATTAAATTTGAAACAAATCTAGGGTATTTCCCTACACCTAGGGTATTTCTAAGTCAATTGCACCGACTGACTGTTCCTTTACTTGTTTTATTTAAATAATGGACTCAACGGAAACTTTCTATGGTATTGAAAATTATTTCTATAATTCTATTTCCATCCTTATTATTCTTTTAAAAAAAAGAAATCCTAAAATTAATCAAATGCGCATGTTATTTTAAATCTTATATTTTTTATTATTTAATCAATTTATATTTTTAATTTTATAAGAAATGCTTCACTTCCAAACATTATGAGAAAAATCTTGTAAAAAACACTTTTTACATTAAAATTTGAACACTTCAACGTCAATTGAAAATCGCTACAGAATATAATTTGTTCAGTACAAAATTTTATCGCACTTGTCTTGTAGCGCTAGATGTTAATATTTTTTTCTGTATAACACAAAAGTACAATTTCAGATCTTAAATAAAATTATATTTTTATTTTACACAAAAAAAAATATTGACAGCCTGTTATTAGTCTTACAAAACGAAAACAGATCACAAAATTGGTTTGTAATTTTATAAAACGTCAAAATTTGGAAATGCTTTATTTATTTCAAAACATTCAAAAAATCAAAGCAATTTGTGAATTTATTTCAATGAAAAAAAAAAACATTTTTTTTCGCAGCTGTCAAGTTTATGTATATAGAGCATCTCCAAAATTTGAGTTTTATAAAATGATTGATATATTATATGATGATATGTTTTTATTTTGTAAAACTAAAATCGTAGTAAATGTGAGTAAATTTAAATAAAGTTGTACTTTTGTCTTACACAAAAAAAGAAGTTGACAACCCGTGGAACTATTCTATACTACACTCATAATTCACATTAAACGTTTTGTTTCTCTTATCTGTTTGCCACTATTTCTTAAAAAATCGGGTTGTATTTTATTATGAACGTGTAGGTATGTATTATATTTTAAAACATTTTTCTAACTTAATTTTATAATTATTTAAAATTATTTACTTAATTCTTTGTTATTTTATACATTATAGTTTTATTATTTTTTCAAATTGGAATATCTCGACGTTCTTTCGTGTCTATTCAAGAAAAATATATTTCTCTTTCTAAAAGAATATTGTTAATAGAAGATGCTTGTTTTTTTAAAAGTTTTCTTGATAGTTTTCGATTTATGGATGAGAGTGTTGATAGTTTATTTAGCAATTTAGAAATTAGGAAAAAGCTAAATGTTAAGCAAACTTTTGGTAAAAATTTTATTTTGATTTAAAACGAGGAAGATTATAGTTGCCCTTGTTAACTTTTAGATACCCTTGCATACCCACTAACCGTTATTTATTTCCCTTATGCTATTATAAATATTACAAAAATATAAATAACAAAGTATATAACTTATTATTATAAGTTTTGCTTAAAAAAAAAATAACAACAAAAAAAATTAAATTTTTAATTCATTATAAGTACCATAAATTTTGCTTAAAAACAAAAAAAAAACATAAAATTTGATCCGGGTGATGTTCAACTTTGCCAACTAACTTGCCCTATTACTTTACTTGCCCAGTTTTAATTTTAACCTCATAGCTTCATTAGATTCACAGTTATCGAATTGACAACTTGGCATGGCAGCTGCCCAAAAATGGGGCCGTAACATTTTGAAATTCCATATAAGTGCTCGATTCATTATATAACTAATCGTGTAAAATTTTCATCCTCGTAGTATAATTAGTTTTAAAGAAATTCATATTGGTGCAAAGAAGTTGTATGGCAGCCTACCGAAAATGGGGCCGTAACATTTTGAAACTTCATATAAGTGCTAGATTCATTATAAAACTAACCGTGTGTAAATATCGTCTTCCTGGTATAATTACTTTTGAAGAAATTCATATTGGTTTAAATAAGTTGTGTGGCAGCTCCCCGAAACCTTGGTCTGGTCTTAACCAAAAAGAATAGGGAACCTCAAAAATGTCCTAAAAATGTTTTGTGTGAATTTCAAAACTCTAGCTCTAATTTTTCATTTCTAACTCTTTTAGTTAATTTTTAATTCACGAATATATTAAACTTAAGCAAAATAAGCTTCATATGATCATATTCATATAATGATCATAGTTTCATTTTCATAGATCATAGATTTTATCTATCAATATCAATAAGCCATTTACTTAAAAAAAATCTTTGTGTTCTTTTTTGCTTATCTTAAATAAACTACGCATCATTTAAATCATATGAAATCGTAACTCGAAATCGTTATCTACAAAAAAAAAAAAAAAAAAACAACAAACAAAACAACAAAAAAACAAAATTCATATAATTTCATGTTAAATACAAGATGCATAGCAAAATTTCAAATTTTTATATGAAAATATTGGAGTTAAATAAGTTAGTTTTTTGAGAGCTACCCGTAGTTTTAATCCGATCTTAACCGAAAAAAATAGGGAACCTAGAAATTGATTGAAAAATATTTTGTGAAAATTTCAAAACTGTAGCTCTTTTAGTTTTTGAGTTATCGTGCTGACACACAGACGGACGGACGGACGGACAGACACACATAGCTAGATCGACTCATTTTTTGATTCTGAGCCGATACGTACCCTTGACACTATATCTAGCTCGCCTAGATCGATGCGTTACAAACGGAGGAGCAAATCTAATATACCCGATGTCATATATGTATGCACGGGTATAATAAGCTTCATATGATCATATTCATATAATGATCATCATGATAGATAATAATCATCATATTCATAATGATTATTTCTATCAATATCAATAAGCCATTTACTTAAAAAAAATCTTTGTGTTCTTTTCTGCTTATCTTAAATAAACTACGCATCATTTAAATCATATGAAATTCTAACTCGAAATCGTTATCTACAAAAAAAAAAAAAAAAAATAAAACAAAATTCATATACTTTCATGTTAAAAACAAGATGCATAGCAAAAATTCAAATTTTTATATGAAAATATTGGAGTTAAAAAAGTTAGTTGTTCGAGAGCTACCCGAAGTTTTGGTCCGATCTTAACCAAAAACAAGTGATAAAAAAAAAAACCAAGGGTTTTTAAAAAAGCACATTTTCAAAATTATATTGTATTACATACTGAGTTTAACTTTGGAAATATTTACTTGGAAATAGTTACTGCTTACTTATAAAATTTACTGCTAACAGTAAAGTTTTTATTTTAAAGTTGTTATAGCCCTTCAATAGAGAAGTTTGCGAAGTTTCTCAAGGATCTAACTTCATCTTACTTCCCACACCCTTCCCCTCCCCCACCATTTTTTTAGGTTCTAGGAATTAAATTGTGAATAAAAATTAGGAATTTTACTTAGAATTATACAATCTAAGCAAAAATAGGTAAAACTGAGAGACACTTTCTTCAATTTAAAGAACAGCTTTTAAATTTAAGAAAAACTTTTAACATACGTTAAAATATAATGTTGGACCTTTAAATTTTGTATATTAAAAAAAAAAATATTTAACAGGTATTCAAGTTGCAGGTGCAAAAAAATAGCAAAATTTCAATTTTCGAGCCATTATAGCTTCTAAAGAGGGTGCTTGGCAAAAAAATTTTGTTAAACGACTTCTATTAATTTTTAAGGATCTAACTTCTCCCAAAATTTCAAGACCCTAGCTTGTACCGTTCAGAAGATATGTGTGGCCAAAAATTTTGCAAAAATTGAGTTTTATATATTGATAAATTTCAGTACCGTATGGCAACCCTATACATTACAGCGACATATTTTTGTAAAGCCTATAAAAGTAGCTCTCTTTTACCGTTTTTCGATTGAAAATAAACCTAACAGAACTCTTGTTATATCAATTTAAATATAGGGCTTTTTTGGAATTTGCAGGGGCTGTAGCTTCGCCATCCTTCAAAATTAAGAAAAACCTTTGACATGTGTTGAAATATAGTTATAGAGCTTTGAATTTTGTATATCACTAAAAAAAACTTTGGACAGGTGTTCAAGTTACAGGTGTTTAAAAATAGCAAAATTTCAATTTTCGAGCCCTTATAGCTCCTAAATGACAAAAAAATTTTGTTAACCGACTCCTACTAATTTCTGACTATCTAACTTCTCCCGAAATTTCAAAACCCTAGCTTGTACCGTTCAGAAGATATGTGTGGCCAAAAATTTTGCAAAAATTGAGTTTTGTGTAAAGTTAAATTTTACTACCATATGGCAACCCTAAACATTTGCCTTTTAAAAATTTGTAAAGTTTATGAAACCAGCTATTGTTTGCCGTTTTCAGATTGAAAACATATCTAACAGAACCCTTGTTATAACAATTTAAATATAGGGCTTTTTCCAACTTTGGGGGGCTGTAGCGCCGTTGCAGGTGGGGCTACAGAAAAAAATTCTTCTACGAATTTATTTTTTTTGCAAAACGTACCCATGGATAAAATTTCTTTACTCTATTTCAAACGGTATAAAAGTTTTTGTAAACATACGGACGGACGGACGGACAGACTGACGGACAGAGTGAAGCTATATAGGCACATTTTTACAAAATTTTTTGAAATGTGCTAAAAATAGGGAACCTAGAAATTGATTGAAAAATATTTTGTGAAAATTTCAAAACAGTAGCTCTTTTAGTTTTTGAGTTATCGAGCTGACACACAGACGGACGGACGGACGGACAGTAACACATAGCTAGATCGACCAATAAGCCAATATATGCTGTATTTTGCATATTAGAATTACGAAGGTTTTTATGTATAACTTACATTATAATTATAGAAAATCAAAATTTAAAAATAATGTCCAACTAAATTATTTGGATACTCATTGTTTTGTTTAACTTAAGGATAATGGTTCCAGGATTTCCTTTATACTAAATTTTGAATAAAAGTACGAAAAGTGTAGTAGAGTAGACTGTGTCAACTCTGGTATACCCGTATGACTGTAAACATTATGATATGAATATAAACATTATATCATCCGGTTAATTACTTTTCGCAAAATTTCAAACATTCAATTTTGTTAGGTATAGTGTATATTCAATTTTATTAGGTATTAGGTACAGTAATGCTCACATAAAAGAAGAAGTTGTATGTCAGCTTCTCGAACCCACTGCAGTAGACCAACCAAATTTTGCAGAAACTTTGACCATAAAACTAAACTACTTTTGGCAAAATTTCACAATTCGGGAAAGATGCCTAAACAACGAGCAAGACTGGAATCAAGTTAGCAAAGCCGTGAGATTGCGAAAAACAAACTAGGTACAAAGAATAGAGAACAAACGCCATTGATATCAGAAAGCACATGGGAACTCATATAACAGAGGCAAGAGGCTAAGAAAAAGCTAAACCCTAAAAGTTGGTCCGGGTGATGTTCAACTTTGCCAACTAACTTGCCCTATTACTTTACCTGCCCTATATGGCAGGGTCTTAATCAAAAAGAACAGGGAACCTGAAAAATGTCCAAAAAATATTTTGTGTGAATTTCAAAACTCTAGCTCTAATTTTTCAATTCGAACTCTTTTAATTAATTTTTAATTCGCGAATATATTAAACTTAAGCAAAATAAGCTTCATATGATCATATTCATATAATGATCATCATGATAGATAATAATCATCATATTCATAAGGATTATTTCTATCAATATCAATAAGCCATTTACTTAAAAAAAATCTTTGTGTTCTTTTTTGCTTATCTTAAATAAACTACGCATCATTTAAATCATATGAAATTCTAATTCAAAATCGTTATCTACAAAAAAAAAAACAAAAAAAAAAAACAAAATTCATATAATTTCATGTTAAATACAAGATGCATAGCAAAATTTCAAATTTTTATACGAAAATATTGGAGTTAAAAAAGTTAGTTGTTCGAGAGCTACCCGAAGTTTTGGTCCGATCTTAACCAAAAAAAATAGGGAACCTAGAAATTGATTGAAAAATATTTTGTGAAAATTTCAAAACTGTAGCTCTTTTAGTTTTTGAGTTATCGTACTGTCCCACAGACGGACGGACGGACGGACAGTAACACATAGCTAGATCGACTAATTTTTCGATTCTGAGCCGATAAGTACCCTTGACACTATATCTAGCTCGTTTAGATCGATTCGTTACAAATGGAGGAGCAATTTTAATATAGCCGATGTCATATATGTATGCACGGGTATAAAAAAGGAATATTTCCTTATAAATATTTAGATGATTGGTCAAATTTATATGAATCTTTGCCCCCTCAAACTGCTCTCTATAATCAGTTTACAATATAATCTTGTTCAGATGCTGAATATAAACACGCCCTTTTAGTGCAAACCATTAAATGCCAAAACATATTAGATTATTTAAGAATATATTTAAAACATGTGTTAATAGGTATTAAGTGATGTTTTTGAAAATTTTCGTGAAATATGTAAAACTGTGAATAATTTAGATACTGCTAATTTTTATACACCTGTCTGCCTTTTTGACAAGCTATGCTTACATATATCAAAATAGAGGTAAAACTATTTATTGATATTAATATGTATAATTTTATCAAAAAGGGGATACGCGGAGGAATTAGTCAATGTTCTTTACGCCATTCTCATTCTCAAAAAATAAATATATAAAAAAAAATTTGATGATAAACAACCATCGCAGTATATAATATAATATATAGATACCGTACATCTACCATATAAAAGTTTTAAATGTCTTGAGAACTCATTGATAACAAATTGTGATGTTAGCAATATTTTAGACAATTCCTCAACTGGCTTTATTTTAGAAGTTGATCTAAAATGTCCCAATTATTTAAATGAATATGATTTACCATTTGGCCAATAAAAGAAACTCCTCCTAATGAAAAACTTAGCAAATTATTAACAACTTTGTTATATCCATTAAGTTATCCATTACAAAAATCTTGAGTAATGTCTGCAAAATGGTTTAATAGTATGTAAAACTCATAGATTTTTAGAATTTGAATAATCTGATTGGCATAAGAAATATATTGATCTAAATGCTTTACATACGCAAATTGCCAAAACTGATTTTAATAAAAAAATTTTTAAAAAACAAAATAATTCGGTTTATGGTGAAATAATGAAGAATGTAGAAAAATATCGTGAAATTAAAGAGAAAGTTGGGAAAGAAAATATAGACGTTTTGGGGTGAGAGCTTATATAACCAAACCTAATTTTTATAGTTTGACAATATTTACAAATAATTTGATTGCTATAGAATTGAATAAAACTAAAATATTTTATAATAAGCCAATATATGCTGGATTTTGCATATTAGAATTACGAAGGTTATTATTATTATTATTATAATTTATTTTTTTATATCATAAATGTTTAAAAATAAATGGTTCTTTTTATTACAAAAATTCTATATATTTTTTAAATTTATCCTAATTTCCTATTTTTATAATCGATTGTATATCTAATTTCTAATGACATTTATTTCGTTTAATGATTTTATTTTTTTTTTTTTTTTAGTTTTTAAATGTCTTCCCATATTCCATGTTTTTTGCATCCTTCTATGATTTTATTTATTTTGTCTCGTGTGTCCGCTTTAAGTACATCTGGGGTGACTATGTCTTTTGATTTTGGGCATTCATATACTATGTGATTGATGCTGAGTTTGATGTTGCAAGTGTTGCACATTGGTGGGTTTTCTTTTTTGTATATGTATTCTGTTAGTGTTTTGACCCTTCCTAACCTTATTCGTGTAATTTTTAGCCCTGTTAGTCTTGCCATTCCTTTCATAAGTGTTGTTTTGAGTCGTGAGTGAATATTGTTGGACTCAACGTTGCGTTTTTTGCTTCTCTATCCGCATGCTCATTTCCTTGAATACCAACATGTCCTGGCACCCAAGCTATTTTTATTTTCTCTTTATATTTGATTAATTTGTTTCTTATATTTCTAAAGTTGTTTTCGTTGTTGCTTGAATTTGTTATTGCTTTGATTGTAGATAAACTATCAGTATATATAATATTTTAGCTGTTGTTTTTTATTGCTTTGCTTACAGCTATGGTTTCTGCTGAGCATACCGGGCTATCGAAATTTGTTTTTCCTATTGTGTTTAGCTTGTTGTTTATTATTATTGCGTATCCTGTACCATTTTCTGATTTTGAGGCGTCAGTGTATATTTGATTATATGTTTTGTGTTTTTGGGCTATTTCTTTGTGCAACTGTTGATATGTTTCATGTGTTGTTGAGTTTTTTGGGTAGCTGTCGGAGTAATCTGTTATGTTTTTTTTGTAGTTTATCCAATATGGCTCATCTTGGGTGTTTTCTATGGGGTAGTTTATTTCTATTTCTGTTTTTTGTTGTTGTTTCCACTGCTTGTTCTATTGCCGTTAGGTATTTTGTATTTTGTTGGATGTTCATTTTTATTTTTTCGTGTATCAGGGTGTGGTGTGGGTGTTTTGGATTGTTGTATCCTTTTAAAATTATCTTTGTTGCAAGCAGGTTCCGTCTTTCGTCTATAGATGGCCATCCACCCTCAACTTGTACAGCTTTGGATTTCGTATTATTTAGTGCTCCAAGAGCTATCTTTGCTGCTCTATTCAGAGCATCTTGTATTTTACTTTTGGCTGTTTTTGCCGCGAAACCATATATCGAGATTCCATAATCTATTTTACCTATTTGTATTGATTTTGCAATTTGGTTTGCTATTTCTATAGGTGGGCCACAACTTTTAGAGCATATCATTTTTATGAGGCTGTTGTTTTTGTTTACCGCTTTTATGATATTTTTGATGTGGTCATTATACTTAAGTTTTTTTCCTATCGTGATTCCTAGTACCTTTATATTTTCTTGGTACCATACGTTTTTTCCCTTTATTTTTATATGTTCAGATTTACATTTTTGTTTTTTGCAGAAGTGCACTGCTTCAGTTTTATTTTCTGCTAATCTTCCTCCTGATATTTTTAGCCAGCTAATAATGATTTTCATGGCTCTGGAGATGGTTTTGTTTCTTTGGTTTTGGGATCCTTTTGCTAATAGTATGATGTTGTCTGCGTAAATTTTGTGTTCTAAGTTGACTATTTTCGCAAGCCTCTTATTTAGTCCATTGATATATATATTGAAGAACTGAACTGATAATGGAAATCTTTGTGGAATTCCTATATCGAGACTGTTTGTGTCTGAGTGTACACCTTCTACACTTATCGTATATTTTCTGTTGCGTAAGTAGTTCTGAACGTAGTTGACGATTTTATGTCCTGTTTGCCAGAGTTTTAATTGGTTGATTATTGTTCGACTGTTAATTTTATCAAACGCTTTTTCCAGGTCTAGGGACACTAGATCTATGTGTTTTTTTTTTCTTAAGTTTGTTCCTATACTATGATCTATTTCTTGCAGGGCTGTTATTGTACTTCTCAATCTTCTGAATCCATGTATTTGATCACCAAGATTGTTTTCAGTGACCCAACATATTCGTTTAGCCACTATTCTCTCCAGTACTTTTGAGAGTACTGGGAGCAGTGAGATAAACCTATATCTATTAAATTCCGAGTGATCTTTTTCTGGTTTCTTTAATGGTATAAGCTCTGCCATTTTCCACGCTTGTGGAATTTGACCAGAACTGATGATTTTATTGTACAAGCTTAGAAGTCTCATCGTGAAACATTTCCCTGCTTTCTTGATCATGTTGTAAGTAATTCCATCTAGTCCTGGTTCTGTGCCTTTTTTATGGTTTAGACCCGCTTTTAATTCATCGATTGTTATTTTGTTGTTTGTGCTATTGTTCGTTGTATTATATGGTGTGTTTTCTTCTGGAATTTGGTTAAGTTTGGTTCTATTGTTTTGTTCCTTATATTGTGTAGCAAAGTAGTTGGCAATTTTTTGCTTGTTGTCTGTGTATGTGTCGTTGATCTTCAAAGGGATTTTTCTTCCTGGTTTATTTCTTTTTATTATTCTGCTTGCTTTTCTCCATGTATCGGAAACATTTTGGCCGTCAATCGAATTGGCAAATTTCTGCCAATTGTTTTTTTTTGCTGTTTTTATGGCTATTTTGAAATCGGTGTTTGCTTTGTTTAATTTTATTTTGATATCCTGATTTTCAGGGGCATTTATGTTGAGTTTATACAATTTCTTCCTTTTCTTTTCGGCTATTTTAATCTCTTTGTTGTACCAATAAGGCTTGCTGTTATTGACTTTTTGGTATACCCTTGGAATGGAAATGTTTCCCGCTGTCCTCAAAATTTTCGTTAAAATAGCCGCTTCTTTGTTTATATTGTCAGTGGGGAGGTGTTTAATTAGTAGTTCTTCTACTTTTTTCTTGTATTTTTCCCAATCACCGCCTTCTTTTTTAAATCTTGCTCTTCTTTTAATAGGTTCAGTGCTGTTCTTTGATTATTTGTTAGTTCAGTACTCACTACTATCGGCATATGGTCTGTTCCCCTGGGATTATAAACTGTTTCCCATGATGCAAATCTTGCTGTTCTTTGATCAGCTATTGTGATGTCAGGACAAGTTAATGTTCCCCTGGTGTTTATTAGCGTGTAGCTGTAAGGACAGTTTAGTAGTGAGAGGTGTTGGTTATCGTATAACCATTGTTCTACGATGTTTCCTCTGACCGTTGTGGTGTTGTCACCCCATATCATGCTGCGGGCATTAAAATCTCCCAGTATAAAATATGATTCACTGTGTTGTTTAGTGATACTGTCCAGTTCTTTTCTTGTGAGTGATATGTTGTGATCCATGTAGATGTTTGTTATTTGCGTTTGTTTCATACCTGGAATTCCGGCTTTAATGCTGACTGCGTCAAATGTTGTATTTATTTGTATTTCTTGAAATGTAATATCATTTCTTACTAGGAGGCCGACACCTCCAATGCGGTTGGCTGACATTTTGAAATGCATTTATAATTCTTATATTTGTCTATTGAGTTTTCGGTTTTTATGTTGATTTCTTGCAGAGCTATTATAGCTGGTTTATGTTGGTGGATTAATATGTCCAAGAATTCATTGTTACTTCTGAATCCTTGAATGTTCCACTGTAAGATTATGTTTTCTTTAACCATTGTTTTATATATCGGATATATCAGATATGTCCGTTGAAGTATGCTCTGTTTTGTTACATTTTTTTCCTATTTTTTTTTTTTTTTTAGTTTTAATTTTGTGCCAGTTGTGTTTGTTTGTCTGATTTCTTCTGTTTCCATGTTTATATCTTCTTTTGTGTTGATTGATTTAATTTGTTTAGTAATAATTTCTTTTTTTTCGAGTTTTTTATCTTTTTCGTTTATTTTTGCTTCATTTAAATTTTGTGGTTTTTCTATTATTTGTGCTTGGGTTTTGTTGAATTGTTTAGTTGCTTTAGGTTTTTCTATATCTTGTCTATTTTGGTTGTGAATGATTTTATTATATGTAGTTGCTTGGATTGCCGGTGTATCGTTTATAACTTTGATTGCCTCTTTTCGTGTTATTTTACGGTCTGTCTTAATTTTTATAATTTCTTTTTCTCTCACGTATGTTGGGCAGTTTCTATTATTTGCTGCATGGTCTGTGTTAGATATTCCAGCTTGATCACAATTTATGCATTTATATATTTTGCAATTATTTGTATGTTTTTCCGCTTCATTTTTATTTATTTCTTCTGCGCAATTTACACATTTCGGGATGGTAGCTCTACAGTGTTTTGCTCTATGGTTCAATCGTTGGCAATTTGTACAGCGCATTGGAGCTTGATAGTACCTTCTTACTTGTAGTAGCAAAAAACAGATTTTAACTTCTTTAGGAGGCTCGGTTGTATCAAAGGTAATATTTATTCTTCCATTGTATCCTTCATTTTGGTTTTCTTCGGTTTTTCTGTTTTTGAAGCGATATATGCTCACAATGTTCGAGTTTTTAGCTTTTAATGCCGTTAAAATTTCTTCGTCTGTAAGTTGTATTACATCTCTGGAATATACTGTACCTTGACTTTGATTTAAATGATTTAAGTACTCTATTTTTACATTTATTTCTCCGAGTTTGCTTGTTTTGATGTACTTTTCTGCAATTTGTATATTCGGAACTTCCAATATTACGTTACCGTCTCTGTTGTACTGGGCTTTGTATTGTTGACTTATTTGTTCTAATAGCTTTTCTACTATTATTATATTATAATTTCTCATGACTTTGTTTGTCTCTGCGGCTTTTATAATAATGAACTTTGGTTCCAATTTTTTAATGTTATTCTTAGGTAACGCTGGAAACTTGTATTGTTGATTAAATAAATCGAACCCAGTTTCTTCTTTTCTTCGTTTACCAGTCGGAATCACTGTGAAGTTACCTTCGCAGTCATTCTTCAGGCTACCGAAGGAGTTATGACTCCCTTCTGGAGTCCCCATATTTGAAAGAACCCCTCTCCTACTGGAATTGTTTGCTATTTTCCCTGAAAATAGTAAAAATTCCGTGCCTTGATGTCGTATAGGCTGTAGTAAAGCGGTTCTTAATTATACTTGTCTTGATTATATTTAACAAATAAAAATAATAAGGCTATTTTTATTTTAATTTTAAAAATTATGTTACTTGTTTTTTACTAATTTCATGCAAATATTTTGCCCAAAATTGTTTTACAGGAAATAATATTATTTTATTTTGTGTATGTTCTTTTCAAAACTAATTTTTTATATAACTGTTTTTAACTTTATTTATTTTTGTTTTTGCTTATGACCATGTGGTCTTTATATCAATTGTTTTTATTGTTCACTATTTGTTTTCCAAATATTACAATACATATAATTTACACACCCAACCCAATTTATTTGTATTTGTATTTTTTTGTTCTTTGTAAAATTTAAGCGTCACTTCGCGAAACCGTTATTTTTTTTCTTCTTTAATATTAGAAAAATTTTAGATTTTAATTTCAATATTTAACTACTAAATTCAATATTTTATATTAAAATAATATTCAAATATTATAATTTATATTATAAATTTGTAATTTATTAAAAAATATCTTTAAGAAATCAATTTATTAACAAGTAATTTTAATTATAAAAAATTGAATGAAATTAATATGAACCGACACCGATTATATTAGTACAAAGACTGAATTACGAAGGTTTTTATGTATAACTTACATTATAATTATATAAAATCAAAATTTAAAAATAATGTCCAACTAAATTATATGGATACTCATTGTTTTGTATAACTGAAGGATAATGGTTTCAGGATTTCCTTTATACTAAATTTTGAATAAAAGTACGAAAAGTGTAGTAGAGTAGACTGTGTCAACTCTGGTATACCCGTATGACTGTAAACATTATGATATAAATATAAACATTATATCATCCGGTTAATTACTTTTCGCAAAATTTCAAACATTCAATTTTGTTAGGTATAGTGTATATTCAATTTTATTAGGTATTAGGTACAGTAATGCTCACATAAAAGAAGAAGTTGTATGGCAGCTTCTCGAACCCTCTGCAGTAGACCAACCAAATTTTGCTGTAACTTTGACTATTACACTAAACTATTTTTGGAAAAATTTCACACACCCAGCTTCATTAGGTGTAGAGTAATGCTCATTTAAAAGAACTAATTGTATGGCAGGTACTCGAACCCACTGCAGTAGACCAACCAAATTTTGCAGAAACTTTGACCATAAAACTAAACTACTTTTGGCAAAATTTCACAATTCGGGAAAGATGCCTAAACAACGAGCAAGACTGGAATCAAGTTATCAAAGCCGTCTATGAGATTGCGAAAAACAAACTAGGTACAAAGAATAGAGAACAAACGCCATGGATATCAGAAAGCACATGGGAACTCATATAACAGAGGCAAGAGGCTAAGAAAAAGCTAGAAAGCAAAGTTGTCACCAAGGAGCAATACAAAGCGCTAGCAAAGAAAGTAAAACGAGCCTCCAGAAGAGACAAGAGAAAATTCCTTGAGAAGCTAGCCTCAGATACAGAAACAGCTGCTGGACAAAATGATGCAAGGAAATTCCATCAAATTGTGAACAAGCTTACCAACAAAACGAGCACAGCATCAATTCCTATTAAAGATAACAAGTGATGAAAAAACCCAAGGGTTTTTAAAAAAGCACATTTTCAAAATTATATTGTATTGCATACTGAGTTTAACTTTGGAAATATTTACTTGGAAATAGTTACTACTGACTTATAAACAGTAAATTTTTTATGCTGCTAACTGCTAACAGTAAATTTTTTATTTAAAAGTTGTTATAGCCCTTCAATGGGGAAGGTTGCCAAATTTCTTCATTCCCCCCCCCCCTCATCCTCCAGTTTTTTAGGTTCAAGGAATTAAATTGTGAATTACACAAAAATTTGGAATTTTACTTAGAATTTTATTATCTAACCAAAAATGGGTAAAACTGAGAGACACTTTCTGCAATTTAAGGAACCCCTTTTAAATTTAAGAAAAACCTTTAACATATATAATGTTGGACCTTTAAATTTTGTATATTAATAAAAAAAAAATTGGACAGGTATTCAAGTTACAGGTGCTTAAAAATAGCATAATTTCAATTTTCGGACCCTTATAGCTCCTAAACAGGGAGCTTGACAAAAAAATTTTGTTAACTGACTCCTACTAATTTCTGAGTATCTAACTCCTCCCAAAATTTCAAGACCCTATCTTGAACCGTTCAGAAGATATGTGTGATCAAAAATTTTGCGAAAATTGAGTTTTGCGTAATGTTAAATTTTAGTACCGTATGGCAACCCAATACATTTAAGCGACATATTTTTATAAAGTCTATAAAAGTAGCTCTCTAATACCGTTTTTCGATTGAAAATAAACCTAACAGAACTTTTGTTATATCAATTTAAATATAGGGCTTTTTTGGAATTTGCAGGGGCTGTAGCTTCGCCATCCTTCAAAATTAAGAAAAACCTTTGACACATGTTGAAATATAATTATTGAGCTTTGAATTTTGTCTATCACTAAAAAAATATTTGGACAGGTATTCAAGTTACAGTTGTTTAAAAATAGCAAAATTTCAATTTTCGAGCCCTTATAGCTCCTAAATAGGGGGCTTGACAAAAAAAATTTGTTAACCGACTCCTACTAATTTCTGAGTATCTAACTCCTCCCAAAATTTCAAGACCCTAGCTTGAACCGTTCAGAAGATATGTGTGATCAAAAATTTTGCGAAAATTGAGTTTTGCGTAATGTTAAATTTTAGTACCGTATGGCAACCCTAAACATTTGCCTTGTAAAAATTTATGAAATTTATGAAACCAGCTATCATTTGCCGTTTTCAGATTGAAAATATATGTAACAGAACTCTTGTTATAACAATTTAAATATAGGGCTTTTTCCAACTTTGGGGGGCTGTAGCCCCGTAACAGGTGAGGCTACAGAAAAAAATTCTTCTACGAAATTATTTTTTTTGTAAAAACTAACCATGGTTAAAATTTCTTTTCTCTATTTCAAACGGTATAAAAGTTTTTGTAAACATACGGACGGACGGACGGACGGACAGAGTGAAGCTATATAGGCACATTTTTACAAAATTTTTTGAAAATGTGCTAAAAATGGCACAGAAATTACTAACGGCCGAGAACAAACGAAAAGATAGAGAGAACATTTCCTAGAACTAAGATATAATTTAATAGAAAATACAAATAATATACATATCAAAAATATACTATTACAATAGACATTCTTTAATGAAGAAAATACAAATATATTTAAATACGCTTGATATAAATGATGTAAATATTTTTAAATTTGACATGTTTATTCCAAACATAGAAAAATTAAACTGCATTATACAATTTTTTTTGGAAAAAATAGGCTAAACTTCAGATTAGTTTTAGATTAAGGTAGAAATTAAATCAGTTTAAAGTTTTTCGTTCAAAGTTTTAAGTAATTTTATAAAAAAAATTATATAAAAGATTGGTTTTTAAAACAATTTTTCCAATTAACTACAAAACAATAAATTTAAATATAGTTAATTAACAAATTCAGTCCCTCCTAAAAAAGTTCTAAATATAAATGAAATAACATAATATATATTTAATAAGTGTAAAAGAGAGTGCTATTTAGGATAACAGCCAAGTGTATTGAAAACCTAATAATTAATTGAAATTCTTTTAGTTTTATTTTGAATTCTATATTATAATAAAAATAAATAAAATAAAACATTAAACAAAGTGGTGACTAAATTTGAAATTCTTGGTGAAATATTAATTAAACCTGTAAAACGAAAAAATATTGTATGCAGGGGTATAAAAACACAAATTAATTTTAATGAAATTTTAATTAACAAAGAAAAAATATTTGGAATCTAATATATAAAGAAGAAAATTTGTTTGTTTATTTGTTTGTTTGTTTGTTTGTTTGTCCAGGATTCACTTGAAAACCACTGGTCCGATTGACACCAAATTTTAGAGGAATAATTTTGGGAGCCCGGGGGGTGACATAGGCTATGTCGCATTTTTATAAGTCAACAGGTTGCGGCTCCAGAGCCGTTTTAAGCTTTTTCGTTTTTTTGATGTCGAGTCGAAACGGTTTGACCGATTAACTTGAAATTTTGCACGAATGTTCTTCTTATTAAACGGAATTAATGGTATAAAGTTGGTTGAAATAAATTAACCCCTTTCGGCCCGGCGGGCTTCCAAAAAATTTTGTGTTTCCGATTTGTGTCCAATTTTACAGGGTGGTTTTGCAGTCGAAAAGAGAGGCTGGCACAAATTTTTGTTGGGTTCGGTTAACCCGTTTGGGCACGAGGGCGCAATGAAGCTTTTTCAATGTTTTTGATGTCGAGCCGAAACAGTTTGACCGATTGACTTGAAATTTTGCACAAATCTTCCTCTTAGCAAACGGAATTAGTTGCATAAAGATGGTTCGAAAATATTAACCCTTTTCGGCCCAGCGGGCTTCCAAAAAATTATTTGTTTCCGATTTGTGTCCAATTTTACAGGGTGGTTTTGCAGTCGAAAAGAAAGGCTGGCACAAATTTTTGTTGGGTTCGGTTAACCCGTTTGGGCACGAGGGCGCAATGAAGCTTTTTCAATGTTTTTGATGTTGAGCCGAAAAAGTTTGACCGATTGACTTGAAATTTTGCACAAATCTTCCTCTTAGCAAACGGAATTAGTTTTATACAGTTGCTTGGAATATATTAACCCATTTCGGCCTGGCGGGCTTTCAATATTTTTTTTGGCCGTTTGGGCAAGAGAGCGCAATGAAGCTTTTTCAATGTTTTTGTTGTTGAGCTTAAACGAACATTTTTTTCAGCTAATCTTGAACACATTTTTCAGCTAATCTTTATTAGCAAAGCTCACAGGGTTAATTTGATTTTTATCATTTAACCCCTTTTGTCACAAGGGTTCATTAAATTTGATCTCCTTAAAGAGTTCAATCTTTAATATAAATTTGTTTTTCTGTTGAAAAGGTTTAATCAATATGTTAAAAAAAAAACAATTGTTCGACTAACACAGTTTAAAGTTAACGCAAAAATTGCATTATTTCACAAGCTCACCAAAAAACATAATTGCGCTCTATTAACCCGTTTGGACCTAATGTATTTTTTTTAAGTTTTTGTTGGCCTGCTTAACGGTCGAAATCAATATTTTTAAAACTTTTAACTCATGTCTATTTGTAATTTTGTAAAAGGTTTTGAATGCAAATTTCTAATCTAATATATAAAGAAGAAAATTTGTTTGTTTGTTTGTTTATTTGTTTGTCCAGGATTCACGTGAAAACCACTGGTCCGATTGCCACAAAATTTTAAAGGAATAATTCTGGGAGCCCGGGAGGTGACATAGGCTATGTCACATTTTTATAAGTCAACAGGTTGCGGCTCCAAAGCTGTTTTAAACTTTTTCGTTTTTTGGAAGTCGAGTCAAAACGGCTTGACCGATTGACTTGAAATTTTGCACAAATGTTCCTCGTAGCAACCGCAATTAGTTGTATAAATTTGGTTGGAATTAATTAACCCATTTCGGCGTGGCGGGCTTCCAAAAAATTTTGTGTTTGCGATTTGTGTTCAATTTTACAGGGTGGTTTTGCAGTCGAAAAGATAGTCTGGCACAAATTTTTGTTGAGTTCGAATAACCCGTTTGGGCACGAGGGCGCAAAGAAGCTTTTTCAATGTTTTTGATGTCGAGTGAAAACCGTTTGACAAATTGACTTGAAATTTTGCACAAATGTTCGTCTTAGCAACCGCAATTGGTTGTATAAATTTGGTTGGAATAAATTAACCCATTTCGGCCTGGCGGACTTTCAAAAAATTTTGTGTTTTCGATTTGTGTCCAATTTTACAGGTTGATTTTGTAGTCTAAAGAGAGGCTGCAAAAAGTTTTAGTTAAGTTCGATTAACCCGTTTTCCACGACGACGCCATGAAGTTTTCTATAAATTTTATTTTCTTATACGATTAAAAGTATTTTATTGAAAATTTTGTACCAGCATTTTAATTAAAACCCACATTGTTAATTTGGTTTTGACCATTTTGTGCGTTTTGAACAAAGATTCAATGAAATTTTCAGTTTTCTTCAAATGAAATCTAAAAATCAAAAAATTCAATTTCTTATATATAATGCTTAAAAACATAGTATTTTAAAACAGTTTTTCCAAAAAATAAGCCTACATTTCTCTCATCAAATCATAAAAAAACGAGGAAGAGCGTATTACAACTTTCAGGTGAGTACTAAACAAAATATAAGTTGAAAAGCAAATTTTTAAACCTTTTCTAAACCATCGACTATATTTTATTCAAACGTTGGCAATTTAAGAAAACTACTATTGACATAGTATAATGACATAATGGCAAACTTAGTATCCCCATTTGACCAATAGTCATTTTAATTCAGTTAACATTATTCGCCGGAAACCTAACATCCTCAACTCTATCGTCAAGGAGCACCAAATTGTCAAGAAGCACCATGTATAGAAAAATAAGAGATAATCGTTCATACTGTTTTTTAAAGTTTTTGTTTCGCAATCGGTTAAAAGAACTCGACAAAACATTTTTTTAAGCATTCTCCTAATTCAAAGAAGTTGTACCTACTTTCAGAAATTGGACGTAATTTACTTACAAATTTTTTTTTGAACAATCGTCGGGTCGGCAGGTTTTAACAACTTCCAAGTCTGTTAGTAAATTGAACTTCATTTTCAAAGAAGAACACATATAGAAAATTTGAAGTTAATCGGTTAAATGATTTCTAATATATAACAAAGCAACGAAAAAACCTATAAAAAGCTGTTGGGCCACGATGGGTTAACGGAACTCCACAAATATTTTTTTGTGGCTTCATTTATAAGCAAAGTAGTATTTCAAAAAATTGGCTAAAACTTGCGTTTTTACAATTTGCAAGCTTCCGGGCAACGCCGGGTAAATCTGCTAGTGTTAAATAAATGTAAAAATATCAATTCTATAGCCTTTTGTAATAAAGAAATTTAGAAAATTCAACGTGCATACAAAATTTAATAAAGGGTGAAAATTCAATGTGCAACATTACAAACAATCAAAATATTCTAACAAATTAAGAAATAACACCGAGAACTGTATTACTTAACCAATACGAGGTAGAAATTGAAATGGACGGTAACAAGCAGAATATTAAAAGACCGTTTTTGTTGATATTTAATAACTCCACAATAGGAGTTAACAACCAAGAATTTAAATTAGCAGAAGTTATCAAGATAAAACCACTATTTATCAAATTGTAATATGATATTATTCAAGTTCAATGCTTTAATTTTTTAATTTTATTTATATTGTTAATGAATGAAAAATACTATAAACTAAATTTTATAAAACGTGCAAGTCATATATCCAGCAAACCTATTCTTAGAAGATATAATTTCTAGGAGGTCTAATCAATAAACTAATATTTATAATTCTTTCTCTTACTTTCATATTAATCAATTACATTGAAAATCAAGTATTTCAACATACTTAATATTATAATTTTTTTGTTGTTCTTCTTTTTCTTTTATTCCGTTGACCTGCTCTGCTATTAAGCAAAATGCAACATTTGGTTTTAAAGTACAATAAACTAAAATTAGGTCATTAAATAAAAAAGGATCAAATTACAAACAACAATTTTTTTATTTAAAATTAAATTCTTACAAAATTTCTACTCAAGTACAATTAACTAATTTTAAGTCATTAAATTAACGAGGAAGATTATAGTTGCCCTTGTCAACTTTTAGATACCTGTGCGTACCCACTATGGTTTATAAAATAAACCGTAAAAAAAAAAAAAAAAATTAAAAAAAAAAATTAAAAAAATTGAAAATAAAAAAAAAAATTAATCAAAAAAAAAAAAAAAACCATACAAAAAAAAACCAAAAACAAAAAAAATTTTAATTCATTGTCCAATAATTTTAGCTTGAAAAATAAAAAAAAAATTTTAATTTCTTATCCCATATCTTTTGCTTAAACAAAAAAAAAAACTGGCCCACCTTAAAAGTCCGGTGGTCCGAGTGATGTCCAACTTTACCAAGTAACTTGTCCTATTACTTTACCTGCCCAATTTTAATTTTAACCTCGTAGCTTCATTAGATTCACAGTTATTGAATCGAAAACTTTGCCCTCGAAAATGGGGCCGTAACATTTTGAAACTTCATATAAGTGCTCGAATCACTATATAACTAACCGTGTGTAATTTTCATCCTCGTAGTATAATTAGTTTTGAAGAAATTTATATTGGTGCAAATAAGTTTTATGGCAGCCCCCCGAAAATGGGGCCCTAACATTTTGAAACTTCACATAAGTGCTCAAATCATTATATAACTAACCGTGTGTAATTTTCATCCGCTTAGTATAATTAGTTTTGAAGAAATTCATATTGGTGCAAAGAAGTTGTATAGAACCCTCCCGAAAATGGAGCCCCAACATTTTGAAAATTCATATAAGTGCTGGAGTCATTATTAATCTAAATTTGTGTAATTTTCATCCTCGTAGTATAATTAGTTTTGAAGTAATTCATACTGGTGCAAAAAAGTTGTATGGCAGCTCCCAGAAGCCTTGGTCCGATTTTAACAATAGGGAACCTAGAAATTGTCTAAAAATGACTTTGTGTGAATTTCAAGACACTAGCCCTTTTAGTTTTTGAGTTATCGTGCTGACACACGGACGGACGGACGGACGAACAGTAACACATAGCTAGATCGACTAATTTTTCGATTCTGAGCCGATACGTACCCTTGACACTATATCTAGCTCGTCTAGATCGATGCGTTACAAACGCAGGAGCAATTTTAATATACCCGATGTCATATATGTATGCACGGGTATAAATATAAGATATCGAATTACAAAGCGAGACAAATTTTTATTTCACATTAAATTCTTACACAATTTCCTTTTCAAGTGCAATATTATGAAAAGTACTTGAAAATGTAATAAATTTTTTTTTCTTGTTTTTCTTTATAATAATCAATATTTAAAAATTTAATGTTAATTATAAAATTTGTAAAATTAAAAAATTAGTTTAAGTTTAGATTCGTAACGTTTCACATTAAATAAAGAATTTTAAAACTAAAATATTTTTTTGTGTTTTAATTCAATAAATAAGAAATATTCTATAAAAAAAAAAATAATTATTTTATAAAATTCCATCTTATAAAATAATAAAACTTGCATACTTATGTCATATATATCGGATATATGTAAATTGCTCCTCCGTTTGTAACGCATTGATCTAGATGAGCTAGATATGGTGTCAAGGGTACGTATCGGCTTTTGTTTTGTTGTTGTTTTTTGTGTATTTATCGAGTTACGATTTCATATGGTTTAAATGATGCGTAAAATTTTTTTGAAAAAAATATAGATAAGAAAAAATTAACACAAAGATCTTAAGTAATTTATTTATTTTTATTTATTTATTTATTCGAATATTACGCATAACAATAACTACGCAATATTGGTAAAGCCCTCGGCTGCCAGGGCCATTGTGGGAAGTAATTTATATGTATTCATATAATATGTATACGTGAAATATTTTATATGTGGACTTTGTACTTTGAGATTAATGGATAATAATCATTATGAATATGATGATTATTATCTATCATGATGATCATTATATGAATATGATTATATGATGCTTATTTTGCTTAGGTTTAATATATTCGTGAATTAAAAATCAAATAAAAGTGATTTTTGACATTTTTGAAATTCCCTATTCTTTTTGGTTAAAACCAGACCAAGGCTTAGGGGAGCTGCCTCACAACTTTTTTAAATCAATTACAATTTCTTCCAAAAGTAATTATACCAGGAGGATGGAAATTACACACGGTTAGTCATATAATAGATCATTAACCTAAATGAAGTTTCAAAATGTTACGGCTTCATTTTCGGGGGGTGTCATACAAAGTTGTCAATTCGATAACTGTGAATCTAATGAAGCTACGAGGTTAAAATTAAAACTGGGCAGGTAAAGTAATAGGGCAAGTTAGTTGGCAAAGTTCGACATCACTAGGATCAACTTTTAAAGTGGGTTATTTATATTTTTTTACAGTTTTTTTAAGCAAAAATTATGGGGTAGAGTGAGCCAATTTTTTTTTAATTATTTTACTTTTTTATATTTTTTTGTAATATATGTAACAGCATTAAGGAATTAAATACCGGTTTATTTTATTTTTATTTAGACAGTATGCACAGGTATCTAAAAGTTGACAAGGGCAACTATAATCTTCCTCGTTTTTATATATTCTTAATTTTCAAACCATGTATGGTAAATTAAAGAATTTTCTTCTACTTGAATACTTCTTTGTATATGATTTCGTATTAGCCGAATTATAAAGTTATCAATTCTAATTAATTTAGTGTGTTGAAAAATAGATTAGTTCGAATGATCAAGAATGTAGTTCGTTTGAGCTTCTCTGTATAAGTTAGTACAGGGTCTTAACGATTTTCTTTTGAATGCACGCATTTTTTCCATTGTTGAAGCACTTATGTTAAACCATATAGGACAGCCGTATGTTAATATAGGACTTATAAAATTTTTGTAACAAAGAACTTATACTTTGCTTCATACAAATCTCGCATAAAACATTCTTTTCAAGGACATGAATGCGTTATTTGCTTTTAATATTGATTGTTAAACTTAAAAAGCAATCTCAAGCATTTCATAGTTGTTTAATTTTTTATTCTTAATATTAAAAGTTCTCCAGTTTTTTCTTAAGCTGCTATTAGCTTTTGCCTATGAGTTTCTAAAAAATATTGTATTTCAACTATAATTTTATTTGCTTTAAAAATCTAATTATCATTTTTTTGTTTTTTTTTTTAATTTTAATTCACAAAAAAAAAATTTTTTGAAAAAATTGTCGGATTATATTTTGTTTTTGAATCGTCCCGATTTAAAACTGAAGTTTTTAACCTTTTTGCATCAAAGTGAATACAATAAAAGAGCATTGAAAATAAAACAAAATTTCCCGAATAAATATTAAATAAAATTTATTAAGAAAATTAAAAAATAGTTTTTTTTAGCACATTTTCAAAAACTTTTTTAAAAATACATATATAGCTTCACTGTGTCCGTCTTTTTAAATTGAAGAAATTGTCTCTTAGTTTTAACCATTTTGCTTAGATAATAAAATTAGGGGTGAAATCCCAAATTTTGGTGGAGTTTACAATTGATTTCCTAGAACCTAAAAAAATGGAAGGGTGGGGACAAAAAGGGGATGGGCAGACTTATAATAAGTTTCCTAAGCAAAAATTTGGGAACCTTCCCCATTGAAGGGCTACTAGGTCTTTAAAGTTAAAACTTCTATGCTTTTATGAAACAGTAAATTTATAAAACTTTTGTTGTTTGGATGTTTAAAATGTAAAATAAACCTTTCAATTATTAGGGCTTAACCTAAATCAAAACATACGACGTACAATTTTTATACAATACATTCTCCATAATACGTCAATACGCCTACCTGCACATCCGTAAATCAATACGCAAAAAATATCTATTTGTATAAAAATATTTATTTGAATGTCTTAATTTAGTACAAAAAAATTTTTTAATTTCATATTATAGGTATTTTGCATTATTTTGAATATAAGATATTTTTTAATTACTCGTAAAACTATTTTTTAAAACAAAATCTTTTAAATATAAGAAGAACAAATAACATTTTTATACATTTTATCAATTTGTAAATTTTAAAATTCTGAGGTACACTAATCACGTTTCGCGTATTTTGGTTGCTCTCATGTAAATTCATGTACCTACTTATTACTAAAGTTATTGACAAAAGTTGTATGGAACAAATCTCTTTTCTTAAGAAATATAATTTTTATACCCTACACTTTAGAATAGGTAAAGGGGTATATTGACTTTGGTATGGTGTTTGTAACCACCTATAGGAAGCGAGCTAGATATGGAAAAGTATATATATATTTGTGATCAGCGTGACCTACTGAGTCGATATAGCCATGTCCGTCTGTCCGTCCGTAGGCACGATAACTCAAATAGAATAGAGCTATCTTGATGAAATTTTAACTGTAGGTTTTTAGGACTAAAAGTACGGCGGGGATTGCAAATGGGCGAAATCGGCCCATGGGTTCGGATTCTGAAACTTTTAATCGGTCCAAAGGCTAACGAACATATTGTAAAAAAAATAATGATAGCTCAACAACAGATGACGCTATCTTCATCAAATTCGTGCTGTAGGTTACTAGTAATTAGACTATGGTGGGGATTGCGTACGGTCGAGATTAGACTATGGGTTCGCAACCTAGAACTTTTTGATCGAATTTAGGCAAAACGACCATAATTCCGAAACAAATGAAGATAGAACCTCTAAATTTGGTATCAGGGCGTCCCTTCCTATTTGCTTAATGTCCTTGAAATTTGGGCCCTATTGGAGTAGTGGGTCGGGGATCAGCCACACATTTCTGAAGGCCTTAAAGCATATCTTTAAAATTAATAAAGATAGCAACTTGAAAAAATGTAGAAGCTTCAAATTTGGCACAAGAGTGTTCTTAACTATTTCTTGTGTGTCCCCCTAATGTGGGATCTATTGGAGTGGTGCTTCAGTACCCTTCTTAGACGTCCCAAGGTTTAAAACCTTATAATGGAAATTACTAAAAATAGTAACTTAAAATTATGATATAACGTTCCAATTGGGTACAAGGGTTAACTAGTATTGAAAGTATGACGCGGACTGCATATCGGCGAAATCGTACCATGGTTTCGGGTTATGGAACCTTTGAAAAATTCAAGGCCTAACAAGCATATATCTTAAAAGGAACACTACTCAAAAAATAATGCCGCTATTTTGATGAAATTAAAACTCTAGGTTACTAGTAATGAAAGTACCATGGGGATTGGTTCTGGTCGAGTTCGGACAATGAGTTCAGATTCTTGAAGCTTTTGATCGATCGCAGGACAAAACAGTACAATTTCGAAGCCAAAGAATATATATACTATTTCCTATGTTTCCACGAAATTTAGACTTAATTGTAGTGGTGGTTCAGGTGGCTCCTAAGAAATCTCAAAATTAAAAAGCTTATTTTCGAAATTCATGAAGATAGAAACTTTAAATTTGATACACGAGGGTTCTTTCCTATTTCCGTTTTTATTTAACACTTTTATATTTTAAAAAGGCGAAGAATTTTAGCATAAAACATATTTTGTATAATATTTTATATATTAAAAACAAAATATTTTTTTAATAAACGATTAAATTCTTTTTTTATACTCTACACCTACAGATTAGGTAAAGGGGTATATTAGCATTGGTATGGTGTTTGTAACCACCTAAAGGAAGCGAACTAGATATGGAAAGGTACACATATTTGTGATCAGTGTGACCTCCTGAGTCGATATAGATGTCCGTCCGTCCGTCCGTAGACACGATAACTCAAAAAATAATGGAACTATCTTGATAAAATTTTAACTGTAAGTTACTAGGACTGAAAGTAAGGCGGGATTGCAAATGGGCGATATCGGCCCAAGGGTTCGGGTTCTGGACCTTTTAATCGGTCTCAGGACTAACGAACATATATAAAAAATCACGATAACTCAACAACTAATGACGCTATCTTCATAAAATTTGTATTGTAGGGTACTGTTAATGAAACTACGGCGGTGATTGTGTGCGGTGGGGAATGCACAATGGGTTCGAAACTTAGAACTTTTTGATCGAATTTAGGCCAAACGATCATAATTCCGAACCCAATGCAGATAGAACATCCAAATTTGGTATCAGGGTATCCTTTCCTATTTCCTTACTGTCCTTGAAATTTGGGACCAATTGGAGTAGTGGGACGGGCTACCAGCCACATAGTTCCGAAAACCTTAAAGCATATTTTCGAAATTAATAAAGATAGTAACTTCAAACGGCACATGGGTGTTCTTTACTATTTCCTGCGTGTTCCCCTAATTTTCGATCAATCAGAGTGGTGGTTCAGTAACCCTCTTAGAGTCCCGAAGGTTTAAAAACTTATCATCGGAATTAATAAAAATAGTAACTTAAAATTAAGATAGAACGTTCCAATTGTGTGCAAGGATTAACTAGTATTGAAAATATGACTGGACTGCATATGGGCGAAATCGTACCATGGTTTCGATTTCTGGAACCTTTGAAAAGTTCAAGGGCTAACAAACGTATATATTAAAAACACCATAACTCAAAAACTATGATGAAATTTTCTAGGTTGCTTGTAATGAAAGTACCATGGGAATTGGTTCTGGTCGAGTTCGGATTCTACAAGCTTTTTATCGATTTGAGGTCAAACGCGTATAATTTCGAAGCCAAAGAATATATTTCCTATTTCCTATGTGTCCCCGAAATTTAGAGTTATTTGTAGTGGTGGTTCAGGTGGCTCCTAAGTAAACCCAAAATTAAAAAGCTTATCTTTGAAATTCATGAAGATAGAAACTTTAAATTTGTTACAAGAGGGTTCTTTCATATTTCCGGTTTTATTAAACACTTTTATGTTTTTAAAAGGTTAAGAATTTTACCATAAAACATATTTTGTATAATATTTTATAAATTAAAAACAAAATGTTATTTTAATAAACGATTAAATTCCTTTTTCTTAATTTTTATTATATCATAGATTTTATTGATATATAATTAAGATATATAATTAAGACATAGTGTACAATCCATAAGCTATATTCAAAGGTACTTGCTGCATTTAAGCAAAACGTATTGTTATATTTAAATGAATTATATGAAAAGTTCTAAATTTGTAAATTGTAATTATATTTTAGAAATACATTTATTGCATATTTTGCATTTATAAGCTTTTCTAATAGGTACATAAACTAACAATTTAAAATAATTGCTTTTTTGAAAAATTTTAATTATTAAATATATTATGCTTTTTTTAGCATTGATTTTTATCACAAAATTTAATAATTCAAATTTTTTCACTTTTTTAATTGAATTGAAATAAATATATTTTCATTTAATTCAAGTTTTTTTGTTTTTAATATTTTTAAATAGATAAATTAGTTAGAATTTGTCATATTTTTGAATAAGTAAAGTAATTAGAAAATGTTTTTAGTATTATAAAGTTAATTTGTCTTACGATCAAACTAATATTTCATGGTTTTAAAATGACTTATGGACTTCCCATTAAATTTGAACCAAATAGGTGTAGGGTATTTCTAAGTCGGTTGCGACTGACTGTTTCTTTACTTGTTATTTTATGCTTTGCCAATTTTTAAATCCGAGGTACCTAACAACTTATTTCAAATGTTTTTGAAATTATACACCGTAAGCGTTGATTTTGGTAATGCCCTAACGAACAAATCAGTTTAATTACAAATTATTTTTTTAGAAAAGATTATTATTATTTTTTTAATTTTATGCAAACATATTTAACATTTGTTTGTCTCTCAAAAGTAATGGCAAATACAGAATATATTTCAAAAGTCGGTTTTTAGCTCATTTTCAAAATATGTTGTAAAAATGTGTCTGTCCGTCCGTTTACAAAAACAGTTACACCGTTTGAGTTAGAGTAAAGAAATTTTAACCACGGCTAGGTATTTCAAAAAAAAATAATTTCGTTGTTGGAAAAAGCCCTATACTTAAATTGTTATAACAAGAGTTGTCTTAGGTGTATTTTCAACCTGCAAAAGATAGCTGGTTTTTTAAACTTTACAAATTTTTAAAAGACAAATGTTGCCAAACGGTACTAAAATTTACCATTCTGCAAAACTCAATTTTTCCAAATATTTTGGCCACACATATCTGCTAAACAGTTGAAGCTAGGATCTTGAAATTGTGGTAGGTTAGATCTTCAGGAATTAGCAGGAGTCGGTAAACGAATTTTGTTTCTTAAGCACCTCGTTTAGGAGCTATAAGGACTCGAAAATTGTATTTTTGGTATTTTTAAGCACCTGTAATTTAAATATACAAAATTTTAAACTGCAGCATTCCATTTCAACATATGTTAAAGGTTTAACTTAAATTTTTAAAGGGATTCTTTAAATTTAAAAAATTTTTTCTTAGTTTTAACAGTTTTTGCTTAGTAAATAAAATTTTAGGTAAAATTCCAAATTTTGGTTTAGTTCACAACTGATTTCCTAGAACCTAGAATAATTAAAGGGTTGGTACAGGAGAGGGATGGGCAAATAATCAAGAATCATCATAAGTTTGCTTAGCAAAAATTTGGGAACCTTCCCCATTGAAGGGCTATTAGGACTTAAAAATTAAAACTTTTGTATTTTTATAAAACAGCAACATATTCACCAGTGTATGTTTTTCCAAAATTAAACGTATTGATTTCACTGTTAGTCATAATTAATAAATTCATGAAATAACTAAATTATAATACATATTATCATTTATTTTTATAAATCTAATATACTAGCAGATTTACCCGGCGTTGCCCGGAAGCTTGCAAATTGTAAAAAAGCAAGTTTCAGCCAATTTTTTGAGATACTACTTTGCCTATAAATACCACAAAAAAATATTTGTGGAGTTCCGTTAACCCATCATGGCCCAACAGCTTTTTATAGGGTTTTTCGTTACTTTGCTATATATTAGAAATGATTTAACAGATTAACTTCAAATTTCGTATATGTGTTCTTCTTTGAAAATGAAGTTCAATTTACTAACAGACTTGAAAGTTGTTAGCCCCTGCCGACGATTGTTCAAAAAAAAATTTGTAAGTAAATTACGTCCAATTTTTGAAAGTAGGTACAGCTTCTTTGAATTAGGGGAATGCTTAAAAAAATGTTTTGTCGAGTTCTTTTAACCGATTGCGAAACAAAAACTTTAAAAAACAGTTTGAACGATTATCTCTTATTTTTCTATACATGGTGCTTCTTGACAATTTGGTGCTCCTTGACGATAGAGTTGAGGATGTTAGGTTTCCGGCGAATTATGTTAACTGAATTAAAATGACTATTGGTCAAATGGGGATACTAAGTTTGCCATTATGTCATTATACTATGTCAATAGTAGTTTTCTTAAATTGCCAACGTTTGAATAAAATATAGTCGATGGTTTAGAAAAGGTTTAAAAATTTGCTTTTCAACTTATATTTTGTTTAGTACTCACCTGAAAGTTGTAATACGCTCTTCCTCGTTTTTTTATGATTTGATGAGAGAAATGTAGGCTTATTTTTTGGAAAAACTGTTTTAAAATACTATGTTTTTAACCCTTAAGTGCATGATTTTTTTTTTCACACGAAATAATTTTTTTTAGATTTATTTTTACGATGCAAACCAAAAATAATTTTAAAGTTGTCATTTTGGTTCCCTGTGGGTTTTGGGGAGCATTTTTTAGTATGTTGCAGATATGCAACAAAATGTAAGAGGTAATAAAAAATGTACAATGTTTTATATATATGTTATTTTAATAATAATATGAATTTTTTTATTTATGATATAAAACAAAACAATTTTTGTCCTTATTAAAACAAAGGAAAGTATTGCACTTAGAACAGGATACGAATGTGTAGCCATTACATCCTGGAATTTTGCATCGCGTACGTTTCTCATTCCATTGAGGGAAATGATCGATATGATCTGTCCTAACATCCTTAGGAGGTACAATCGACTTCGGATATTTTCGTTTTTTTGCATCTATCTTTGATTGAATATCAGAAGGTCTGCCTCTAGTTTCTTTTTGTTGTCCAAGCATGCAAAGGACTTTAGCTACTTCAATGCGAAATTCTTTTTGCATAAGCTTTTGGTTCGGTTCTTCAACTAGATTATTGAACGTTATCCAACCATTTATGATGCACAAGTCCAGTAAGTGGTAAAAAACTCTGAAATACCATTTCTTGGATTTCATTGGAATCTTGTGTCTACCAATATGACTATCTAGCAAGTCTACTCCCCCCATGTGCTTGTTGTACATACGTATTATGTTAGGACAAGGTACTTCGATAAACTTCTTAATCTTCCCATCGAATCTCTTTATTGTTGATACGGGATTGATGCCTGATATTGTCGAAAAAAGTATGACATTTTTCGTATCTTTCCAAATTACAGAAGTAACTTTGACATTATCAACTTCACATAAAAATTCCATTGATGTTCCACGATCCTTTTTTCCAAAATTTTTATCCGAAGGAAATTTGCAATTGGGTATTCGGTTTCTTCTTACTGTCCCTGAAGAGAAAATATCACGATTTTTTAAGTACACCATAAGCTGTAAAGATTTATAATAGTTATCGAAGTACAATTTGTAGTTTTTATTAATCGGAACATGTCTCATTAATCTTACTTCAACATTTGAACTTGCTCCTAAATCAGGTTCGTCCATTAATCTAAATTCTGGATTATTCTCTCTACCCGTATACATTTCAAAATTATAGCAGAAGCCTGAAACGCCGCAAAGATTATAAAATTTAATACCCCACTTATGAGGTTTGTTTGGATTATATACCCTTAAACTATGTTTAGCTTTAGTTGCACATACTTGCTCATCTATTGATAAGCACTCTTCGGGTGGAATAGATTAAAATTTTTTTATCATTCATTATAGGTCTTATTTTAAAAAGTTTGTCAAATCCTGGTTCTCCTACAACTTTTATTTTTGTGTTATCTTGAAAATGTAAATTGGCACGAATTTTTTCGAAATAATTAAGTGACATAGTCTCTCTAATTATCGTATTACCTATTGCGTCATTCCAGTAATCTCTCAAATTACTATTTTTTGTAAAAGAGGTTATGATACATATACCAATAAATTTATGTAAATCGTCTCTAGTTAAGTTAAATGTAGAATTTGGATTTTTTTGTCTGGCATAAAAATTAGATTCTGCTATTATTATATCCAAAATATTTTCAGAAAAAAAGTATTTAAAAAATTGGTATGGAGTTACTAGTTTTTTAATCTCTTGAGGCATATCACAATTTCCGGTAAACTTTATCTCTTCTCCGGACAACTGCAAATAATCTTGTTTCCATATGGTTCTGGCAAATGTTTGTTTACTAATTTTTTCTGTTGTTGGAACATCTACACAAAATAGTAAATTATGAAAGTACAGAATTTAGGTATCTATAAACAATATAATGTACCTACAAACATACCTTTGCCGCATAGTTATGTAGGTAGCTAGTTTATAGAAAAATTTTCATACCTGAAATTTGCACAGTATCATTTTTGTTGGCTTCGTCAACATTGTCTTCAATTTCATCTACATTATCTTGAATTTCGTCAGTATTATTTTGAATTTCTTCAACATTATCTCCAATATCAGGTATGTAATCAGGATCCAAATTATCATCATCGGAACTAAAATCTAATTCATTTTCATCGTATCTTTCATTTTCATCCTCACTATCCAAGGGAATATCCAATAATTTCTCAAGTTCTTTATCGGAATATCGTTTTTTCTTTCCGTTTTGAATTATTTCTATATAATCCATATTTCAACTATAAAAAGGAATTCAACCGTGAACACTATTTATGATGATATTAGTTATCAAACAAACTTTACCTTCTTTATTTCAATAATAATTACACAATTTTTCAAATATAAAAATATTTTATTTTATTTGAAATTTACACAATGCGGCTGTACCAAGCAAAAACACAGTAACTAACAATATGATCAAATTCGAGTTAAGAGCAAAAATGGACTTACTATGTTGTTTCCTAACATTGTACATTGTCACTTTTACGATCTGAACCCTTAGTGAGTAAAAATGATGCTTCCAAAACACAGTAAGTGCATTGTTTACATCATGATTCCTAGTTCAAAACACAGTAACAAACAAATCCCAAATTAAAACACAGTAATTGCAATGAGTTACTGTGTTCTAATTTGGTGTTTGTACTTACTGTGCTTTAAAAGTGAAAAATAGTTCGGTTTTGTGTAATCACAAAGCGGCGGTCCCAAGCAAAAAAACAGTAACTAACAAAATTAAATTGTTTTTTTTTTAATTCTCTTTTTTCAATGTTTACTTGTTTTTTGTACTCTATTTTTAATGTAATAAATTGTACAGCGCAAAACAAAAACTTGGTGATTTTCTCTGCGCTGGTTAATATTGTAAACCAACCAAATGGTCCAGATGAAGTTCGCTTTAAATTCCTTACTAAAGGGCATACCCATATGAGTGCTGATGGAGTACATGGGAACATTGAAAAAAAAAAATAGGCAGGAAGCAATATATTTATGATTTCCAAGAGCTATGCGAGGTAATATAAAGTTCACGTAAAAATTTACGAATTTTAAAATTGGAACAGTTTCATCAATGGAAGTCAGGTAAACGGTCTTTAATGAAAAAGAAAAATATTGAAGATTCCATGACAAATTTTAAGTTGTGCAATTTGGTGGAAGTAAAATTTACAAAAGGATGCCGAACAATTGAATATAAAAACGATTTCGATGAAAATTTCAAGTTACTGGACTTTCTAAAGAAAAAAGAAAATATAAACAACGTTCCATGCTTAATCGAACACCGTGGTGTGCAGAAAAAAAAGGAAACAATAATCAAAGAGCTTGTTCAATTAATGCCAGTTAATAGGGGTTCATTTTGGAATAATCTAAATGAGTCTGAAACATCAAAAGACTTAGTTACTTTTGACACCAATAACGTGGAAGAATAACAAATTACATAATAATTTGTACAAATTAATCTAAATTACTTTTTTTATAATTAATTATTTTTTATAATTTCTTAGTAGATAAGACTGAATTATTTTTGTTAAGTTTTTATTTTCAGATGAATTATTTTTGTCTAGTTTTAATTTGTATTTTCAAATGAAATTTTTTGTTTAGTTTTAAATTTTATTTTCAATGAATTATTTTTTTTTGTTAAGTTTTTATTTTAATGAATTTTTTATATTTTAATAAAGTGTTTTATTGTTATAGTGATTTAAAAATTTTAATAATTTGTTTTTTATGATAATGTAAAAAGGCAATACCTGCTGTGTTTTTGTTTTAGATTTAATTATTAAATTAATACTTGCCTTACTTTAAAAACACAGTAAATTCAAATACTGTGTTTTTACATGGTTTTCTTTGCTTAAATTTTCAATAATACCCATTTAAAACAAAAAACCTTTTCGGAATTACCCAAAATTAAGAGTAATCGAATCGAAATGGTATTAAAAAGAAGCATACTCATTCAATTTATAAGAAAAAATTACATAGACCACAAATTTTTAAAAGATGTTGTGAGGCTTCAAAATTTAGTGTTTTGCTTAATTTCTCGAAAGTATACTTGAATCAATTACTGTGTTTTTGCTTGGGACAGCCGAATGTTGCACATATGCAACAAACTTAAATATTAAAAATTTTTTTTTTATTTGAAATTTACACAATGTTGCAACATATGCAACAAACTTTCAAATTCAAATATTTCGTCAACGGCTTTAACAAACTTTGATCTGAAAATTTCTATTTAATCAGAACATGGCATACTATGATTTATTAATTTTTTGGTTTAACTTTCTTGTGTTTTGGATATCCAAAATTTAAATAAACCTTGATAAAATAATTTTTTTTTTTTTGTACTAAAAATTGTCGAAAATAATGTTTATACTGATAAACAGAGCCATCTCTTAGGAAATTTTGTAATTATTTTGAAAGTTTATTTAATGGTAAAACCTTTTTTGTATCTACTAAAGTAATAGCACTGTTAAATAACAATTTAAACATATAGTTTGTGTATGTTGCATATGTGCAACACTATGCACTTAAGGGCATTATATATATATATATAAGCATTATATATAAGAAATTGAATTTTTTGATTTTTAGATTTCATTTGAAGAAAACTGAAAATTTCATTGAATCTTTGTTCAAAACGCACAAACAGGTCAAAACCAAATTAACAATGTGGGTTTTAATTAAAATGCTGGTACAAAATTTTCAATAAAATACTTTTAATCGTATAAGAAAATAAAATTTATAGAAAACTTCATGGCGTCGTCGTGGAAAACGGGTTAATCGAACTTAACTAAAACTTTTTGCAGCCTCTCTTTAGACTACAAAATCAACCTGTAAAATTGGACACAAATCGAAAACACAAAATTTTTTGAAAGTCCGCCAGGCCGAAATGGGTTAAATTATTCCAACCAAATTTATACAACCAATTGCGGTTGCTAAGAGGATCATTTGTGCAAAATTTCAAGTCAATTTGTAAAACGGTTTTGACTCGACATCAAAAACATTGAAAAAGCTTCTTTGCGCCCTCGTGCCCAAGCGGGCTAACCGAACTTAACAAAAATTTGTGCCAGACTCTCTTTTCGACTGCAAAACCACCCTGTAAAATTAGACACAAATCGCAAACACAAAAATTTTTGGAAGCCCGCTAGGCCGAAATGGGTTAATTTATTCCAACCAAATTTATACAACTAATTCCGGTTGCTAAGACGAACATTTGTGCAAAATTTCAAGTCAATCGGTCAAGCCGTTTCGACTCGACATCAAAAAAACGAAAAAGCTTAAAACGGCTCTGGAGCCGCAACCTGTTGACTTATAAAAATGCGACATAGCCTATGTCACCCCCCGGACTCCCAAAATTATTCCTCTAAAATTTGGTGTCAATCGAACCAGTGGTTTTCACGTGAATCCTGGACAAACAAACAAACAAACAAACAAATAAACAAATTTTCTTCTTTATATATTAGACTAGCAGATTTACCCGGCGTTGCCCGGAAGCTTCCAAATTGTAAAAACGCAAGCTTCAGCCAATTTTTTGAAATACTACTTTGCTTATAAATGAAGCCACAAAAAATATTTGTAGAGTTCCGTTAACCCATCGTGGCCCAATAGCTTTTTATAGGTTTTTTCGTTGCTTTGTTATATATATTAGAAATTATTTAACCGATTAACTTCAAATTTTGTATATGTGTTCTTCTTTGAAAATGAAGTTCAATTTACTAACAGACTTGGAAATTGTTAACCCCTGTCGACCCGACGATTGTTCAAAAAAAAATTTGTAAGTAAATTACGTCCAATTTCTGAAAGTAGGTACAACTTCTTTGAATTAGGGGAATGCTTAAAAAAATGTTTTGTCGAGTTCTTTTAACCGATTGCGGAACAAAAACTTTAAAAAAGAGTTTGAACGATTATCTCTAATTTTTCTATATACATGGTGCTTCTTGACAATTTGGTGCTATGTTAGGTTTCCGGCGAATAATGTCAACTGAATTAAAATGACTATTGGTCAAATGGGGATACTACGTTTGCCATTATGTCATTATACTATGTCAATTGCCAACGTTTGAATAAAATATAGTCGATGGTTTAGAAAAGGTTTAAAAATTTGCTTTTCAACTTATATTTTGTTTAGTCCTCCAAGTTGTAATAAGCTCTTCCTAGTTTTTAGCACATTTTCAAAAAATTTTGTAAAAATGTGCCTATATAGCTTCACTCTGTCCGTCCGTCCGTCTGTCCGTCTGTCCGTCTGTCCGTATGTTTACAAAAACTTTTACATCGTTTGGAATAGAGAAAAGAAATTTTAACCACGAGTAGCTATTACAAAAAAAATAATTTCGTAGAAGAATTTTTTTCCGTAGCCCCACCCGTTACGGAGCTGTAGCCTCCCAAAGTTGGAAAAAGCCCTATATTCAAATTGTTATAACAACAGTTCTATTAAATGTATTTTCAAAACGAAAACGGCAAAAGTTAGCTGGTTTTATAGACTTTATAAATTTTTAAAAGAGAAATGTTTAGGGTTGCCATACAGTACTAAAATTTACCATTATGCAAAACTCAATTTTTGCAAAATTTTTGGATAGACATATCTTCTAAACGGGCCAAGCTAAAGTCTTAAAATTTTGGGAGTAGTTAGGTCCTCAGAAATAAGTAGAAGTTGGTTAACAAATTTTTTTTATCACGTCCCCTGTTTTGCAGCTATAAGGGCGCGAAAACTGAAATTTTGCAATTTTTAAACACCTGTAACTTGAATACCTGTTCAAATTTTTTTTTTGTAATTTACAAAATTGAAAGCTCTTTAATTATATTTCAACATGTGCCAAAGGTTTTTCTTAATTTTGAAGGATGACGAACCTACAACCCCCGCAAATTCCTAAAAAGCCCTATATTTAAATTGGTATAATAAGAGTTCTGTTAGCTATATTTTCAATCTTAATAAAGCAAAAGAGAACTGCTTTCTTAGGCTTTCCAAAAATACATCAATAAAATGTACAGAGTTGCCATACGGTACTAAAATTTACCATTATGCAAAACTCAATTTTTGCAAAATTTTTGGCCCCACATATCTTATAAACGGTTTAAGCTAGGGTTTTGACGTCCCCTGTTTAGCAGCTATAAGGGCTCGAAAATTTAAATTTTGCTATTTTTAAACACCTGTAACTTGAATACCTGTTCAATTTTTTTTTCGTTAATATACAGAATTTAAAGGTCCAACATTATACTTTAACATATGTTAAAAGATTTTCTTAAATTTAAAAGCGGTTCTTTAAATTGAAGATAGTGTCTGTCAGTTTTAACCATTTTTGCTTATATAGTAAAATTCTAAATAAAATTCCAAATTTTTGGTAGAATTCACAATTTAATTCCTTGAACCTAGTGAGGATTAGATCCTTGAGAAATTCGACAACCTTCAATTGAAGCTTCAACATTATATTCCGATAAAATACTCAGTATGAAACACTCTATTATTTTGAAAATGTGCTTTTTTAAAAACCCTTGGTTTTTTTCATCACTTGTTTTATGATTTTATGAGAGAAATGTAGGCTTATTTTTTGGAAAAATTGTTTTAAAATACTATGTTTTTAAGCATTATAAATATTAGAAATTGAATTTTTTGATTTTTAGATTTCATTTGAAGAAAACTGAAAATTTCATTGAATCTTTGTTCAAAACGCACAAACAGGTCAAAACCAAATTAACCATGTGGGTTTTAATTAAAATGTTGGTAATTAAAATACTTTTAATCGTAAAGAAAATAAAATTTATAGAAAACTTCATGGCGTCGTCGTGGAAAACGATTTAATCGAACTTAACTAAAACTTTTTGCAGCCTCTCTTTAGACTGCAAAATCAACCTGTAAAATTGGACACAAATCGAAAACACAAAATTTTTTGAAAGTCCGCCAGGCCGAAATGGGTTAAATTATTTCAACCAAATTTATACAACTAATTGCGGTTGCTCAGAGGAACATTTGTGCAAAATTTCAAGTCAATTTGTCAAACGGTTTTGACTCGACATCAAAAACATTGAAAAAGTTTCTTTGCGCCCTCGTGCCCAAACGGGTTAACCGAATTCAACAAACATTTGTGCCAGACTCTACTTTCGACTGCTAAACCACCTTGTAAAATTGGACACAAATCGGAAACACAAAATTTTTTGGAAGCCCGCCACGCCGAAATGGGTTAAATTATTCCAACCAAATTTATACAACTAATTGCGGTTGCTCAGAGGAACATTTGTCCAAAATTTCAAGTCAATTTGTCAAACGGTTTTGACTCGACATCAAAAATATTGAAAAAGCTTCTTTGCGCCCTCGTGCCCAAACGGGTTAACCGAATTCAACAAAAATTTGTGCCAGACTCTATTTTCGGTTGCGAAACCACCTTGCAAAATTGGACACAAATCGGAAACACAAAATTTTTTGGAAGCCCGCCACGCCGAAATGGGTTAAATTATTCCAACCAAATTTATACAAATAATTAAGGTTGCTAAGAGGAACATTTGTGCAAAATTTCAAGTCAATCGGTCAAACTGTTCCGGCTCGACATCAAAAACATTGAAAAAGCTTCATTTCTCCCTCGTGCCCAAACGGGTTAACCGAGCCTAACAAAAATTTGTGCCAGCCTCTCTTTTTGACTGCAAAACCACTCTGTAAAATTGGACACAAATCGGAAACACAAAATTTTTTGGAAGCCCGCCGGGCCGAAAGGGGTTAATTTATTCCAACGAACTTTATACCATTAATTCCGTTTAATAAGAAGAACATTCGTGCAAAATTTCAAGTTAATCGGTAAACGATTATCTCTAATTTTTCTATACATGGTGCTTCTTGAGAATTTGGTGCTCCTTGACGATAGAGTTGAGGATGTTAGGTTCCCGGCGAATAATGTTAACTGAATTAAAATGACTATTGGTCAAATGGGGATACTAAGTTTGCCATTATGTCATTATACTATGTCAATAGTAGTTATCTTGAATTGCCAACGTTTGAATAAAATATAGTCGATGGTTTAGAAAAGATTTAAAAATTTGCTTTTCAACCTGTATTTTGTTTAGTACTCACCTGAAAGTTGTAATACGCTCTTCCTCGTTTTTTTATGATTTGATGAGAGAAATGTAGGCTTATTTTTTGGAAAAACTGTTTAAAATACTATGTTTTTAAGCATTATACATAAGAAATTGAATTTTTTGATTTTTAGATTTCATTTGAAGAAAACTGAAAATTTCATTGAATCTTTGTTCAAAACGCACAAACAGGTCAAAACCAAATTAACCATGTGGGTTTTAATTAAAATGTTGGTACAAAATTTTCAATAAAATACTTTTAATCGTATAAGAAAATAAAATTTATAGAAAACTTCATGGCGTCGTCGTGGAAAACGGGTTAATCGAATTAACTAAAACTTTTTGCAGCCTCTCTTTAGACTGCAAAATCAACCTGTAAAATTGGACACAAATCGAAAACACAAAATTTTTTGAAAGTCCGCCAGGCCGAAATGGGTTAAATTATTCCAACCAAATTTATACAACTAATTGCGGTTGCTAAGAAGAACATTTGTGCAAAATTACAAGTCAATTTATCAAACGGTTTTGACTCGAAATCAAAAACATTGAAAAAGCGTTTTTGCGCCCTCGTGCCCAAACGGGTTAACTGAACTCAACAAAAATTTGTGCCAGACTCTATTGTCGACTGCGAAACCACCTTGTAAAATTGGACACAAATCGGAAATACAAAATTTTTTGGAAGCCCGCCACGTCGAAATGGGTTAAATTATTCCAACCAAATTTATACAACTAATTGCGGTTGCTAAGAGGAACATTTGTACAAAATTTCAAGTCAATCAGTCAAACCGTTTTGACTCGACATCAAAAACATTGAAAAAGTTTCATTGGTCTATCGTGCCCAAACGGGTTAACCAAACCCAACAAAAATTTGTGCCAGCCTTTCTTTTCGACTGCAAAACCACCCTGTAAAATTGGACACAAATCGGAAACAAATAATTTTTTGGAAGCCCGCCGGGCCGAAATGGGTTAATATTTTCGAACCATCTTTATACAACTAATTCCGTTTGCTAAGAGGAAGATTTGTGCAAAATTTCAAGTCAATCGGTCAAACTGTTTCGGCTCGACATCAAAAACATTGAAAAAGCTTCATTGCGCCCTCGTGCCCAAACGGGTTAACCGAACCCAACAAAAATTTGTGCCAGCCTCTCTTTTTGACTGCAAAACCACCCTGTAAAATTGGACACAAATCGGAAACACAAAAGTTTTTGGAAGCCCGCCGGGCCGAAAGGGGTTAATTTATTCCAACCAACTTTATACCATTAATTCCGTTTAATAAGAAGAACATTCGTGCAAAATTTCAAGTGAATCGGTCAAACCGTTTCGACTCGACATCAAAAAAACGAAAAAGCTTAAAACGGCTCTGGAGCCGCAACCTGCTGACTTATAAAAATGCGACATAGCCTATGTCACCCCCCGGACTCCCAAAATTATTCCTCTAAAATTTGGTGTCAATCGGACCAGTGGTTTTCACGTGAATCCTGGACAAACAAACAAACAAACAAACAAACAAATAAACAAACAAACAAATAAACAAACAAATTTTCTTCTTTATATATTAGACTAGCAGATTTACCCGGCGTTGCCCGGAAGCTTGCAAATTGTAAAAAAGGAAGTTTCAGCCAATTTTTTTAAATACTACTTTGCCTATAAATGCCACAAAAAAATATTTGTGGAGTTCCGTTAACCCATCGTGGCACAACAGCTTTTTATAGGTTTTTTCGTTGCTTTGCTATATATTAGAAATGATTTAACAGATTAACTTCAAATTTCGTATATGTGTTCTTCTTTGAAAATGAATTTCAATTTACTAACAGACTTGAAAGTTGTTAACTCCTGCCTACCCGACGATTGTTCAAAAAAAAATTTGTAAGTAAATTACGTCCAATTTTTGAAAGTAGGTACAACTTCTTTGAATTAGGGGAATACTTAAAAAAAAGGTTTGTCGAGTTCTTTTAATCGAATGCGAAAAAAAAAACTTTAAAAAACAGTTTGCAAAACAATTTGAACGATTGTCTCTAATTTTTCTATACATGGTGCTTCTTGACAATTTGGTGCTCCTTGACGATATAGTTGAGGATGGTAGGTTTCCGGTGAACAATGTTAACTGAATTAAAATGACTATAGGTCAAATTTTCTTGAATTGCCAACGCTTGAATAAAATATAGTCGATGGTTTAGAAAAGGTTTAAAAATTCGCTTTTCAACTTATATTTTGTTTAGTACTCACCTGAAAGTTGTAATACGCTCTTCCTCGTTTTTTTATGATTTTATGAGAGAAATGTAGGCTTATTTTTTGGAAAAACTGTTTTAAAATACTATGTTTTTAAGCATTATATATAAGAAATTGAATTTTTTGATTTTTAGATTTCATTTGAAGAAAACTGAAAATTTCATTGAATCTTTGTTCAAAACGCACAAACAGGTCAAAACCAAATTAACCATGTGGGTTTTAATTAAAATGCTGGTACAAAATTTTCAATAAAATACTTTTAATCGTATAAGAAAATAAAATTTATAGAAAACTTCATGGCGTCGTCGTGGAAAACGGGTTAATCGAATTAACTAAAACTTTTTGCAGCCTCTCTTTTAGACTACAAAATCAACCTGTAAAATTGGACACAAATCGAAAACAGAAAATTTTTTGAAAGTCCGCCAGGCCGAAATGGGTAAATTATTCCAACCAAATTTATACAACTAATTTCGGTTGCTAAGATGATAATTTGTGCAAAATATCAAGTCAATTTGTCAAACGGTTTTGACTCGAAATCAAAAACATTGAAAAAGCTTCTTTGCGCCCTCGTGCCCAAACGGGTTAACCGAACCCAACAAAAATTTGTGCCAGCCTTTCTTTTCGACTGCAAAACCACCCTGTAAAATTGGACACAAATCGGAAACAAATAATTTTTTGGAAGCCCGCCGGGCCGAAATGGGTTAATATTTTCGAACCATCTTTATACAACTAATTCCGTTTGCTAAGAGGATGATTTGTGCAAAATTTCAAGTCAATCGGTCAAACTGTTTCGGCTCGACATCAAAAACATTGAAAAAGCTTCATTGCGCCCTCGTGCCCAAACGGGTTAACCGAACCCAACAAAAATTTGTGCCAGCCTCTCTTTTTGACTGCAAAACCACCCTGTAAAATTGGACACAAATCGGAAACACAAAATTTTTTGGAAGCCCGCCGGGACGAAAGGGGTTAATTTATTCCAACCAACTTTATAACATTAATTCCGTTTAATAAGAAGAACATTCGTGCAAAATTTCAAGTTAATCGGTCAAACCGTGTCGACTCGACATCAAAAAAATGAAAAAGCTTAAAACGGCTCTGGAGCCGCAACCTGTTGACTTATAAAAATGCAGCATAGCCTATTTCACCCCCCGGGCTCCCAGAATTATTCCTTTAAAATTTTGTGACAATCGGATTAGTGGTTTTCACGTGAATCCTGGACAAACAAACAAACAAACAAACAAACAAATAAACAAACAAATTTTCTTCTTTATATATTAGACTAGCCAACTTGATGCTACATCATGCGGTCAGAGATCTATATAGAGGAGGTCACATATTCTGCAGATCAGAATTGTTTTATGCGTATGCTGATGATATAGTAATAATATCAAAAAACAAGAACGATATGATGCGCATGTTCACATCCATAGAAGGAGCTGCAAAAGCTATTGGACTGCGAATAAACCAACCAAAAACACAATATCTGAAGGTATCAAGAAGAGAAAGCAGAAGACAACCCGAAAGCATTACCATCGGGGATTACCAATTTCAAGGTACTGCAAGTTTTAAGTATTTGGGTGTGATAATAAAAAATGACAACAGTATGCAAGATTATATAACTGACAGATTAGTGGCTGCAAACAAATGCTACTACGCGCATCTCAAATTATTTAAATCTAGATTACTCACCAGAAAATCCAAGCTCAGTATATACAAAACAACCGTGCGACCAGTACTTACTTACGGTTGTGAAGCTTGGACCCCTACGGTCACTGAAGAGAAAAGTTTGCGAGTATTTGAACGCAAAATATTAAGAAAAATCTACGGGCCTAGAATAACAGAGGACGGGGAATATTTTCAAAGGTCAAATGAAGAGCTGGACCGTATAATCGAGGGGAAAGATGTAGTCAGGTTCTACAAAGCGCAACGCATTCGGTGGGCTGGACATATAATGAGGATGGAAGAAACACGGCCCCAGAAACAAATACTTCAGTATCGCCCACTTATAAATCGACCACAGGGAAGACCTCGTCTGAGATGGCTGGACAGTGTAGAAAAGGAATTACTAACACTAAATGTACAAAACTGGAAGAAAAAAGCAAGAGACAGAAATATCTGGAGACTAGTTGTGCAAGAGGCTCAAGCTCACCCCGAGCTGTAACGCCAGTTGATGATGATGATGATGATATATTAGACTAGCAGATTTACCCGGCGTTGCCCGGAAGCTTCCAAATTGTAAAAATGCAAGCTTCAGCCAATTTTTTGAAATACTACTTAATACTTTGCTTATAAATGAAGCCACAAAAAAATATTTGTGGAGTTCCGTTAACCCATCGTGGCCCAACAGCTTTTTATAGGTTTTTTCGTTGCTTTGCTATATATTAGAAATGATTTAACCGATTAACTTCAAATTTTGTATATGTGTTCTTCTTTGAAAATGAAGTTCAATTTACTAACAGACTTGGAAGTTGTTAACCCCTGTCGACCCGACGATTGTTCAAAAAAAAATTTGTAAGTAAATTACGTCCAATTTCTGAAAGTAGGTACAACTTCTTTGAATTAGGGGAATGCTTAAAAAAATGTTTTGTCGAGTTCTTTTAACCGATTGCGAAACAAAAACTTTAAAAAACAGTTTGAACGATTATCTCTAATTTTTCTATACATGGTGCTTCTTGAGAATTTGGTGCTCCTTGACGATAGAGTTGAGGATGTTAGGTTCCCGGCGAATAATGTTAACTGAATTAGAATGACTATTGGTCAAATGGGGATACTAAGTTTGCCATTATGTCATTATGCTATGTCAATAGTAGTTATCTTGAATTACCAACGTTTGAATAAAATATAGTCGATGGTTTAGAAAAGATTTAAAAATTTGCTTTTCAACTTATATTTTGTTTAGTACTCACCTGAAAGTTGTAATACGCTCTTCCTCGTTTTTTTATGATTTGATGAGAGAAATTTAGGCTTATTTTTTGGAAAAACTGTTTTAAAATACTATGTTTTTAAGCATTATATATAAGAAATTGAATTTTTTGATTTTTAGATTTCATTTGAAGAAAACTGAATATTTCATTGAATCTTTGTTCAAAACGCACAAACAGGTCAAAACCAAATTAACCATGTGGGTTTTAATTAAAATGCTGGTACAAAATTTTCAATAAAATACTTTTAATCGTATAAGAAAATAAAATTTATAGAAAACTTCATGGCGTCGTCGTGGAAAACGGGTTAATCGAATTAACTAAAACTTTTTGCAGCCTCTCTTTAGACTGCAAAATCAACCTGTAAAATTGGACACAAATCGAAAACAGAAAATTTTTTGAAAGTCCGCCAGGCCGAAATGGGTAAATTATTCCAACCAAATTTATACAACTAATTTCGGTTGCTAAGATGATAATTTGTGCAAAATATCAAGTCAATTTGTCAAACGGTTTTGACTCGAAATCAAAAACATTGAAAAAGCTTCTTTGCGCCCTCGTGCCCAAACGGGTTAACCGAACCCAACAAAAATTTGTGCCAGCCTTTCTTTTCGACTGCAAAACCACCCTGTAAAATTGGACACAAATCGGAAACAAATAATTTTTTGGAAGCCCGCCGGGCCGAAATGGGTTAATATTTTCGAACCATCTTTATACAACTAATTCCGTTTGCTAAGAGGATGATTTGTGCAAAATTTCAAGTCAATCGGTCAAACTGTTTCGGCTCGACATCAAAAACATTGAAAAAGCTTCATTGCGCCCTCGTGCCCAAACGGGTTAACCGAACCCAACAAAAATTTGTGCCAGCCTCTCTTTTTGACTGCAAAACCACCCTGTAAAATTGGACACAAATCGGAAACACGAAATTTTTTGGAAGCCCGCCGGGACGAAAGGGGTTAATTTATTCCAACCAACTTTATAACATTAATTCCGTTTAATAAGAAGAACATTCGTGCAAAATTTCAAGTTAATCGGTCAAACCGTGTCGACTCGACATCAAAAAAATGAAAAAGCTTAAAACGGCTCTGGAGCCGCAACCTGTTGACTTATAAAAATGCAGCATAGCCTATTTCACCCCCCGGGCTCCCAGAATTATTCCTTTAAAATTTTGTGACAATCGGATTAGTGGTTTTCACGTGAATCCTGGACAAACAAACAAACAAACAAACAAACAAATAACCAAACAAATTTTCTTCTTTATATATTAGACTAGCCAACTTGATGCTACATCATGCGGTCAGAGATCTATATAGAGGAGGTCACATATTCTGCAGATCAGAATTGTTTTATGCGTATGCTGATGATATAGTAATAATATCAAAAAACAAGAACGATATGATGCGCATGTTCACATCCATAGAAGGAGCTGCAAAAGCTATTGGACTGCGAATAAACCAACCAAAAACACAATATCTGAAGGTATCAAGAAGAGAAAGCAGAAGACAACCCGAAAGCATTACCATCGGGGATTACCAATTTCAAGGTACTGCAAGTTTTAAGTATTTGGGTGTGATAATAAAAAATGACAACAGTATGCAAGATTATATAACTGACAGATTAGTGGCTGCAAACAAATGCTACTACGCGCATCTCAAATTATTTAAATCTAGATTACTCACCAGAAAATCCAAGCTCAGTATATACAAAACAACCGTGCGACCAGTACTTACTTACGGTTGTGAAGCTTGGACCCCTACGGTCACTGAAGAGAAAAGTTTGCGAGTATTTGAACGCAAAATATTAAGAAAAATCTACGGGCCTAGAATAACAGAGGACGGGGAATATTTTCAAAGGTCAAATGAAGAGCTGGACCGTATAATCGAGGGGAAAGATGTAGTCAGGTTCTACAAAGCGCAACGCATTCGGTGGGCTGGACATATAATGAGGATGGAAGAAACACGGCCCCAGAAACAAATACTTCAGTATCGCCCACTTATAAATCGACCACAGGGAAGACCTCGTCTGAGATGGCTGGACAGTGTAGAAAAGGAATTACTAACACTAAATGTACAAAACTGGAAGAAAAAAGCAAGAGACAGAAATATCTGGAGACTAGTTGTGCAAGAGGCTCAAGCTCACCCCGAGCTGTAACGCCAGTTGATGATGATGATGATGATATATTAGACTAGCAGATTTACCCGGCGTTGCCCGGAAGCTTCCAAATTGTAAAAATGCAAGCTTCAGCCAATTTTTTGAAATACTACTTAATACTTTGCTTATAAATGAAGCCACAAAAAAATATTTGTGGAGTTCCGTTAACCCATCGTGGCCCAACAGCTTTTTATAGGTTTTTTCGTTGCTTTGCTATATATTAGAAATGATTTAACCGATTAACTTCAAATTTTGTATATGTGTTCTTCTTTGAAAATGAAGTTCAATTTACTAACAGACTTGGAAGTTGTTAACCCCTGTCGATCCGACGATTGTTCAAAAACAAATTTGTAAGTAAATTACGTCCAATTTCTGAAAGTAGGTACAACTTATTTGAATTAGGGGAATGCTTAAAAAAATGTTTTGTCGAGTTCTTTTAACCGATTGCGAAACAAAAACTTTAAAAAACAGTTTGAACGATTATCTCTAATTTTTCTATACATGGTGCTTCTTCAGAATTTGGTGCTCCTTGACGATAGAGTTGAGGATGTTAAGTTTCCGGCGAATAATGTTAACTGAATTAAAATGACCATTGGTCAAATGGGGATACTAAGTATGCCATTATGTCATTATACTATGTCAATAGTAGTTTTCTTGAATTGCCAACGTTTGAATAAAATATAGTCGATGGTTTAGAAAAGGTTTAAAAATTTGCTTTTCAACTTTAATTTTTTTTTTAGTACTCACCTGAAAGTTGTAATACGCTCTTCCTCGTTTTTTTATGATTTTATGAGAGAAATGTGGGCTTATTTTTTGGAAAAACTGTTTTGGAAAAAATTTTTGATTTTTAGATTTCATTTTAAGAAAACTGAAATTTTCATTGAATCTTTGTTCAAAACGCACAAACAGGTCAAAACCAAATTAACCATACGGGTTTTAATTGAAATGTTGGTACAAAATTTTCAATAAAATACTTTTAATCGTATAAGAAAATAAAATTTATAGAAAACTTCATGGCGTCGTCGTGGAAAACGGGTTAATCGAACTTAACTAAAACTTTTTGCAGCCACTCTTTAGACTGCAAATTCAACCTGTAAAATTGGACACAAATCGAAAACACAAAATTTTTTGGAAGCCCGCCGGGCCGAAAGGGGTTAATATATTCCAAGCAACTGTATAAAACTAATTCCGTTTTCTAAGAGGAAGATTTGTGCAAAATTTCAAGTCAATCAGTCAAACTGTTTCGGCTCGACATCAAAAACATTGAAAAAGCTTCATTGTGCCCTCGTGCCCAAACGGGTTAACCGAACCCAACAAAAATTTGTGCCAGCCTCTCTTTTTGATTGCAAAACCACCCTGTAAAATTGGACACAAATCGGAAACACAAAATTTTTTGGAAGCCCGCCGGGCCGAAAGGGGTTAATTTATTTCAACCAACTTTATACCATTAATTCCGTTTAATAAGAAGAACATTCGTGCAAAATTTCAAGTTAATTGGTCAAACCGTTTCGACTCGACATCAAAAAAACGAAAAAGCTTAAAACGGCTCTGGAGCCGCAACCTGTTGACTTATAAAAATGCGACATAGCCTATGTCACTCCCCGGGCTCCCAAAATTATTCCTCTAAAATTTGGTGTCAATCGGACCAGTGGTTTTCACGTGAATCCTGGACAAACAAACAAACAAACAAACGAACAAACAAACAAATAAACAAACAAATTTTCTTCTTTATATATTAGACTAGCAGATTTACCCGGCGTTGCCCGGAAGCTTGAAAATGGTAAAAAAGCAAGTTTCAGCCACTTATTTGAGATACTACTTTGCCTATAAATGCCACAAAAAAATATTTGTGGAGTTCCGTTAACCCATCGTGGCCCAACAGCTTTTTATAGGTTTTTTCGTTGCTTTGCTATATATTAGAAATGATTTAACAGATTAACTTCAAATTTCGTATATGTGTTCTTCTTTGAAAATGAAGTTCAATTTACTAACAGACTTTAATGTTGTTAACCCCTGCCGACGATTGTTCAAAAAAAAAATTGTAACTAAATTACGTCCAATTTTTGAAAGTAGGTACAACTTCTTTGAATTAGGGGAATACTTAAAAAAAAGGTTTGTCGAGTTCTTTTAATCGATTGCGAAACAAAAACTTTAAAAAACAGTTTGCAAAACAATTTGAACGATTATCTCTAATTTTTCTATACATGCTGCTTCTTGACAATTTGGTGCTCCTTGACGATAGAGTTGAGGATGGTAGGTTTCCGGTGAACAATGTTAACTGAATTAAAATGACTATAGATCAAAAGGGGATTTTCTTGAATTGCCAACGCTTGAATAAAATATAGTCGATTGTTTAGAAAAGGTTTAAAAATTCGCTTTTCAACTTATATTTTGTTTAGTCCTGAAAGTTGTAATACGCTCTTCCTCGTTTTTTTATGATTTTATGAGAGAAATGTAGGCTAATTTTTTGGAAAAACTGTTTTAAAATACTATGTACTATGTATAAGCATTATATATAACAAATTGAATTTTTTGATTTTTAGATTTCATTTGAAGAAAACTGAAAATTTCATTGAATCTTTGTTCAAAACGCACAAACAGGTCAAAACCAAATTAACCCTGTGGGTTTTAATTAAAATGCTGGTACAAAATTTTCAATAAAATACTTTGAATCGTATAAGAAAATAAAATATATAGAAAACTTCATAGCGTCGTCGTGGAAAATGGGTTAATCGAACTTAACTAAACCTTTTTGCAGCCTCTCTTTTAGACTACAAAATCAACCTGTAAAATTGGACACAAATCGAAAACACAAAATTTTTTGAAAGTCCGCCAGGCCGAAATGGGTTAATTTATTCCAACCAAATTTATACAACTAAATGCGGTTGCTAAGAGGAACATTTGTGCCAAATTTCAAGTCAATCGGTCAAACAGTTTTGACTCGACATCAAAAACATTGAAAAAGCTTCTTTGCACTCTCGTGCCCAAACGGGTTAACCGAACTCAACAAAAATTTGTCCCAGACTTTATTTTCGACTGCGAAACCACCTTGTAAAATTGGACACAAATCGGAAACACAAAATTTTTTTGAAGCCCGCCAGGCCGAAATGGGTTAAATTATTCCAACCAAATTTATGCAACTAATTGCGGTTGCTAAGAGGAACATTCGTGCGAAATTTCAAGTCAATCGGTCAAACTGTTTCGGCTCGACATCAAAAACATTGAAAAAGCTTCACTGCGCCCTCGTGCCCAAACGGGTTAACCGAACCCAACAAAAATTTGTGCCAGCCTCTCTTTTTGACTGCAAAACTACCCTGTAAAATTGGACACAAATCGGAAACAGAAAATTTTTTGGAAGCCCGCCGGGCCGAAAGGGGTTAATTTATTCCAACCAGTTTTATACCATTAATTCCGTATAATAAGAAGAACATTCGTGCAAAATTTCAAGTGAATCGGTCAAACCATTTCGACTCGACATCTAAAAAAAGAAAAAGCTTAAAACGGCTCTGGAGCCGCAACCTGCTGACTTATAAAAATGCGACATAGCCTATGTCACCCCCGGACTCCCAAAATTATTCCTCTAAAATTTGGTGTTAATCGGACCAGTGGTTTTCACGTGAATCCTGGACAAACAAACAAACAAACAAACAAACACACAAACAAACAAATAAACAAACAAATTTTCGTTTTTATATATTAGATTAGAAATTTGCATTCAAAACCTTTTAGAAAATTACAAATAGACATGAGTTAAAAGTTTTAAAAATATTGTTTTCGACCGTTAAGCAGGCCAACAAAAACTTAAAAAAAATACATTAGGTCCAAACGGGTTAATAGAGCGCAATCATGTTTTTTGGTGAGCTTGTGAAATAATGCAATGTTTGCGTTAACTTTAAACTGTGTTAGTCGAACAATTGTTTTTTTTTTAACATATTGATTAAACCTTTTCAACAGAAAAACAAATTTATATTAAAGATTGAACTCTTTAAGGAGATCAAATTTAATGAACCCTTGTGACAAAAGGGGTTAAATGATAAAAATCAAATTAACCCTGTGAGCTTTGCTAATAAAGATTAGCTGAAAAATGTGTTCAAGATTAGCTGAAAAAAGTGTTCGTTTAAGCTCAACAACAAAAACATTGAAAAAGCTTCATTGCGCTCTCTTGCCCAAACGGCCAAAAAAAATATTGAAAGCCCGCCAGGCCGAAATGGGTTAATATATTCCAAGTAACTGTATAAAACTAATTCCGTTTGCTAAGAGGAAGATTTGTGCAAAATTTCAAGTCAATCGGTCAAACTTTTTCGGCTCAACATCAAAAACATTGAAAAAGCTTCATTGCGCCCTCGTGCCCAAACGGGTTAACCGAACCCAACAAAAATTTGTGCCAGCCTTTCTTTTCGACTGCAAAACCACCCTGTAAAATTGGACACAAATCGGAAACAAATAATTTTTTGGAAGCCCGCCGGGCCGAAATGGGTTAATATTTTCGAACCATCTTTATACAACTAATTCCGTTTGCTAAGAGGAAGATTTGTGCAAAATTTCAAGTCAATCGGTCAAACTGTTTCGGCTCGACATCAAAAACATTGAAAAAGCTTCATTGCGCCCTCGTGCCCAAACGGGTTAACCGAACTCAACAAAAATTTGTGCCAGCCTCTCTTTTTGACTGCAAAACCACCCTGTAAAATTGGACACAAATCGGAAACACAAAATTTTTTGGAAGCCCGCCGGGCCGAAAGGGGTTAATTTATTTCAACCAACTTTATACCATTAATTCCGTTTAATAAGAAGAACATTCGTCCAAATTTCAAGTTAATCGGTCAAACCGTTTCGACTCGACATCAAAAAAACGAAAAAGCTTAAAACGGCTCTGGAGCCGCAACCTGTTGACTTATAAAAATGCGACATAGCCTATGTCACCCCCCGGGCTCCCAAAATTATTCCTCTAAAATTTGGTGTCAATCGGACCAGTGGTTTTCACGTGAATCCTGGACAAACAAACAAACAAACAAATAAACAAACAAATATTCTTCTTTATATATTAGAAGATTAGAAATTTGCATTCAAAACCTTTTACAAAATTACAAATAGGCATGAGTTAAAAGTTTTAAAAATATTGTTTTCGACCGTTAAGCAGGCCAACAAAAACTTAAAAAAAATACATTAGGTCCAAACGGGTTAATAGAGCGCAATCATGTTTTTTGGTGAGCTTGTGAAATAATGCAATGTTTGCGTTAACTTTAAACTGTGTTAGTCGAACAATTGTTTTTTTTTTAACATATTGATTAAACCTTTTCAACAGAAAAACAAATTTATATTAAAGATTGAACTCTTTAAGGAGATCAAATTTAATGAACCCTTGTGACAAAAGGGGTTAAATGATAAAAATCAAATTAACCCTGTGAGCTTTGCTAATAAAGATTAGCTGAAAAATGTGTTCAAGATTAGCTGAAAAAAGTGTTCGTTTAAGCTCAACAACAAAAACATTGAAAAAGCTTCATTGCGCTCTCTTGCCCAAACGGCTAAAAAAAATATTGAAAGCCCACCAGGCCGAAATGGGTTAATATATTCCAAGCAACTGTATAAAACTAATTCCGTTTGCTAAGGGGAAGATTTGTGCAAAATTTCAAGTCAATCGGTCAAACTGTTTCGGCTCGACATCAAAAACATTGAAAAAGCTTCATTGCGCCCTCGTGCCCAAACGGGTTAACCGAACCCAACAAAAATTTGTGCCAGCCTTTCTTTTCGACTGCAAAACCACCCTGTAAAATTGGACACAAATCGGAAACAAATAATTTTTTGGAAGCCCGCCGGGCCGAAATGGGTTAATATTTTCGAACCATCTTTATACAACTAATTCCGTTTGCTAAGAGGAAGATTTGTGCAAAATTTCAAGTCAATCAGTCAAACTGTTTCGGCTCGACATCAAAAACATTGAAAAAGCTTCATTGCGCCCTCGTGCCCAAACGGGTTAACCGAACCCAACAAAAATTTGTGCCAGCCTCTCTTTTTGACTGCAAAACCACCCTGTAAAATTGGACACAAATCGGAAACACAAAATTTTTTGGAAGCCGTCCGGGCCGAAAGGGGTTAATTGATTTCAACCAACTTTATACCATTAATTCCGTTTAATAAGAAGAACATTCGTGCAAAATTTCAAGTTAATCGGTCAAACCGTTTCGACTCGACATCAAAAAAACGAAAAAGCTTAAAACGGCTCTGGAGCCGCAACCTGTTGACTTATAAAAATGCGACATAGCCTATGTCACTCCCCGGGCTCCCAAAATTATTCCTCTAAAATTTGGTGTCAATCGGACCAGTGGTTTTCACGTGAATCCTGGACAAACAAACAAACAAACAAACAAATTTTCTTCTTTATATATTAGATTAGAAATTTGCATTCAAAACCTTTTACAAAATTACAAATAGACATGAGTTAAAAGTTTTAAAAATATTGTTTTCGACCGTTAAGCAGGCCAACAAAAACTTAAAAAAAATACATTAGGTCCAAACGGGTTAATAGAGCGCAATTATGTTTTTTGGTGAGCTTGTGAAATAATGCAATGTTTGCGTTAACTTTAAACTGGGTTAGTCGAACAATTGTTTTTTTTTAACATATTGATTAAACCTTTTCAACAGAAAAACAAGTAAAGCAACAGTCAGTCGGTGCAACCGACTTAGAAATACCCTACACCTATTTGGTTGAAATTTAAGGACATATCCATAAGTCATTTTAACACCATAAAAGCTGTTATTAATTTGATCGTAAGACAAAGCTAACCAAATTAACTTTATAATACTAAAAACATTTTCTAATTACACTATCTATTAAAAAATACTACAAATTCTTACTAATTTATCTATTTAAAAATATTAAAAAACAAACAAACTTGAAATAAATGAAAATATATTTATTCCAATTCAATTACAAAATGAAAAAATTCTAATTATTAAATTTTGTGATAAAAAGAAAATTAAAGCATAATATATTTAATAATCCAAATTTTTAAAAATTGCAATTATTTTAAATGGTTAGTTTATATACCGAATAGAAAAGCTTATAAACGAAAAATATGCAATAAATGTATTTCTAAAATACAATTACATATTTAGACCTTTTCATATAATTCATTTAAATATAAAAATACATTTTACATAAATGCAGCAAGTACCTTTGAACATAGCTGAACCACTACAATTAAGTCTAGATTTCGGAGACACATAGGTCATAGGCAATATATTCTTTAGCTTCGAAATTAAACTCGACCACAACCAATTCCCATGGTACTTTCATTACTAGTAACCTAGTGTTAAATTTCATCAAAATACCGGCATTATTTGTTGAGTTATCGTGTCTACGGACGGACGGACGGACGGACGGACGGACATGGCTATATCGACTCAGGCGGTCACGCTGATCACAAATATATATACTTTTCCATATCTAACTCGCTTCCTTTAGGTGGTTACAAACACCATACCAAAGTTAATATACCTCTTTACCTATTCTATAGGTGTAGGGTATAACAAATTTATATTAAAGATTGAACTCTTTAAGGAGATCAAATTTAATGAACCCTTGTGAATAAAAATCAAATTAACCCTGTGAGCTTTGCTAATAAAGATTAGCTGAAAAATGTGTTCAAGATTAGCTGAAAAAAGTATTCGTTTAAGCTCAACAACAAAAACATTGAAAAAGCTTCATTGCGCTCTCTTGCCCAAACGGCCAAAAAAAATATTGAAAGCCCACCAGGCCGAAATGGGTTAATATATTCCAAGCAACTGTATAAAACTAATTCCGTTTGCTAAGAGGAAGATTTGTGCAAAATTTCATCGGTCAAACTTTTTCGGCTCAACATCAAAAACATTGAAAAAGCTTCATTGCGCCGTCGTGCCCAAACGGGTTAACCGAACCCAACAAAAATTTGTGCCAGCCTTTCTTTTCGACTGCAAAACCACCCTGTAAAATTGGACACAAATCGGAAACAAATAATTTTTTGGAAGCCCGCCGGGCCGAAATGGGTTAGTATTTTCGAACCATCTTTATACAACTAATTCCGTTTGCTAAGAGGAAGATTTGTGCAAAATTTCAAGTCAATCGGTCAAACTGTTTCGGCTCGACATCAAAAACATTGAAAAAGCTTCATTGCGCCCTCGTGCCCAAACGGGTTAACCGAACCCAACAAAAATTTGTGCCAGCCTCTGTTTTTGACTGCAAAACCACCCTGTAAAATTGGACACAAATCGGAAACACAAAATTTTTTGGAAGCCCGCCGGGCCGAAAGGGGTTAATTTATTTCAACCAACTTTATTCCATTAATTCCTTTTAATAAGAAGAACATTCGTGCAAAATTTCAAGTTAATCGGTCAAACCGTTTCGACTCGACATCAAAAAAACGAAAAAGCTTAAAACGGCTCTGGAGCCGCAACCTGTTGACTTATAAAAATGCATGACTTATAAAAATTATTCCTCTAAAATTTGGTGTCAATCGGACCAGTGGTTTTCACGTGAATCCTGGAAAAACAAACAAACAAATAAACAAACAAATTTTCTTCTTTATATATTAGATAAAGGAGAAAATTTGTTTGTTTGTTTGTTTGTCCAGGGTTCACGTGAAAACCAGTGTTCCGAATATCACAAAATTTTAGAGGAATAATTCTGAGAGACCGGGGGGTGACATAGGATATGTCATATTTTTATAAGTCAACAGGTTGCGGCTCCAGAGCCGTTTTAAGCTTTTTCGTTTTTTGGATGTCGAGTCAAAACGGTTTGACCGATTGACTTGAAATTTTGCACAAAAGTTCCTCTTAGCAACCTAGATTAGTTGTATAAATTTGGTTGGAATATATTATCCCATTTCCACCTGGCGGGCTTCCAAAAAATTTTGTGTTTCCGACTTGTGTCCAATTTTACAGGGTGATTTTGCAGGCGAAAAGAGAGCCTGACACAAATTTTTGTTGAGTTCGATTAACCCGTTTGGGCACGAGCGCGCAATGAAGCTTTTTCAATGTTGTTGATGTCGAGTCAAAACGGTTTGACCAATTGACTTGAAATTTTGCACAAATGTTCCTCTTAGCAACCGGAATTTGTTGTATAAATTTGGTTGGAACAAATTAACCTATTAAGCTAATTAAGCTAATAAAGAATCCGAATAAAAATATCTTTAAAAATAAATAACGTAGCATTATTCTTCTCCACATTTTTTCGTAAGTCTTTGTCTACTTTACAGTTGTTGTTTTTTTAAAATATATTTCAGTGTGAAATTGCAGTTTTCTTCAAATGAAATCTAAAAATTAAATTTCGTATACATAATGCTTAAATACATAGTATTATAAACAGTTTTTCTAAAAACGAAGCCTACATTCCTCTCATAAAATCTTAAATAAAATGAGGAAGAGCGTAGTATAACTTTCAGGTAAGTACTAAACAAAATATAAGTTGAAAAGCAGATTTTTAAACCTTTTATTACCCATCGACTATATTTTATTCAAACGTTGGCAATTCAAGAAAACTACTTTGACATAGTATAATGACATAATGGCAAATTTAGTATACCCATTTGACCTATGGTCATTTGAATTCAGTTAACATTATTCGCCGGAAACCTACCATCTTCAACTCTATCGTCAAGGAGCACTAAACTGTCAAGAAGCACCATGTATAGAAAAATTAGAGATAATCGTTCAAACTATTTTGTAAACTGTTTTTTTTAAGCTTTTGTTTCGCAATCGGTTAAAAGAACTCGACAAAAAACATTCTTAAGAATTCCCCTAATTCAAAGAAGCTGTACTTACTTTCAAAAATTGGACGTAATTTACTTACAAATTTTTTTTTTAAACAATCGTCGGGTTGGCAGGGGTTAACAAATTCCAAATCTGTTAGTAAAGTGAACTTCTTTTTCAAAGAGGAACACATATACAAAATTTCATGTTATTCGGCTAAATCATTTCTAATATATAGCAAAGCAATGAAAAAACCTATAAAAATCTGTTGGGCCACAATGGGTTAACATAACTCCACAAATATTTTTTTGTGGATTCATTTATAAGCACAGTAGTATTTAAAAAAATGGCTGAAACTAGCTTTTTTACAATTTGCAAGCTTCCGGGTAAAGCCGGATAAATCTGCTTCTTCTTCTTCTGCTATGGCGCTATAGCCCGTTGTCGAACCTTGGTCTCCTTGGCTGTCGAACCTTGGGTAAATCTGCTATAAAGAGTTATATATAAAGGAGAAAATTTGTTTGTTTGTTTGTCGAGGTTTCACATGAAAACCACTGGTCCGATTGTCACAAAATTAAAGGAATAATTCTGAGAGCCTAGCGTTGACATTTGTCTATGGCACATTTTTATAAATCAACAGGTTGCGGCTCCAGAACCGTTTTAAGATTTTTCGTTTTTTGGATGTCGGGTCAAAACGGTTTAACCGATCTACTTGAAATTGTGCACAAAAGTTCCTCTTAGCAAGGGGAAATAGTTGTATAAATCTGGTTGCAATAAATTAACCCATTTCGGCCTGACGGGCTCTTAAAAATTTTGTGTTCCGATTTATGTCCAATTTTACAGGGTGATTTTGCAGTCGAAAAAAGAGGCTGACACAAATTTTTGTTGAGTTCGGTTAACCCGTTTGGGCACGAGGGCCCAATGAAGCTTTTTCAAAGTTTTTAATGTCGAGTTTGACCGATTGAATTGAAATTTTGCACAAAAATTCCTCTTAGCAACCTGAAATGGCTGTATAAATTTGGTTCTAATAAATTAACCAATTTCGGCCTGGCGGGTTTCCAAAAAATTTTGTATTCCGATTTGTGTCCAATTTTACAGAGTGATTTTGCAGTCGAAAAAAGAGGCTAACACAAATTTTTGTTGAGTTCGATTAACCCGTTAGGGCACGAGGGAGCAATAAAGCTTTTTCAATTTTTTTGATGTCGAGTCAAAACGGTTTGACAAATTGACTTGAAATTCTTCACAAATGTTTCTCTTAACAACCGGATTTATTTGTGTAAAATTGGTTGGAATGAATTAACCCATTTCCACCTGGCGGGCTTCCAAAAATTTTTGTGTTTCCGATTTGTATCCAATTTTTGACAGTGATTTTGCAGTCGAAAAGGTAGGCTGACACAAATTTGTGTTGAGTTCGGTTAACCGTTTGGGCTCGAGGGCCTAATGAAGCTTTTTCAATGTTTTTAATGTCGAGTCAAAACGGTTTGACCAATTGACTTGAAATTTTGCACAAGTGTTCCTCTTAGCAACCGGAATTTGTTGTATAAATTTGGTTGGAATGAATTAAACAATTTCCTCCTGGTGGGGCCCAAAAAAAATAGTCTTTCCGATTTGTGTCCAATTTTACAGGTTGATTTTGCAGTCCAAAGGAGAGGCTGCAAAAAGTTTTAGTTAAGTTTGATTAACCCGCTTCCACGACGACGCTATGAAGTTTTCTATAAATTTTACTTGACTAAACGATTAAATGAATTTTATTAAAAACTTTGTATCAGCATTTTAATTATAAAAACCCACAGGATTAATTGGGTTTTGACTTGTTTACGCGTTTTGCACAATGATTCAATGAAATTTTCTAATTTTTTGTATTAACGCAAGTTAACTTTTATTCCAAAACTTCACTTAAATAATAAGACTAATTTTTTTGCTCTCAAATAGTGCAAAAGCTAAATGAGATAATATTAATAATAATAAAAATAAAGAATCCGAATAATAATATCCTTAAATTTAAAAAACGAAACATTTTCCTGCTCTACATTTTTTCGTAAGTCATTGTTTTTTATCTACTTTGCAGTCGTTGTTTTTTTAAGGAAGATTTCAAATAAAATCTAAAAATAAAAATCAATTTCGTATATATTATGCTTAAATACATAGTATTTAAAACAGTTATTCCAAAAAGAAGCCTACATTTCTCTCATAAAATCATAAAAAAACCAGGCAGACCGTAATAGAACTTTCAGGTAAGTACAAAACAAAATATAAGTTGAAAAGCAGAGTTTTAAACCTTTTCTAAACCATCAACTCTAAGTAAACTACTATTTACTAAGTTTAATGACATAATGGCCAATTTAGTACACCTTTTGACCTCTCAATGGAGTTTTAATTTATGTTTATGTTATTGGAAAAAGTTAAAACAAGAATGGTGTACATGTTAATTTTAAAATTTAATAAAGCATTTTTTTTAAAACGTGTACATGTACATGTTAATTTTAAAATTTAATAAAGCATTTTTTTTAAAACGAGTTTTTTAGGGATTATTCTAGGATCTTTTCAACAAATTTATCAAATTTTACTTGAAACTTTTCATAATTATTAAATAATAACAATAAAAATTCAAGGAGCACCAAATTGTCAAGAAGCAGAAAAAAACGTATAGAAACATTAGAGATAATCGTACAAACTGTTTTTTTAAGTTTTTGTTTCGCAATCGGTTAAAAGAACTCGAGAAAACATTTTTTTAAACATTCCCCTAATTCAAATAAGTTGCCGAAACTTGCTTTGTTGCTAATTGCAGGCTCCCGGGCCACGCCGGGTAAATCTGCTAGTATTTTTATAAAAATAAATGATAAAATACTCAGTAAGAAACCCTATATAAATTTGAATATGAGTTTGACATTCGTTTATTACGACGAATATTTTCCGTCTCATCATGGTCGTTATAACCGAAAAGTACTGTATTTTGTTTTTGTTTGCAATTTATTATAATACAGTAGGTACCAAAAAAGAACTTTTTTGTAAATCGTAAATTGTTGTTGCTTTTTGTTAAGTTTTTTGTAAAATTAAAAACCAACTTCTGAAATATGCAGAAACTTAAAAAAAAAAATAATATTTCTTAAGAAAAATGATTTGTTTCTTATGGATCAGAAAAAATCAGCATGTACGGCATTCAGTTTCTGTCAAAAAATTTTGAAATAATTAGTTATGTAAAAAAATTTACATGAAAGCATACGCGACGTACTGTACCTCAGAGTTTTAAAATTTCAAAATTAAAAAGGTATATAAAAATACATATTGTAATTGTTTTTTCTTATGCTGCTGCGATTAAATTTTAAAAATAAAATATTTTAAAATAACATTTTTTTTTAAATAATTTAGTTTAAGACATACAAATATTCAAATAAATTGAAAATACCCAAGTACAAAATGTTTGCAAAACTAAAAAAATTATCTTTCTCAAAAAAAGTTATTTGTTCCTTAGGTCCTAACCTAAATAAAAGCGTATAGCGCATAATTTCTGTCAAAAAATTGAAAAATAAATAGGTACATAAATTTACATTAGAGCAGCGAAAATACGAGTAACGCAATGTACTGTATCTCGGATTTTTAAAATTTACAAATATTGACAAAATGTATAAAAATATTATTATTGGTTTTTCTTATATTTCTAATATTATGTTTTAAAAAATAATATTTTTTTACAATAATTTTTATTAAAAAATATCTTATATTCAAATATCTATATCATATCTATATGATATATAAATATCAAAAAGTTAAAAATATTTTTTATAGGTACTAAATTAAAACATTCAAATATTTTTGATAAATTAAATATTGTACGCGCAAAATTTGTATTTATAAAAATAAAAATTTGTTATTTTGTTTTTTATTTAAAATGTATATTAAAAAAACGGTTTATTTTAATGTTGTTGTTATATTTAATTTTTATTGGACTTTTCTGTTCTGTCTTTTGTACATAACTAAACTTCTTATTTCTAAAATTTTGTAACTGTACTTCAATATTTTCGATTATCAGCAATATTGATTATTTTATAAAAACTAAAAAAATACACATATTGAACGGTCAGCAATATATTCATTAATCATTTTCATAATATTCTGTACATGTGTTTTTAAGTGGATATTCCATATACATATTTTTAAGTATACAAAAAGTATTTCATTTCACTATTGCTCAATAATCAAGAATACGAAGTACAATTTTACATTGTCAACGTATTACATATTTGTTTTGTTAAAAATTTGAATTTAACAGGTTATTAACACTTGAAAGTATTTTATCATAATTATCAGTTTTTATTTCAATTTTATTAGGAGGATCTTTTTTTTTTCGAAAGTGAACAGTTATACATAACTTCTCCCTCCTTCGATTTGAAATTCTCCTGAATTTCGTTACTTATATGAGATATGTTAACAGGTTTGTTATAATTAATTTTAAACCATGCTATAAATATAATTAGACAAATAATAATAATTACAATTATTAGTGTTATATGAACACCATATGATATTTTTTTATTATATTTAAGTTTTTTGATTTCCTCAATATTTTTAAACATGATCTATTACAATGTTTTCAAATGTTAATATTTTTGTAAAATTTTGACTTAAGTTATTTATTGGATAATAATATTTATCTTGTATAGTTTTCTTTTGATTTGAAAATGTTTCCTGATAGAGGTTTATTTTACAATTAAAAAAATTTATGAGATAGTTTTTATTCAATATAATTTTTCTATCATCACAATTTTGATTAACAATTTCATTTATTGCGTTTTTTACTAAAATTGATTCATCGTCTAAAATTTCTATTTTTGTTTTATTGTTAAATTTAAGTTAACATTGCTTATAAAAAATACAATTTTTACTAGCTTTTAAATCTTTTATCATAAAATTTTCTACATAATATGTATAGGTTACATTTTCAATTTTTACGACATATTCATTATTTTCATTAATTTCAAAACTTTCTTTATTTGGTAAAGGTGTTATTAGCCTAAGTTCGGTTTGAACATAATTTTGAGGAATCTTAATTGCTAATATTATTGAATTATCTTCGTAAGTCATTATACCCATTTTCATGAGCTTCAACTTAAAAAAATCAACTTGAAATATTTCGATTTCTTCTGCTGTTAATATACTAGGATGAAATATGTTTTATTTTGCAGATGCAATATTATCTTGTATTTGATTTATCTTATTTTCTAAATGCCTTAATTTTAAAATCTGATCTGTGTATAAAGAATGAGTTATACTTTGCTTACTAATATCTTTGATTTCGTTAACTACCTACTTTTTCAATTTTAACCCTATTGTTTTCTATTATATTTTTGAGTTCATATATAGTTTCATTAAAGTGACTGTTAATTGAAATTTGTTGGTTCAAACTGGAAATAGAGTTATGATTGTTTTCTTGGATAATTCTTAAATGTTCTAAAATGTCTTCCCTATCATCATTGTCCATGGTACCAAAAAGCCATTTACTTACGGTACCTACTACATTTACCAAGCCTCTTTTTCTTCTTGTAGAAGATGGCATAATGGATGCAATTTTTGCCCTAATAATTTTAATTTCAGTTTCTATTAACTTTTTATTTTCAATATCTAAAGAATTTAGGTTAAATTCTAGTTGTGAAAGAACGCTGTCTAGTTCCATAGGTTTAATAATATGCAAAACCGTTACAGTTTCGTTAATTATTTCTACTTCCCTTAATTTTATTTGAATGTAACCTACATCTTCGGATATTGGATTAACTTGCAAAAATCCAAATATCGTTGGTAACCAACCCATGTATGTTATTAGAACAATAATTGTGAAAATCATTAAATTTAAATTAATAAAATTTATTTATTCATTCATTCATTTTTTTTTTTTTTTTTTTTTTTTTAACAATAACTTAAATTATTTAAGTTTCAACCTAAACACTATTAGTATAGATATCTGCTATTATAGTTTCCTATAACAACAATATCATGTACTTTTATTACTATAATATTTACTCAATTCTTTTTAGGTATTCTAAAAAGAAAGAATGTTATTGTTTTTATGTACTATTTAAATTGTAATATATTTTATTAATCGGTAGCATTACCTGAATTAAAGAATTTAGGAGATCTTTTAATATTAGATATATGGATGTTATTTAAAATCATCCTTTTATATTTAGGCTGTTCTTTATGTCTTACAGCTTTATAATTCTTTATAAAACCTGTAGACCTTTCCTCTTCATACTCTTCTCTTCTTTTATTTAATCTATTTAAGTTTCTTAATTTTACTGTTTTTAAATTTTCTTTAACTTTTGAGAAGCCCACTGTACGATTTTGAACTTCTTTCGGAATATTTTTTATTGTTGAGTGAAATCGTTCGTTATAGTTTCTAACAGCTAATTGCATTAATCTTTTGACTGACATATTTTTATTAACGTATTTAAGTATTCTGAATTTTTCAGCTAGTGAATTATGAAGTTTCTCTATGTCACTATTACCGGTGTGGTTGTTGGGTTTGGTAAGGTGTAAACTAATCCCTTCTTCCCTTAAAAATTCTTTTATTTGAATAGCTTTAAATTCGTTATCTGCTATTATCTTTTTGGGCTTGCCTAATTTGGTGAAATGATCTTCTAGACCATCTATCAAAGTTAATTGATTTTTATCTGAGAGATAATAAGCAGCTCCGAATTTTGAAAATTTATCTATAATAGTTAGAAAATTGGTTTTCATTATGGTATAAGTGTCAATGTGTATGATTTCATTTAAATCATTTGGAGTTTCCGTAAATTTAAACTTTGGTTTTATAGGGTTCCGATCATATTTAACCTCTTGGCAAACTTCACACTGATTTATAACTATTTGTGTCTGTTCTAATAATTTTGGATAATAAATTCTTTTTTTTATTTGGTTATAAGTCTCTTGGATTCCCGAGTGAAAGCTTTCTCTTACATGGTAGAATGAAATTTGTTTCACCGCTTCAGTTTCCGTTTCGACTTCCTGTAACCTATATGAACATTTTATAAATTTAATTTTATTATTACTAGAAAACATTTCCCTCAGTTTTTTTTTTTATATTTATTTATTTATTTATTAGTTTAACTCAAACTTTACAAATTTTTAACAATTAGTATTATACAACATATAAAAAAAAATAGCTTATGAATTAAGTTACAATTTCATATTTCTTAAATTAAAATTTAAGTGAACAATAAAAAAAACTAAATATATATAAAAAAAAAGAATTTATATTTCTATTTATACAATTTAAGTTTTTGTGTTTGTTTTGAAAGTGTGAAATCGATGTTGTTCTTGTGTTTATTACCCATTATCAACATCCTATGAATTGGTTCATAATTGCCATAATTTGTTCTATGAAAACTTAACGTAAATAAATTAGTATTACGCAAACGACTATTTGAATTAATTTTAATGTTATTAAGGATTTGAGGAGAAGAAATGTTACCTTTTATAACTTCAGTAATAAAAATAACATCAGCAACTTCTCGTCTTAATTTTAAAGTTTTCAAGTGAATTAAATTCAATCTATTTTCATAAGGAGGTAGGATCAGCGGGTTTGACCATTGAAGATTTCTCAAAGTAAATCTTAAAAAATTTCTTTGCACCGCCTCTATCCTATTAATATGTATCTCGTAAAATGGTGACTAAACTTGGCTAGCATATTCTAAATTAGGTCTGACAAGACAAGAATATAAAGATTTAAGAACATAAGGATCATTAAATTCTTTAGACCAACGTTTTATAAAACCAAGCATAGAATTAGCTTTATTTATAATATAACAGAAATGAAGTTTAAAGTTAAGCTTATCATCGAAGTAAACGCCTAGGTCTTTAATAGAATTCGTTTTAGGAATACTAATTCCGTTAAAGCAGTAATTAAAACAAATCGGATTAAGACGACGTGTGAAACACATATGTTCACATTTATTTACATTTAGAAGAAGATTATTGTTTTTACACCAAATAAAAAAATTATCTAAATCATTTTGTAAGAGTAAAGCATCATTTAATGACTCAATTTTCTTAAAAATTTTCATGTCGTCCGCATATATTTGAAGCTCACTATTAACAATAACTGAAGAAACATCATTTACCGAGATTATAAAAAAAAAAGGACATAAGTGACTGCCTTGTGGAACTCCGGAATTGGCGCTAAAAGGTTTAGAAGTAATGTTTCTAAATAAAACACTGTAGGTCATATCAGATAAATATGAGTCAACCCATTTCACAAAAATATCTGGGAAACCAAGTTTTCTAAGCTTTATCAGTATTATAGAATGTGGTAAAACATCAAATGCTTTACTATAATCTGTAAAGATAACATCGGTTTGAAAACCTTCTTCCATATTTTTTGTAAAAGTTGAAACTGACTCAACAAGATTAGTAACTGTTGATTTTTTATCCATATATCCATGTTGATTATGAACTAAAAAAGATTTACAGTGACTATGAATAGAATCATACATTATTAATTCGAACAGTTTTGGAAGTGAAGAAAGTTTCGCAATTGGTCGATAATTAATAATTTCATTTTTGGCATTTTTCTTATAAATAGGTCTAACATATGAGTGTTTCCAGATAGAAGGGAAAACCCCTGAATTTAAAGAAGAGTTAAATAGTATTGAAAGGGGAATAGCCAAAGAACTTGAACACTTTTTGAGTATAACTTCCGGAATACCATCAGGTCCAGAAAGAGTATTATTCCCAAGTTTATCTAAATACATTTTAATTACACCTTCATTAATATTTATATTAGACCAAGTAGTTTTCGGAAAAGTATCCAAATGAGAGAAATTATTATAATTGGGTGTAAAAATAAAATTACTATAAGAAGAACAAAAATATTCACGAAAGAATTTAGATATTATTTTAGAATCATTACTTGAAACACCATTATACTTCATATGGGAGGGAAACTCGTCACTTTTCCTCTTGGAATTAACAAATTTCCAGAAGCATTTTGGATTTGATATTAATTTTGGAGATATACTAGAAATAAAATCATTATAGAGTAATTCAGACAATAATTTAAATTCATCAAAAAGAATTTTAAATCTATTAGAGTCATGCGAATTCTTCGATTTAAGATAACAACGCAAAGGTTTTAAGCCCTGTTCTGTCAAAATATGACCTAGAAACTCAGTTTCTTTTTTCATGAAATTGCATTTGTCTACTTGTATTTTTAAGTTTTTTTCTTCTAAAACTTTAAATATGTCCGAAATGGCTTTTACATGTTCTTGTAAACTTGTGCTAAATATCAGTACGTCATCCAGGTACACAACACAAGTTTTATTTATGTAGTCTCTTAGTATTTCGTTCATTAGCCTTTGGAATGTCGCTGGGGCTTTATTTAACCCAAACGGCATTCTATTGAACTCATAAAGTCTATGTGGTGTTACAAATGCAGTTTTCTTTTTATCAGTTTCTTTAATTAAGATTTGATGATATCCTTTTGCCAGGTCGATAGTTGTAAAGTATTGCGCTTTACCTAATTTATCTAATATAGAATCTATGTTTAGCAAAGGAAATTTATCATCGACCGTAACTTCATTTAATTTTCTATAATCTATAACTATCCGATATTTCTTTTTGCCCGAGTTGTCGATTTTTTTGGGTATTACTATGAGAGGACTAGTATATCTAGAGTTACTTTTTCTTATTATACCTTGTTCCTCCATTTCCTTAATTTGTTTTCTAACATCTTCCTCATGCTGAGGTGGGAATCGATATAATTTAGAATTTATAGATTGCTCTGTTGTAGTATGAATTTCATGTTTTATTTCAGGAGTACTTGTAAGTTTATCTCCTTCTTTATAAAATAAACTACTAAATCTTTTTGTAATTTTTTCTACTTGTCTAAGTTCTTCTGAATTTAAATGGTCTAACTTAATTAAATTTTTACTAATATCTATTGGTTCTAAGGAATATATTTTATTTAATTGATATGGACTATTAACAAACTTAATATTTTGATTATTTAAGTTAATAAATCCTTCTTCTAGGTTTATTATTGCATCGAGACTTTTAAGTAGATCGGCTCCTATTATGAACTGATACTTTCTATTCGGCAATGTTTTCTCTTTCCATCTAATTCGGGCATTTTCAGGGGCTTTTATTTCATCAGGTGCTGGTGTATGAACTTCCCATTTTATAGAATCCTTTCCATTTATTGTAGAAGAGTGAATAGGAGAGATTTCTAATTTTTTGAAACCTAATACCCTATCATCAATTAAACTAAAAGTAGATCCTGTATCTATAAGAGCTAAATATGAATTATTATTAATAGTAAATTTTATCATCGGTAACTCATCCGAGGCTAGTTCATAAAAAACTCGACATTGTTAGTCTCGGCTTTATTTTCTGATTTAGGGTTCGAATTACACTCACAATTAGAATTAAAATTAGATGTCGATTGTATATTATCGACTTCCATTGGCGCTGCTTGCCTATATTGCCCTGAATTATTATTTTGATAGTAATTTTTATTAAATTGCCTAGAGTTAGAATTATTTTGAAAATTTTGTTTATTATAATTTTGTTGTCGATATTGACCTGAATTATTATTTTGATAAAAGTTTCTATTAAATTGCTTAGAATTATAATTATTTTGAGAATCTTTATTATAACAGTTATTTGAACTATTTGGTTTAGCATAAAAATTATTTAAATTATTCTGATCATTATTTTTATTTCTTTGATTATTAAATTTATTTTGATAAAAATTTTTACTTTTATTTCTATTTTGATTATTATAATTATTATTAGATTTTTTAAATTCTGGCTTAATGCAAGAATCTTCAAATTTTCTTTTATTTATGATATTTATTATTTCATTTAAATTTTTTTCCTTAAAAATTCTATCTAAAAGAGTTCCTTGTGCCATTTCTTTAATGGTGTTAACAAGGAAGGTATCAATATTACTTAAATCTATATAATTGCTATCTTTATAGTAAATTTTTAGCTCATCGGCTTTATATTTTAAGTTCTGAATTTCTAATACTAATTCACTTACTGTGTTTATCCTTAATGCACCGATTTTTTTGTAGATTTCTGCCGGTTCTATTTCTGGCCTATACCTGGATTTCAAAACTGCTTTTATGGTGTCCCAATTATCTGGATGTGGAGTGTTGATAATGGTTTCTTTTGCCTCACCCTGAATTTTCTCGTAGTATATTGTTCTCACCATGCATTTTCGTAAGTTATCATCAGTTACTCCTTCTAAATAATACTCGACACTACTAATGAAAGAATTGATTGTGACTTCACTTTTACCAGTAAATGTTGACATATACTGGACCTCCTTCATAACTCTTTCTTTTTGTTGATAACCTTGTTCTCTTATTTGGAATTCTTGAACAGCTGCTGTCATTCTATTTAACTGTTGATTCTTGATGTCTAATTCTGCGAGCAAACTTTGTTTCTGTTGTAATAATTGTTCAAGAACATTTGCATCCTCATTTTGTGCTTGAGCCATGTTGCGATTTTTACAGTATTGGTCCAATCTATCACGTTTTTTCATTCACAATAAACAAAAAATATTTTGTTTTTATTTTTATAATATTACTAAGTGTGTATTAATTATTAACAAGGCTTACGATTTTAATTTTTAACAGCTTTATTAACTTAATTTTACACTTTTATTATTGTTTTTTTTTTTTTTGTATATTAAATGTTTTCGTAACACAAATAATTTTAATGTTTATTAACTGTTTTTCCTCTGATAGAGATCATAAGAGGTAATTAATTTAACACTTTTGTATTATTTGATTTTACAACAAGATATATATACATAAGTATGTATAAATATTTTTTTTTTTTTTTTTTATAATAAAGTTTAATTTATATTATAATAATTAACGTTCGTATCACTGGATAATTAATTTTAATTTATAATTATCCTACCGACTGCACCAAATATGTATTTATAAAAATAAAAATTTGTTATTTTGTTTTTTATTTAAAAAATAAATTAAAAAAACGGTTTATTTTAATGTTGTTGTTATATTTAATTTTTATTGGACTTTTCTGTTCTGTCTTTTGTACATAACTAAACTTCTTATTTCTAAAATTTTGTAACTGTACTTCAATATTTTCGATTATCAGCAATATTGATCATTTTATAAAAACTAAAAAAATACACATATTGAACGGTCAGCAATATATTCATTAATCATTTTCATAATATTCTGTACATGTGTTTTTAAGTGGATATTCCATATACATATTTTTAAGTATACTAAAAGTATTTCATTTCACTATTGCTCAATAATCAAGAATACGAAGTACAATTTTACATTGTCAACGTATTACATATTTGTTTTGTTAAAAATTTGAATTTAACAGGTTATTAACACTTGAAAGTATTTTATCATAATTATCAGTTTTTATTTCAATTTTATTAGGAGGATCTTCTTTTTTTTCGAAAGTGAACAGTTATACAGAACTCGCGTATCGATTTACCGATAATGGATATGTAGACAGACATATTGACGTACTTCCGTATAAAAATTGTAAGTCGTATGTTTTGATTTCATTCTAATAATTGAAAAGTTTATTTCACACTTTTAACATCGAATAATGTTTTTTTATAATAAAAAAAACTATTTTTAGTTTTACTTTGACAAAACGAACCAATTTTATATGTGAAAAAGTGTACATGAAGATTAGATAGGCGTAGTTTGCAAATGGAACGCTAATTTTTGTTTCAGGAGTACATAATTGTTAGATTAATCGTCATATATATTTTTGACATTTTAAAACTACCTGTCATTTGAGAAGTTAATTATATCTAATAGTATTTAAATATTAATAAAGTGAAAAAATTAAGGTTTATTGCTGATATAAATATAAAGAATATTTTTTAAAATGGAAGGGAGTAAGTGCTTATTGGTTATCAAATAAAAAATATGATTTAACATAACCTATTCAAGAGAATTTTACTTAAAACCATCTGCCGGAAATCATTTATCTACTCTGTCATATACTCTTTTACAAGGGCTGAAGTAGCTGGCAATAGTTGAGAGTAGAAAAGAGTTTACTCCTCATAAAGGAATAAAAGCAAAAATATTTATTTGTTTTAAGAAACTTATGAGTCATGGCTCATGACCATGTATAGAAATATATTTTTGTCAATAAAAAACTTAGGATATAATATATAAATAAATAAACTAGACAAATAGGTATAAAGTAAACTAAGGAATTCAGAATCATTTTTCGCATGTTTTCAGAACTTTAAATAGGCATACATTTGTAGTAAAAATTGAGTTTAAAAAAATGAAACAAGTGATGAAAAAAACCAAGGGTTTTTAAAAAAGCACATTATCAAAATAATATAGTGTTTCATACTTAGTATTTTATCGGAATATAATGTTGAAGCTTCAATGTTAACGTTTAATTTAAGAAATATATACGTTGGTGACTAAGTTACTACTTGTAGAAACAGTAAATTTTTTAATTTTTAAATCCTAATAGCTCCTCTATGGGGAAGCTTGCCCAATTTATCAAGGATCTAATCCCCACTCCTCCCTTCCTCCAACTTTTTTAGGTTCAAGGAATTAAAATGTAAACCATATCAAAATTTGGAATTTTACTTAGACTTTTACTATTTAAGCAAAACTGGTTAAAACTGAGAGACACTTTCTTCAATATAAAGAACCGCTTTCAAATTTAAGAAAATCTTTTAACATATGTTAAAGTATAATGTTTGACCACAGACTAATATACTATACAGATCCACAAAAGTTAAAATTTCATATTTTTCAGTAGCGAGATGAGTTCGTAGTTAAGGCACTGTTATACTAGAATAATGTATACATAAAACTAATTTGTTATTGTTTTTTCATTGAGTGTTATACTGACGAAAAAAGAAAAGAAAAAAATAACAACAAAATCAATTTTGTGTTGTACAAAAAGAGAATCAAAGAAAGAGAAACCAAAAAATAAAAATTATAAAAAATTGGAATGAGTATATCTATATATTTGATATTAATATTTATATTACTATATATTCAAAATCACATAGTGCATGTGATTGTTTATCTTAAAATGGGAAACTTTTTTTCTTGCCTTTAAAAAGAACTGCTATGTATAAAAAACGTATAATAGACTAGAGACTATTATAAGGATAGATAATAATTTAACGACTGAGCATTTAATGTAGGTTTTGTATATAATTTAGTAAATTTTATAGTGTTATAAACGAAAATGCATGTTGTATATCCTGTTAAATTTTTAATATAAAAATTGTTTCCAAAAAATTGATCAAGTAGATCTTTATTTTTTGGAAACCGATGTAAATGTATATTTTCACATGTATTAAGTTTTTGTCCACAATTCTTTATACAACACTTTTCTTTTGTACGATTATTCATGATTATAAATAATTATGTACTTACACTTATCACAATTGTCAATATTAATATGTATGCACTTAAATACACTTATCAAGTTATCACAATATTAATTAACTTTTTACAAGTAACTTTAAAAAGTCGCTCGAATGCAATTTAGCTATTTATTTATTTATTTATTTAACCAACTTGACTACAACATGCAATGTTGCAATTTAGCTAGTTAGCTTTAAAAAATATTCAAATAACTAAACTGGCGCGTATGATATTTTTATATTATTAAAAATTTAACAGGATATACAACATGCATTTTCGTTTATAACACTATAAAATTTACTAAATTATACAGTCTTACGCCGGTTAACGTTGTTAAATGGTTCCAGAAAAATGCGACGTTAACCGAAACAACGTTATGCGAAGCAATTATATAATTAAGAAAAAAATGTTTGGGTTTTTCAATAAGAATAAAATAAGATTTTATTATTTTTAACTAAAAAGGCATGAATTAAATTTTATTAAAATTGTGTTATTATTTAAGAAAGTGTAAAATTATAAGTACTTGCTAAAAAAGGGGTTACAAGTGTACCAGGTAAATAAATAGGTTTTTTAATTTGAAGTTTTTGGACGAACGTTTTTTGTGTAAGTTTCCCTAATAAATGCTTATGTAAAATGCAATCATTATTTTCATTTAATTTTACCTCTACCTGTTGGTTTTTCTACTTTGTTTAAAAAATTTACTAGGGTACGATGACTTTTTGGTCTACTGTATATACTACCTGTTGAATAAATGGATGTTGAATATATGGATTAATAAGTGTACCGGAAAAACCAAAAGGGTTTTTTTTAATTTGAATTGTTTAATTTGAATAGTTTTTTTTTCAAAATTCATATTTTAATTAATGAAATATAAAAACTGATAATTTTTTTATGATATACTGATATTTAATTTTAATTACTGATAATTTATTTAAAATACTGACCATTTATTTAAAATACTGACCCATTAAATAGTAGCCATAAATATATATGTAGTGGCACAATAAAATAAAACAATTGAACATTCACGACAAAATATAAAGAATTTAATGATAACAATAAAATATATAAGAATTAAACAAAATATGTAGGGTTAAGTTCCCTATAATCGAACACTTAACGATACTTCCGACTTTAATTAGTCATAAATAATGTGTATATTGACCGAATAACTAGTTTTATATATCAATCGAAAGTAAATTTAATAACCTTTCGAACTAATTAAATTAAATTAAATTATACAAATTATTAATAATTTTTAAAAATTACTAAAAAAACGCAAATTTGCCTATAATCGAACACCAGTTGCCTATTTTCGAAAGCAGATATTCCTTTGTTCGAACACAAATTTTTTTAAAGAATTACTATTAAAAATAGCATGTTTTCATTTTCTTGTCTTTTTAAAGGCAAGAAAAAAAGTTTCCCATTTTAAGATAAACAATCACATGCACTATGTGATTTTGAATATATAGTAATATAAATATTAATATCAAATATATAGATATACTCATTCCAATTTTTTATAATTTTTATTTTTTGGTTTCTCTTTCTTTGATTCTCTTTTTGTACAACACAAAATTGATTTTGTTGTTATTTTTTTCTTTTCTTTTTTCGTCAGTATAACACTCAATGAAAAAACAATAACAAATTAGTTTTATGTATACATTATTCTAGTATAACAGTGCCTTAACTACGAACTCATCTCGCTACTGAAAAATATGAAATTTTAACTTTTGTGGATCTGTATAGTATATTAGTCTGTGGTTTGACCTTCAAATTTTGTATATTAACAAAAAAAAATTTGAGCAGGTATTCAAGTTACAGGTGTTTAAAAATAGCAAAATTTCAATTTTCGGGCCCTTATAGCTGCAAAACAGGGGACGTGACAAAAAAAAAATTGTTAACCGACTACTACTTATTTCTAAGGATCTAACCACTCCCAAAATTTCAAGACCGTAGCTTAGCCCGTTTAGAAGATATGTAGGGCCAAAAATTTTGCAAAAATTGAGTTTTGCATAATGGTAAATTTTAGTACCGTATGGCAACCCTAAACATTTGTCTTTTAAAAATTTATAAAGTTTATAATACCAGCTATCTTTTGCCGTCAAATTGAAATGCACTTAATAGAACTCTTGTTATAACAATTTGAATATAGGGCTTTTTCCAACTTTGGGGGGCTGCAGCTCCGTAACAGGTGGAGCTACAGAAAAAAATTCTTCTACGAAATTATTTTTTTTGTAATACCTACTCGTGGTTAAAATTTCTTTTCTCTATTTCAAACGATGTAAAAATTTTTATAAACATACGGACAGACAGACAGACGGAAGGACGGACGGACAGAGTGAAACTATATAGGCACATTTTTACAAAAATTTTTGAAAATGTGCTAAAAAAGGGTAGGAAAAATTTATTCTTTGATTTATTGAAAAACTTTTTTTTTGCTATAAATCTTAAGATTGAGATTTAGAAAAAGACTCGGTCAACTTAACTATTATTATGTTCTTCTGGAAGCTTCAATATAATATAATACTAAATACTAAACTTATGAACTATGATATGTTAAATTTTGTTGTACATATTATGTATTCATAGAGTTTTTTAATTAGGATACAGAATACGTACAACATATCGTGCTAAAATACTTAGAAAAAAGTACAGTTTGCTATATGAAGGACAGCATTAACTCGAATTTTGGTTTCTTGACTTCAATAAATATATGTATATGTTTAGAAATATGTATTTATTAGAATAATATTTATATGTATTTAAAATTTTAATTTAATTTAGCTATACGAATTTATCCTCTCTTTAACGCGGCTTAAGCTATAGAAATAAAACTCAAAAATCGGTACTTAACAACGTTTTAATAATTAAGAAAAATTATAATTTTTTTTAAGCAAATTTCAAGCGCAAGAATTGTCGACAACACTGTTGGCATAATTTTTATTATGTATAGTCTAATATAATTTACACAAAACGAATTTTATATGTTAACTTAAAAGCAAAAATAGCTCGAATCTCGAGCACAGGGCGATACTAGATCATTCATTAATCTCTTAATTTTGTGATGTAATTTTTAAAACACTCGAACACAAAAATAGGTTTGATACAACATAGAATCCTTATATTTCAGTCATTATTTTTAGTTATTTTGTTTTATAATTTTTGAAATAATCGAACGTAACAAAAAAATTTACAACACACAAAGCATACATTCAACTCATTATTCCCTTGATTTTGTTGTTGTTATTATCTCTATTTTTCTTTGCTATTCTCTTTCTAAATTTTGTCATACAAAACTTTAACTGATATGTTTGTGGTAAGTAATGCGTAATTCAAACTAATTCCTCGCTTCATATAAAAAAAAAAATTTAACATTCAGTTACAAGTTGAAAATTTCATATAAAAAACGAGGAAGATTATAGTTGCCCTTGTCAACTTTTAGATACCCGTGCATACCCACTATGGTGTATAAAATAAACCGTAATTTACTTCCCTTATACATTTAACTCATTACCCCATAATTTTGACGTAAAAAAAAAAAAAAAAATTAACAAAAAAAAAAAAAAATCACAAAACATAAAACAAAATTTTCATTCATTGTCCCATAACTTTAGCTTAAAAAAAAAAAAAAAAAAAATTAACAAAAAAAAAAAAAATCACAAAACAAAAACAAAATTTTCATTCATTGTCCAATAACTTTAGCTTAAAAAAAAAAAAAAAAAAAAAATTAACAAAAAAAACAAAATTTTCATTCATTGTCCCATAACTTTGCTTAAAAAAAAAAAAAAAAAATAAAAAAAAAAAAATAAAAAAAAAAAATTGGCCCACTCTTAAAGTCCGAAGGTCCGAGTGATGTCCAACTTTGCCAAGTAACTTGCCCTATTAATTTATCTGCCCAATTTGAATTTTAACCTTGTAGCTTCATTAGATTCAAAGTTATTGAATTGAAAACTTTGTATGCCAGCCCCCCGAAAATGGGGCCCTAACATTTTGAAACTTCATATAAGTGCTCGATTCATTATATAACTAACCGTGTGTAATTTTCAGCCTCGTAGTACAATTAGTTTTGAAGAAATTCATATTGGTGCAAAGAAGTTGTATGGCAGCCCCCCGAAAATGGGGCCCTAACATTTTGAAACTTCATATAAGTGCTCGATTCATTATATAACTAACCGTGTGTAATTTTCAGCCTCGTAGTACAATTAGTTTTGAAGAAATTCATATTGGTGCAAAGAAGTTGTATGGCAGCCCCCCGAAAATGGGGCCCTAACATTTTGAAACTTCATATAAGTGCTCGATTCATTATATAACTAACCGTGTGTAATTTTCATCCGCGTAGTATAATTAGTTTTGAAGAAATTAATATTCGTGCAAAGAAGTTGTATGGCAGCCCCGCGAAAATGGGGCCCTAACATTTTGAAACTTCGTATAAGTGCCGGAGTCATTATAAAACTAACCGTGTGTAATTTTCATCCCCGTAGTGTTAATAGTTTTGAAGAAATTCATATTGGTGCAAAAAAGTTGTATGGCAGCTCCCCGAAGCCTTGGTCCGATTTTAACCAAAAACAATAGGGAACCTAGAAATTGTCTAAAAATGACTTTGTGTGAAATTCAAGACTCTAGCCCTTTTAGTTTTTGAGTTATCGTGCTGACGGACGGACGGACGGACGGACACACATAGCTAGATCGATTCACTTTTCGATGCTGATTCGATACGTACCCTTGACACTATATCTAGCTCGTCTAGATCGATGCGTTACAAACGGAGGAGTAATTTTAATATACCCGATGTTCATATATGTATGTACGGGTATAATAATGAGTGTCGTGAAGGCATGGTGACTTTGGTGACTTATGCATGGTGACTTTGAAAATACGTATGGTGGATTTGCTAATTATTACTTGTGATACATTTTACTGTTTTACAAAAGATAATTTATGTTATGACAGGAAAATATGTGTAATCATCGTGAATAATATTTATACATATGTATAATATTTATTGTGAAGTTAGTAAAGTATAAATCAATATTAATTTGTGTGATGTTTTTGGAGCAATATTTTATGTTAGAAAATAAGATTGATATTTTATATTTGGTCGGTATATCCGAATAATTTCAATCGATTTCGTTAAAAACATGTCGGTATAACCGAATTTTTGCTATACCCGAAGTTGTAATAAACGGAAGCAAATATAAAGAAATTATAGATGCAATTTTTAGTTTTTTACTTTTCTGTCATTGTAAACATAATTTTGGTAAAACCGAGTTCGATATAAATGAAAACTACTGTATAAACAAAATGTATTGCTTTCATTTCGAATAGAACTTATTTTTTTTCACCAAAATTTTAAATTTACTTCACTTGTTAAGATTAAGAAAAAAAGAACAACAAAAAACCAAGAGAGATATAAGACGGTGCCTATAATATTTTGATTGAGCTGCGATTCACAACCGAATGAATTACATTCCCACAGAAAGTCGGCGCATAATGTTAGATAAAGAACAGTTTTGAACCGTGACCATTGAACTTATGAGGGGTTTTCACCTGAAAAAACGCAAAATTGTAAAAAAACAGTTTGGTCCAAATTTAATGGGAAGTCCATAAGTCATTTTAAAACAATAAAAGCTGTTATTAGTTTGGTCGTAAAACATAGCAAACCAAATTAACTTTATAATACTAAAAACATTTTCTAAGTAGACTATCTATAAAAAAATATTACAAATTCTTGCTAATTTATCGATTTAAAAATATTAAAAAACAAAAAAAACTTGAAAATTTTTATCACTTTTTGTGATAAAAATTTTATATATTTAATAATTAAAATTTTTCAAAATTGCAATTATTTTAAATTGCTAGTTTATGTACCTATCGAAAAGCTTATAAACGCAAAATATGCAATAAATGTATTTGTAAAATATAATTACAAATTTAGAACTTTTCATAAAATTCATTTAAATATAACAATAAATTTTACACAAATGCAGCAAGTGCCTTTCAATATAGCTTAAGTATTGTACACAATGTCTTAATTATATATCACCTATGGTAATAATTCAATAAAATATGTATATATGTGATATAATAAAAATTAAAAAAAAGGAATTTAATCGTTTATTAAAAAAATATTTTGGTTTTAATTTATAAAATATTATACATATGTTTTATGGTACCAGCCTTTTAAAAATATAAAAGTGTTAAATAAAACCGGAAATAGGAGAGAACCCTCTTGTAAAAAATTTAAAGTTTCTACCTTCATGAATTTCGAAAATAAGCTTTTTAATTTTGGGTTTCTTAGGAGCCACCTGAACCACCACTACAAAAAAGTCTAAATTGCGGGGACACATAGGAAATAGGAAATATATTCTTTGGCTTCGAAGTTATACACGTTTGGTCTCAGATCGATCAAAAGCTTCTAGAATCCGAACTCATTGTCCAAACTCGACCAGAACCAATTCCCATGGTACTTTCATTAGGTGGCGCGAAATAAAGCCATACGAAATAAAGCCATATCGAGATTTTTTTTGCGTATGGCTTTATTTCGCATTTGAATGCGAAATAAAGCCATATCATTTTCTAAAATTTTACGAAATAAAGCCATATAGTAAAATTGATACAAATTCTAGTTTAATAGTAAACAAAGTAAAAAAAAAATAGAAATTGATAATTAAGTGCAGTTATAAATGATAAATACAGGGTTTTCATTACCCCCCGCTAACTGAATTATAGATTTTGAATCCAACACTAAAATGAAAAGAATGGTATAAGAATTCGGATACCTAATTCATTCAAAAAATTAATAAGTTCCTAATTTTTTTTAATACACTGTAATAAAACATGTTAAATAATATTATATTTTCATTACGGGTGCTGCCGCTCCCGAACCCCCGCTAACTCAATTATTGAAGCTAGATTTTGAATCCAACACTAAAATGAAAAGAATGGTATAAGAATTCGGATACCTAATTCATTCAAAAAATTAATAAGTTCCTAATTTTTTTTAATACACTGTAATAAAACATGTTAAATAATATTATATTTTCATTAAGGGGGCTGCCGCCCCCGAACCCCCGTTAACTCAATTATTGAAGCTAGATTTTGAATCCAACACTAAAATGAAAAGAATGGTATAAGAATTCGGATACCTAATTCATTAAAAAAATTAATAAGTTTCTAATTTTTTTAATACACTGTAATAAAACATGTTAAATAATATTATATTTTCACTACGGGGGCTGCCGCCCCCAAACCCCCGCTAACTGAATTATTGAAGCTAGATTTTGAATCCAACATTAAAATGAAAAGAATGGTATAAGAATTCGGATACCTAATTCATTCAAAAAATTAATAAGTTCCTAATTTTTTTTAATACACTGTAATAAAACATGTTAAATAATATTATATTTTCATTACGGGGGCTGCCGCTCCCGAACCCCCGCTAACTCAATTATTGAAGCTAGATTTTGAATCCAACACTAAAATGAAAAGAATGGTATAAGAATTCGGATACCTAATTCCTTAAAAAAATTAATAAGTTTCTAATTTTTTTAATACACTGTAATAAAACATGTTAAATAATATTATATTTTCATTTAGGGGGCTGCCGCCCCCGAACCCCCGCTAACTCAATTATTGAAGCTAGATTTTGAATCCAACACTAAAATGAAAAGAATGGTATAAGAATTCGGATACCTAATTCATTCAAAAAATTAATAAGTTCCTAATTTTTTTTAATACACTGTAATAAAACATGTTAAATAATATTATATTTTCATTAAGGGGGCTGCCGCCCCCGAACCCCCGTTAACTCAATTATTGAAGCTAGATTTTGAATCCAACACTAAAATGAAAAGAATGGTATAAGAATTCGGATACCTAATTCATTAAAAAAATTAATAAGTTTCTAATTTTTTTAATACACTGTAATAAAACATGTTAAATAATATTATATTTTCACTACGGGGGCTGCCGCCCCCAAACCCCCGCTAACTGAATTATTTAAGCTAGATTTTGAATCCAACATTAAAATGAAAAGAATGGTATAAGAATTCGGATACTTAATTCATTCAAAAAATTAATAAGTTCCTAATTTTTTTTAATATACTGTAATAAAACATGTTAAATAATATTATATTTTCACTACGGGGGCTGCCGCCCCCGAACCCCCGCTAACTCAATTATTGAAACTAGATTTTGAATCCAACACTAAAATGAAAAGAATGGTATAAGAATTCGGATACCTAATTCATTCAAAAAATTAATAAGTTCCTAATTTTTTTAAATACACTGTAATAAAACATGTTAAATAATATTATATTTTCATTACGGAGGCTGCCGCCCCCGAACCCCCGCTAACTGAATTATTGAAGCTAGATTTTGAATCCAACACTAAAATGAAAAGAATGGTATAAGAATTCGGATACCTAATTCATTCAAAAAATTAATAACTTCCTAATTTTTTTTAATACACTGTAATAAAACATTTTAAATAATATTATATTTTCATTACGGGGGCTACCGCCCCCGAACTCCCGCTAACTCAATTTTTGAAGCTAGATTTTGAATCCAACACTAAAATGAAAAGAATGGTATAAGAATTCGGATACCTAATTCATTCAAAAAATTAATAAGTTCCTAATTTTTTTTAATACACTGTAATAAAACATGTTAAATAATATTATATTTCGGCATAGCTATTTCATACAAAAAATAATCAACCCTACTTAATAAATATAAATATTCTGGAAAAGGGGGCAATCCTGCTTTTGAATCCAACTCCAAAATCCCTCCTAATTGAGAATCCCACATATACACATATATATAAATATTATGGAAAAAGCGTAAAGCCCTGCTTTTGAATCCAACTAACAATCCCACATATACATATATAAATATTCTGGAAAAAGCGGCAATCCTACTTTTGAATCCAACTCTAAAATCTCTCCTAATTGAGAATCCCACATATACACATATATAAATATTCTGGAAAAAGCGTAAAACCCTGCTTTTGAAACCAACTCTAAAACTCCTTCCTAACTATTTAAATAAAAAAGTTTGGAAAATTAAATTGCTTCTATTTTCACAAATAAAATTACATTTTTAAATGCGAAATAAAACCATATGGCTTTATTTCGCAATTGAATGCGAATTAAAGCCATACGCGAACGCATTTGAATGCGAAATAAAGCCATAATGTCATTTTATGGCTTTATTTCGTATGGCTTTATTTCACGGCGCCCTTTCATTATTAGTAACCGAGAGTTTAAATTTCATCAAAAAAGAGGCATTATTTTTTGAGTTATACTGCTTTTAAGATATTTTTTCGTTAGCCTTTGAATTTTCAAAGGTTCCGGAACCCGAAACCATAGTCTGATTTCGCCCATATGCAAGTTAACCCTTGTACAAAATTGGAACGTTCTATCTTAATTTTAAGTTACTATTTTTATTAATTTCGATGATAAGTTTTTTAAACCTTGCGGGCCTAAGAGGGGTAGTGAACCACCTCTCTGATTGATCCAAAATTAGTGGAACGCGCAGGAAATAGTAAAGAGCACCCATGTACCAAATTTGAAACTTTTAAATTTGTTTGAATTTATTATTTTTATTAATTTCGAAAATATGCTTTAAGGTCTTCGGAACTGTGTGGCTGGTCTACTACTCCAATGGTTCCTAAATTTCAAGGACACTAAGGAAATAGAAAAAGACACCCTGATACCAAATTAGGAGGTTCTATCTTCATTGGTTTTGGAATTATGCTCGGTTGGCCTAAATTCGATCAAAAAGTTTTAAGTTCCGAACTTACTGTACATTACATGAAAAAATGATCACTCGACCCACTCTTAATAAATAATGCATATATAAATAAAGGATCTTACAAAAATATAAAAAAAGTAAAAATATGTAATAAAAGAAATTGTTTAAATTATTTTATTTTTTTATGATTGCCTTATTCGCGGTTGACATTCATTTACCAGCTTTTTAATCCTTGCAACAATTGATTTCAGTCTCTTCTATATTCAGTCTCTTCGTTTTTCTTCAAGTCTATTTCTATATTTATTTTTGGTTCCAACTAAACCGAAAATCCAGTTTCTGCTAAAAATGCAGTTGCGAAAGGAAGCAGTTTTTTTATCGCCTTGTCAATATCGGGTATTCACTTAGCATTTGTATCCAAAATTTATGCAAATTCGGTTCTAGCATTTTATTGCAAGATAATTCAATTAATTTTTCTTCCTCAGATGCTGATAAAACATTGGTTTTACATCTAAAAACGGATGTTGTATCCACATACGACTATTACCCAAACGAATGACATTAAAAGAAGGAAAATAAATAAGAAATTTTTCTTCAATTTTGCTAAGTGCTGTTGTATCATACAACTTGTATTTTCAATTTCCATATCATTTAAAATTGTTTCTTCAATAATTTGAGAAAAACATGGAAACATATCAAATTTAGCTTTTTCAATTCTATCTATCCAGACATCAAGCTTTGTAATAAAGGCTTCCTTTTTATTATTGTATTTAAAAATAAGTTTCTTATGGCTAATTAAACCACAATTTCTTTTCTTGCATGTATTTACATATAAACCTTGAATTTTGTAATTACTAAAAGTTTTTTGTTATTTAAATACGATAAATTAATCTAACTTTAATTTTCATATTATCCCAACTTTTTATCTATTTGTTAATTTTTATTTCTATTTTTTTTTTTTTTTTTTTTTTTTTTTTTTGCGAAGGTTGATGGAAAGCATCGAAAGCCGCCCAGAATCACTGTACGGGGTTCATCTGGGGAGTGTTGGACTTTAACCAACTAAAACCACCCACCTTTTTTAAAACCAAACTTGGTATGGACCTTAAATACAAATGTATTGTTTGGTTTTTAGGATCGGGATTGGGAAGGAAATTAGGATTAGGATTACGATTTAGGAGTTTGAATAATGATGGATAAAGGAATTAATTTAAAGGAAAGTCATGAAGATGGATGTTAATGTTCTTCTTAAAATTTATTGGATCGTACATATAAAAACTACCAACTTTGGGAAACACATTACATGGTAACTGATTCCATAATCGCGATGTACGCACAACAAACGAATTTCCATAAGCCGTGTTTCGCCATCTTACTAATTCAACTGAGTAGGGGTCAGCATCTGTCGCACTCCTTGTTTCACGTTGAAAAACTTTTAGGGGAGGCATTAATTGTTTGATTTCGTTGGAACAGGTGTTCGTCCCTACGAGGTATCTATAAAACAGAGTTAGTGACCAAACGGTTCGCCGATGGTTAAGTGGAGTGAGCGATGAGGTAACACTGGGATCATTTATAAGACGGATAGCTCTATTTTGCACTTTATCGAGATATCCCAGTGCGGTTTGGGGGGCTCCAGCCCAAATATGTGCATTATACTCCATTTTTGGTCTAATGTAAGTTTTATAGATTTTTAGAAGATCAGGTGCAGTAAAGTAAGTTTTACAGCGAAACAAAAAACCTAAACATTTAGCTGCATCTTTAGCTATACCAAAAATGTGGTTTGACCAGGTCAATTTTTGGTTTAACCCGATACCCAGAATGTTCAGGTCTGTTGTGTGCTGCAAAGGTATACCCTGAAATGACAAGCTGGGGGTAGATATTGCAATTTTCCGCGAGATTAAACAGCATTGGGTCTTTTTTGTGTTGAAATCAACACGGTTACACTCTCCCCATTTTTGGATTTTTGCTAAATCATTGTTTAGCTCACTAGTCATGAAATTTTTTGCTGTTGTGTTAATCTGATGATTAATGTTACAGCGACTATGAAATTCATAGGAAGCCACAAGGGTGCTGTCATCTGCGAAACTGTGAATTGGATTGGAGGTTATTGAAAGTAAGTCATTGATAAATATTAAGAAAAGAGTTGGGGATAGAACAGATCCTTGGGGGACACCAGCATTTATTTGAAATTGGTTGGATGTATAACCATCCACAAGTACACGAATCGTGCGATTTGAGAGAAAATCTCCAATCCATTTTAGAAAAACCCTACCTAAACCTAAAGCCTCGCATTTTGCTATTAAAGCATCATGCCATACTCGGTCAAAAGCTTTAGATATATCCAAGGCTACAACATCAGATTCACCAGAGTGGTGAAGACTGATATTTAGCTTCTCGCAAAGGTAAGTCATGAGATCACCGGTTGAACGACGGGCTCTGAACCCGTATTGTCGATCATGGAGCAAACCTTTGCGATCAAGGTATTTCAGAAGCTTTATGTTTACAATTTTTTCCATTACTTTGGAAAGGACTGAGGTTATAGCAATAGGGCGGTAGTTTGAGGGATCGCTTTTGTTGCCTTTTTTTGGAATTGGAAAAACATTCGCAACCTTCCATTGGGCAGGATGAGTACCCGAAGTAAAGGAAAGGAAAAAAAGGTTGCGGAGAGGTTTTGAAATAGTGGAATTAGTTTTTTTGAGAACCATTGAAGTGATTCCATCCGGACCGGCCGATTTGCTTGCGTCAAGATTTTTCAATATTTTCATCACTGTTCGTGTCCTGAAGTAAATTCTACCAAAGGAACAGCCAACGCGTGGAATATGAGGTGGATTTTGTGTTGACTGGGGCAGTGTTGAATTGGAAGCAAATTGTTCACCAAACAAGTTTGCTTTTTCTTTAGAATCTGACACAATTCTGTTATTTTTATCAACAAGTGGGGGAAAAGAGGAATCCCTTACGTCCTTAAGGGGTTAAACTTTGTAAAAGTCCAAAAGGACTTGCTGTTCTTTGGCATGTGGAGCAACCTACGTTTTATTCTTTGGTTGAATAAGAACTTTTGTTTGTTGATAACTCTCTTGCATCTATTTCTGGCCACTATATAGTTGGCCCTGTGAGACTCCGACCGATTGTGTTGGTAACGTTTAAAAGCCTCCTCCTTATTATGAATTGCTTTACTACAAATGCGATTGAACCATGCATTCGGTTTTCGCTGAATACTTCTCATGGAGTGAGGTATGAACAACCTCATGCCAAGCAAGATGGTTTCACTGATCGCATTTGCAGTAAAGTTAACATTCTTCTTGCGAAAACACATTGACCAATCGAAATCTTTAAAAAAGTTGTTTAAACCTTCCCAGTTGGCACGATTATAATTCCATACCAGTTTTTTGGGAGTAGTCTTTCCATTGATCACTGTGTTAATATGGAAGCTTGTTTTCACCAAACAATGGTCGGAGCCCCCCAGGGGACAACCTACTGAAACCACATACTTTTCAGGATGTGTAGTCAGAAACAGATCCAAGAGGTAACCTTCTTGATCAGCACGGTCAGGGACCCTAGTGGGATTTTGAATAAGTTGAGAAAGGTGGAACATTGATGAGAACAGTTCAACTTGCTTCCCAATTGAGTTTTGGCTCAAAGAAGAATTACTTGAAAAATGAAGCCAATCTCTGTTATGGATATTGAAATCCCCAGCCAGAACTATTTCAGTTTTTGGGCATGACTCCAAAATTTCATTAATCTGGTTAGAGAGATTTTCAATCTCCGTAGCAGTTTCATGTTCATTTGAGTTGGGTGATCTGTATAAGAAACAGAAATGTATGACATGTTTTCCAACGAGAATTTTGACCCAAATGTAATGGAAGGTTGGGCTAGAAGCTTTATATTTATGAAGAATGTTGAAAACTATGTCATTTTTAATGAAGATAGCGATGCCTCTTTTAGGGACGAAGTGTGAAACAATTGAGTAGCCTGTAATACTAAAATTATCTTTTTGGCCACTAACTTGCGTTTCACATAGGGCTAGGATAGCTGGTTTTGAAGAGTTTAAATGGCATTCTACGGCATGAAAATTCGTCTGCAACCCACGTATGTTACAAAAATTAATACAAAAGTTGGCAATTTTGATATAGAAAATGAATACAAAATTTTCAGAATCAAAAAAAAAAAAAAAAATTTTTTTAAAATAGAAAGATTTTAAGAATAGAAAAATGAAATAAAAGTAAAAACCGAAATTTTTCTTAATTTGAAATTGAAAGAAAATTATATTTGAATTTTAAAACAAATAAAGAAAAGAAGAATTTAAAAATTTAGAAATTAAAATTAAAAATAAATATGTACGATTTGACCACCTTAATTAATGATTAACACCGGTTAATTTAATTTTACTCAAAGTGAGAAAACGACTTATATCAAAGTTCAACAGTTTTTATCTTGCACGATATAATGGCGAAACACTATATGTGCCCTTATTGAACGAAGTTACAGTCGCAAACTCACACAAAGTAAAACCACATGTATTTTAGATTTTAATATAAAAAAAAAAAAAAATTTTATGTTTAAGAGAAAAATTTAATGTTAAAATATCATAATTAGTATTGATTTATTTAAGTAAGAAGAGATCAACACATAAAATTATATTTAGTGCAATAAATTTAGTGTAATCTAATTTACAATCATCAATACTATTATAAAAAAAAATATAAAAAATTGAGAATTATGAAATAATTAATTTAGATCATCAACATCCATACATAAGAGGAAGGGAGATGGATATATTTGTTTTGTTTACTGCTAGGAGATGTATGAGATGAGAAATAAATTATAAAAAAAAAATTTAATTTGACAAGTTATTAATTGTAAACAAAACAAATCCGACGCGTGTTTTAAAAAATAAAATAAAATTTATTTAATTTTAAAAATAAATTAAAGTTCTTAAACTATATATAAAGAAAAAAAGTTAATGTTTGTAATATTGAAAATCGAAAATAAAATTTGTGTTAGTTATGTGATAGTTTTGTTTAGTTAGAGTATTTTTTTTTCTTTACATCAAATATTTAGAATAATATAAAAAAGAAAACAAAATAATATAATAAAAGTGAAAATAGAAATACTTATCTTGTCACCATTAGAAGTGCGGCTCGGTAATCCAATAATGGAGAGAAATATATTAAATGAAGTAAAACACCATCACAACACAATAAAGAAATTATAATATTTTAAATTTAAAAATTTTTTAAAAAAAAGTCCGTATGTTTACAAAAACTTTTACACCGTTTGAAATAGAGTAAAGAAATTTTAACCATGGGTAGTTTTTGCAAAAAAAATAATTTCGTAGAAGAATTTTTTTCTGTAGCCCCACCTGACACGGGGCTACAGCCCCCCAAAGTTGGAAAAGTCCTGTATTTAAATGGTTATAACAAGAGTTCTGTTAAATATATTTTCAATCTGAAAACGGCAAACGATAGCTGGTAAACTTTATAAATTTTTAACAGACAAATGTTTAGGGTTGCCATACGGTACTAAAATTTAACATTACACAAAACTCAATTTTAGCAAAATTTTTGACCACACATATCTTCTGAACGGTTCAAACTAGGGTCTCGAAATTTTGGGAGAAGTTAGATAATCAGAAATTAGTAGGAGTCGGTTAACAAAATTTTTTTGTCAAGCCCCCTATTTAGGAGCTATAAGGGCTCCAAAATTAAAATTTTGCTATTTTTAAACACCTGTAACTTGAATACCTGTCCAAATTTTTTTTTAGTGATATACAAAATTCAAAGCTCTATAATTATATTTCAACATGTGTCAAAGGTTTTTCTTAGTTTTGAAGGGTTACGAAGCTACAGCCCCTGCAAATTCCAAAAAAGCCCTATATTTAAAATGATATAACATGAGTTCTGTTAGGTTTATTTTCAATCGAAAAACGGTATAAGAGAGCTGCTCTTATAAACTCAACAAAAGTACGTCGATCAAATTTATAGGGTTGCCATACGGTACTAAAATTTAGCATTATATAAAACTCAATTTTTGCAAAATTTTTGGTCCCACATATCTCTTAAACGGTTTAAGATAGGTCCTTGAAATTTTGGGAAAAGTTAGGTCCTCAAAAGCTAGTAGGAGTCGGTTAACAAAATTTTTTTGTCAAGCCCCCTGTTTAGAAGCTATAAGGGCTCGAAAATTGAAATTTTGCTATTTTTAAGCACCTGTAACTTGAATACCTGTCCAATTTCTTTTTAATTAATATACAAAATTTAAAGGTCCAACATTATATTTTAACATATGTTAAAGGCTTTTCTTAAATTTAAAAGCGGTTCCTTAAACTGAAGAAAGCGTCTCTCAGTTTTACTAATTTTTGCTTAGATAATAAAATTCTAAGTAAAATTCCAAATTTTGGTTTAATTCCTAGAAACTACAAAAGTGGAGAGGGAGTGGGGGTTAGATGAAGTTAGGTCCTTGAGAAATTTGGCAACCTTCCCCATAGATGAGCTAATAGGGCTTAAAAATTAAAAATTTACTGTTTTTATAAGTAAGCAGTAACTTAGTCACTAACGTATATATTTCCTAAATTAAACGTTAATATTGAAGCTTCAACATTATATTCCGATAAAATACTTAGTATGAAACACTATATTATTTTGAAAATGTGCCTTTTTTAAAACCCTTGGTTTTTTATCATCACTTGTTTTTTTCCTTTTTTAAAAATATTATGTTATGAAATTTGGATCAAGTGTAATAGTATTATTTAAGTAGATTATTTTGTAAATATGAAATTCTACACAAGTGCTTTGCACTTTTTTGAATTTATCAATAAAAAAAATAAAAAAACATTTCTTCACACATGAGCGAAAAAATTCGAGTATTTACGGTCCTATTCCGTATTTGGCACATTGATTTAAAACTGTATGTTAATCATCACTCATGTTTTTGACGACCAATTGCTCTCGATGAAGAACGCGTTTTAAAAAGAGTTTTTTGAAAGAGTTTTAATTAAATCTTTATGCGAAATTTTCTATATTCGACTAACTACGTCTTTGTGAGTTCCAACCATTGCTGCAGCACCGTCAGTGCAAACACCTATGCATTGATTCCAAGGTATATTTCTTTTTTCAAAATATCTGTTAATACTTTCAAAAATTTGTTCAGATGTTGTGAAAGTTATTAATTGTAAAAAGCATGGTTTTAACAATACTTCTCCGATGGTATATGCTTTTTTTGATTAAGCAAAGTATGAGGCTACTAAAAATGAACACTTTAAGGTCGGTTTGAAAATTTTTCGTTTTTAATTCATTGCGCTTTCTGATGAAAAATCTAATGATTTGTCTTTTTAATTATTATGATTTGTTTCTAAATGTTTCAAAAGTTTATTGTCTTTCAAAGAAGCGTTTACCAATGCATTTCCACATATTACACATTGTGGTAGATCAATTTCGTTTTCTTTTATATAGGTAAAACCGTAATTCAAAAAGGTTTCTTGATACCTATAATTACTTTTTTTATCCAATTTTATCCGTTTTGAAGTTCGAGTAGTAGGAATTTCTAAATTTATATTTGTAGAAGTACTAGTACTTCCCAAATTTTAATTTGTCGAATCTTGTTATGTAGTTTCTTTAATTTGAAGTAATGTTCCCTTCTTATTCATATTTAAATTATTGGGGGCAAACTATAAAACATATATTTAAATAAAAATAATATCTAAACTAACACTAAACTTACTAATTCTTGAATACTTGAATGAATATTTTAATTTTTTGATAAATAAATAACAAATGTTTTAGATTTAGTGGAAAAATACTTATAATGTTTCTAAAAGAAAATTAAAACTACATTAATCAAATGAATAATTATGTAAAATAAAATTATAGGTAAATTTTCTTTAAACATGCTAAATTTTACCCGCCTTTTTTCAAAGAATTTTTTTTCTTCTATTGTTTTTAAAGCAGTAAATTTTTTTTCAAAAGTATTATTTATACGCTAAAAAATCGATCCATTTTAATTTTATTGCGAACCAAAAGTGGGTCGTGACCCATGAATTGAGAAATGCTGGTCTATATCCAAATTATCTTTTATAAACTTTTTAACACCTTTTGATTTTTTAATAGTTCGTTTATGAGAGTTTTAATAGAATACATATTAGAACTTAAGATTACGAATTCTGTAATAATTTTCTTACTCATTTCATCTTTAAACATTCCTATAACTTGGGAAAATTGTATTGATTATTTCTCTCATAATCAGAGGTATCAAAATATTTATTGAGGTCAGGTCTAATTGCCTTATAAAAATCTTCGTACTGCACAGTATATAAGTTAACGACACTTCCAACTTATCAAATAAAACTTCCCTTCCAAACTTCAAAGAAATACAATATTGCAAGAAGAAGAATGTTTCTACATAATGTTGTCCATTGAGTAAAAACTTACTCATAATAAATTGTAAAAAACCAATGGTTTTTATAAAGCACATTTTCAAAATTATATAGGGTTTCTTTCTGAGTATTTTCTCATTTATTGTTATAAAAATATATATAAAAACTAATTATATCAATTTATTAATTATGACTAATAGTGAAATCAATACTTTGAATATAATTCCAATGCACTCAAGAAAACACGGTAACAAGTGCGAAATATAATGTTGGAGCTTCAATGTTACGTTTAATTTTGAAAAAACATACACTGGTGAATAAGTTACTGCTTTATAAAAACATACAAGTTTTTATGTTGAAGACCTACAAGGTTCCCAAGTTTTTGCTAAGCAAACTTACGATGGATCTTCCCAATCCCTTCTGTCCCCACCTTTCCATTTTTTTAGGTTCAAGGAAATCAATTGTGAACTCCACCAAAATTTGGTATTTTACCTAGAATTTTATTATCTAAGCAAAAATGGTTAAAACTAAGAGACAATTTCTTCAATTTAAAGAAACCCTTCAATTTCTTAATTAAAGATATTTCTTCAATTCAAATTTAAGAAATATCTTTAATGTATGTTGAAATATAATGCTGAAGCTTCAAATTTTGTATATTTGTAAAAAAAAGTTTGAACAGGTATTCAAGTTACAGGTATTTAAAAATAGTAAAATTTCAATTTCCGAGCACTTATTGCTTATAGACGTGACAAAAAAATTTTTATAACCGGTTCCTACTAGTTTCTGAAGGTCTAACTTTTTCGAAAATTTCAAAACCCTAGCTGAACCGTTTAGAAGATATGTGGGGCCAAAAATTTTGCAAAAATTGAGTTATGCATAATGGTAAATTTTAGTACCTTATAGCAACCCTATAACTTTTAGACTTATATTTTTGTGAAGCCTATAAAATAAGCTCTTTTTCCGTTCTTAAATAAAAAATACATTTAACAGCACTCTTGTTATACTAATTTAAATATAGGTATTTTTTTTGGAATTTTCAGGGGCTGTAGCTTCGTTATCTTTCAAAATAAAGAAAAACCTTTGACACACATGTGTAAATATAAATAAAGAGCTTTCAATTTTCTATATCATTAAAAAAAATATTCAATTCAAAAAGTATTCAAGTGCGCCCTTATAGCCCTAAACAGATGGCTTGACAAAAAAATTTTGTTAACCGACTCCTACAAATTTCTGAGGGTCTAACTGCTCCCAAAATTTAAAAACCCTAGCTTAAACCGTTTAGAATATATGTGGCCAAAATATTTGCAAAAATCGAGTTTTGCATAATGATAACTTTTAATACCGTATGGCAACCCTAAACATATGCCCTTTGGATTAAATTTTGTTAATGTTAAATTTTTTAATTTAAATTTTTAATTTAACTTTTGAAAAATAAAGACGTGTTTAAAGTAAAAACCAAAATACCTATTTTTATATTCAAAATTTATTATAAAGGAAATTTTAGGAACCATTAAACCTTAACTGGTGCTGGCGTTACAGTGAATATTAGTGAATTAGTAAACTAAACTTTTAATATAACAGATTTTTTTTTTTAAAACAAACGGAAAAAAACTTTACAGCGAAAAACAAATAAACTAAATAAAAACAGAAAAACGTTTCTATAAAAATCCTTAAAAACAAAAATTAAAATTAAAATAAACTGAAGGATTGTACAAAGTGGCAAATAAAAATAGAGAAATGTTTCTATAAAAATCTGTAATAAAAATAAAAAATTAAAAAGAAAAATACTGAAAAAGTGTGAAAATCAACGAAATGAAAATATTAATCAAATTAAAACAGTGAAATTTTTCTAAAAAATTCTGTTATAAAAATTTAGAAAAATTAAAGAAAAACGAGGAAGATTATAGTTGCCCTTGTCAACTTTTAGATACCCGTGCATACCCACTATGGTGTATAAAATAAACAGTAATTTACTTCCCTTATACATTTAACTCATTACCCCATAATTTTAACGTAAAAAAAAAAAAAAAATTAACAAAAAAAAAAAAAAAATCACAAAACAAAAAACAAAATTTTCATTCATTGTCCCATAACTTTAGCTAAAAAAAAAAAAAAAAAAAAAAATTAACAAAAAAAAAAAAATCAAAAAAAAAAAAAAATTTTCATTCATTGTCCCATAACTTAAGGTTAAAAAAAAAAAAAAAAAATAAAAAAAAAAAAAAACAAAAAAGAAAAAAAAACAAAAAAAAAAATTGGCCCACCCTAAAAGTCCGATGGTCCGAGTGATGTCCAACTTTGTCAAGTAACTTGCCCTATTAATTTACCTGCCCAATTTTAATTTTAACCTTGTAGCTTTATTAGATTCACAGTTATTGAATCGAAAACTTTGTATGGCAGCCCCCCGAAAATGGGGCCCTAACATTTTGAAACTTTATATAAGTGCTCGATCCATTATATAACTAACCGTGTGTAAATTTCAGCCTCGTAGTATAATTAGTTTTGAAGAAATTCATATTGGTGCAAAGAAGTTGTATGGCAGCCCCCCGTAAATGGGGCCCTAACATTTTGAAACTTCATATAAGTGCTCGATTCATTATATAACTAACCGTGTGTAATTTTCATCCGCGTAGTATAATTAGTTTTGAAGAAATTCATATTGGTGCAAGGAAGTTGTATGGCAGCCCCCCGAAAATGGGGCCCTAACATTTTGAAACTTCATATAAGTGCCGGAGTCATTATAAAACTAACCGTGTGTAATTTTCATCCCCGTAGTATAAATAGTTTTGAAGAAATTCATATTGGTGCAAAAAAGTTGTATGGCAGCTCTCCGAAGCCTTGGTCCGATTTTAACCAAAAACAATAGGGAACCTAGAAATTGTCTAAAAATGACTTTCTGTGAATTTCAAGACTCTAGCCCTTTTAGTTTTTGAGTTATCGTGCTGACACACGGACGGACGGACGGACGGACGGACGGACAGACACACATAGCTAGATCGACTAATTTTTCGATTCTGAGCCGATGCGTACCCTTGACACTATATCTAGCTCGTCTAGATCGATGCGTTACAAACGGAGGAGCAAATCTAATATACCCGATGTCATATATGTATGCACGGGTATAATAAACTGAAAGCTGTGAAGGTACAGCAGTACAATAATATTAATAAGTAAAATTTATTATAACATTTGAACATTTGAATTATTAAGGTAAATTCAAAAGAAAATATTTTTTTTTTTTTTTCTACCTATATTTTTAATAATAAGATAAATGCGGTATGCCTTGAAACTTAAATCGAAGCATTTAAAAAACAAAATATTCCCCAACAAGTTTTTTAAACAATTTAAAAAAAAAAACAATTTAATTTTTTTTGTAAAATAAAATTAAAACAATAATAAAAATAATAATTAGATTTTATAGAACAAATTAAATTGTAGTTAGTAATAAATTATATTTTCTCCTGGGGGTTTTTTGTTTTGTTAATTAATTTAAAACAAAAGAAAATATGATTGCTGTATCACAATGGTGCATGTGGCAGCTCACATAATAAAAAAAAATGAAAGTTATATAATTGTTCCTAAAAAAACAATAATGAAAGAAAAAAAAATAAAAACAAATATGATATCAAAAAAAGAAAAAAGACTTTAAATGGACAATGCTAAAATGTGAATTAATAAAAATGCAAACGAGAGTAAATGAAAAAATTTAAACAAAGAATTAAAAACAGATGATAATTCCTTTTCCATATTAAACGATATGGATCTGGACGATTGTGACGATAGAGACGATAGCTATGATAATGAAAATGATTTTATTGAAGTTTTATGGCCAAGAAGCAAACAAAATTAATAACTCTATTAATAAAAATTATACAAATAAAATTATCATAGAAAATAAACAAATTAATAAAAGATACAACAAAAATAATACTAACAGTTCTAATGAAAATAATTGTTCTAATAATAAGGAGGATCAAAATGTAATAAATAAACCATCGAAATCAAAAATTCCACCTATAATAATTTTTAATAATAATACAGCAATAATAAAAGAATTAATAAAAAACGGAAGAAATTATTTATAGTCTTAAACTAGAAAAAATTTAAGAGGCTAATATTATAAAAGTATTAACACTAACAACAAAAAAAACAGTTGCGGAAAACAAAAAGCTGCCAATAGAGTCCAAATAGAACCGAATAGTACTATTTCAAACATCTTAAATAAAAACGTATTAGATAACCAGCTAATCAAATAGGAAAAGTTAAAGAAATCTTCTCTAAGATAATGCACAAGGTGTCAAAGATTCAACCATTCAGCGTTTAATTGTAATATGGAACCAAGGTGCGTGAAATACAGCGGAAATCATCTTGCATCAAATTGCAAAATAGTAAAAAATAGTCCTGCAAATCAACTATTCTACACATTGTGCAAAGGTAATGGTCACCCAGAACAAAATATTGTATGTAATGAAATTTTGGATGGAGAGAAAATTTTATCAATGCTAACAGAACTTAGTAAAAATGTAGCCAGTTTTTGCGAAACTCGCAAAGAATTCAAAACCCAAATGAAAAACCAAGTAATGTGGATTGATTTCCGTATAAACATTCATTTGATTTATCTATATATAAAACCGAAAGAGTGTTTGTATGTTTGTTTGTTTGTATGTGTCGAATAGGCTCCAAAACTGCTAAGCCGATTCTCATGAAAATTTGAATATAAAGATTTTCGGGTACGGAAAGAAATCGTGGGCTAAAAATTTTGCTCTAACGGACCGCCCAGGGGCTATGGTGCAAGTATTTAAACATTTTTGTTTTAAAATTAAAACGGTTCGACCAATTAACTTGAAATTTTGTATACGTAATGGTTTTTGAGAATTGAGTTGACACTATTAACAGTTTTGGAATTTGTTAACCCAAAATCGGTCCAAATTTTGTCCGATTTTACGCAATACTACTTTGGCTAAAAAGAAAGCCACAAAAAAACATTGTTGAGTTCCATTAACCCATTGTGGGCCAACAACTTTTTATAGGTTTTTTCAATACTTAACTCAAAATTAGAAACGGTTCGGCCGATTTTTTTCAAATTTTGTATACGTGTTCCTCTGTGAGGATTCAGTTGACACTATTCACAGATTAGAAATTTGTTAACACATGCTGGCCCGACCGTTGTCAAAAAACATGTTGGAAGCAAATATTGTCCAATTTTGCGAAATACTACATTGGCTAAAAAGAAAGCATAAAAAAAAGATTTTATAGATCTCCGTTAACCCATTAACTCCGGACCCAATTGCTTTTTATAGATTTTTTCGTTACTTTATTCTAAATTAGAAACGATTCGACCGGTTTTCTTTAAATTTTGTATACACGATGTTCCTTGAGAATTGTGTTGAGACAATTAACAGTTTTGGAAGTTTTTACCCCATATCGCCGCGAAGGTTTGTTAAAAAAAAAATTGATTCCAAATTTTGTCCGATTTTACGAAATACTGCTTTGGCTAAAAAGAAAACTTCAAATAAAAATTTTGTTGAGTTCCATTAACCCATTGCGGCCCAACAGCTTTTTATAGGTTTTTTCAATGCTTTACTCTAAATTAGATACGTTTCGACCGAGTTCCACTGTGAAAATGCAGTTGACACTATTGATTTGGAATTTGTTAACGACGGTTAGTCAAAAAAAAATTTTGGAAGTAAATTACGTCCAATTTAGCGCAGAGAGAAAAAAAATTTTTGAGTTCTGTTAACCCATTTCGTCACAGCGTCATTTTTTAGATTTTTTTGTTACTTTACTTTAAATTAGAAACGGTTTGACCGGTTGACTCCAAATTTTGTAGGCGTGAAGCACCTTGAAAATGGAATTGAGTCTGTTAGCAGGCTTGGTGTTTGGTAACACATGTCGGTCCTACGATTAGTCAAACAAAAAATTAAAGTACTTTAGTACTTCTTTGAATTAAAGGAACTTTAAAGAAATTACTAGTATAATCCTATTAAAATCGTTTAAAGAGAATTGCTTTAATTTATTTTATGTGTAGCCATGTGTAATTTTTATGTTAACTTTTTGCAGTAACATCAATTTAAATTAAACTTCCATTGAGAGGAGCAGCAACGCGTACCGGCTAGCTAGTAAATAATAAAACAGAAAATTTAATTAATATTTATTAATGTAAATTTATGCAGATCGTTTAATAAATAGTTGTCATTATAATGATTTTTTAAATAAAAATAATCCAGCTATTGTTGCACTTTGTCAAACAAAGTTAATCCAGAAAGATAGGATGCATTTTAAAAAATTCAGTTTTATTAGGAAACATCCCAGTATTAGGAAAGATTTGGATAAGAACTGTAGGGGAGGTGGTGTAGCCATTATCCTAAAAAAACTTTTAGGTTTGAAAAAATTTCAACTATATCTTTATAATGTGTAAAAAATTTTGTTAACCAACTCCTACTAATTTCTGAGGATCTAACTTCTCTTTCGATAATTTTTAATGCTTAGAAATATGTGTAATTAAATACCTTTGCAACAAAATAAATATCATATTATTGTAGCAATGTATGTTTCAATGCGACATAATGAATATTCTCAGACAGAAATTATCCAAGTTTCCAAAACACTAAATATAAAAGACGTAAATAATTACTATCTGTTATGAGGCGATATTAATGCAGAAAGTAAAAGCTGGGGAAATAACAATTACAATGCAAGGGGGAAATTTGTTGAAAATTTAATTGATAAGAACAACTGGAATTACAAAATAAAAATTTATTCTTCTTTTACTCCTTCATTTATTACTCATTAATTTTTGGATTTGATACTAGCGGATTCTAGACAAATTTTAAATCAAATCCAACCAGGTAAATTAAAAATTTACCATATGATAGTAACCATGCTGCAATTCCTGATGTTTCTTTATTAGGAAATGAAGATTTTCAATTTGCAGCACCAGTATATAATTTTAATTAGCAATTTAAACAAGTAATGAAAAAAAAGCAAGGGTTTTTAAAAAGAACATCTTCAAAATTATATAGGGTTTCTTACTGAGTATTTTATAATTTATTTTTATAAAAAAATGTATATAAAAATAAATGATATTATAATTTAGTTTTTTCATCAATTTATTAATTATGACTAATAGTGAAATCAATACTTGGAATATAATCTCATTGCACTCAAAAAAACCTGTTAACAAGCGCGAAATATAATGTTGCAGCTTCAATGTTAACGTTTAATTTTGGAAAAAAATTTGTATATTTGTACATTTGTAGCAATTTTGTATATTTGTAAAAAAAAATTTGAACAGGTATTCAAGTTACAGATGTTTAATAATACCAAAATTAAAATTTTTGTGCCCTTATAATTTCTAAACAGACTTGACAAAAAAATTTTGATAACCGACTCCTACTAATTTCTAAGGATCTAACTTCTCCCAAAATTTCCAAACCCTAGCTTGAACTGTTTAGAAGATATGTGTCTAAACCGTTCAAGATATGTGTCTAAACAATTCTATAGCTTTTAGACTTGTATTTTTGTGAAGCCTATAAAATAAGCTCTTTTTCCGTTCTTAAATAAAAAATACAATTAACAGCACTCTTGCTATACTAATTTAAATATAGGTATTTTTTTTGGAATTTTCAGGGGCTGTAGCTTCGTTATCTTTCAAAATAAAGAAAAACCTTTGACACACATGTGTAAATATAAATAAAGAGCTTTAAATTTTCTATATCTAAGTTACAGGTGTTTAAAAATAGAAAAATTTCAAATTTCATGCCCTTATACCTCCTAAACAGGGGGGTTTACAAAAAAATGTTGTTAACCGACTCCTACTAATTTCTGAGGATCTAACTTCTACCAAAATTTCAAGACCTTAGCTTTCACCGTTTAGAAGATATGTGTGGCCAAAAATTTTGCAAAAATTGAGTTTTGAATAATGGTAAATTTTAGTTCCGTATGGCAACAGAAAACTTTTGCCTTTCAAAAATTTATAGAGGTTTTAAAGCAAGCTATTTTGTGCCGTTTTCATGTTGAGCATACACCTAAGAGAAATCTTATTATAACAATTTCAAAATAGGGCTTTTTCCAACTTTGGGGGGCTGCAGCTCAGAACGGGAGTAGCTAGAGAAAAAAATTCTTCTACGAAACTATTTAAAAATTTGTTTTCTCTATTTCAAACGATGTAAAAGACGGACAGAGTAAAACTATATAAACACATTTTTAATTAATTTAATATACATATAATATGTATATAATAAAAAGTAAATAATAAAATGTAATTATAATTTATGTTCATTAAATTTAAATTCCTAAAAAAAAATGGTTCGAACATTTAATAAAATTTTATTATCAAAATCATAATTTCCTTCAGAAATTAATTTAAAACCTATACCTGGAGGACCTTGTAGTTTTTTAGAAGAAGAAACTGTACTACGTCCAAATTTATCAAACGACATTATGATTTTAACTGATTGTTAATATAAAAAGTTATTGAATTATATTTGCTTCTCTCAACTATTCAATTATAGATATAATTTCATTATGATGATTGTTGTTACCAGCTGTTTCTGATGCAATTAAAAGTATTAATCTATCAACTAATTCATTAGGATCATCCCAATAAACATACAGATTTGATTTTATAAAATAATTAGTAAAATTTTTTTCGAGCGAAAATTTATAATCATGTTGATATAATTTTCTTAATATAATTTTTTATTTAAAACCTTTGTTTCCTTTTATTGCATTATTGCATTCTTCTATGTGCATTTCTTTTATTAAATTAAATATTTCAATCAAAATATTTTTAAGTAATTGCATCTATTTCAAAATTGGCATTCCCAAGTTTTCGAATATTTAATGACTCATCATATGGTCCAATATCTTATCAAGTTGTGACTTGTTCAGAACAGGAAATTGTGAAATTTATGATTCATCAAAAATATTATCATTGAAATTATAAATAAGTTGTTATTATCATCAGCATGCAATTTCTGGTTTGATAACATTATTTGAAATTTATTGTTGTTGTATGACAACAATTGTTAATTCTTTCAATGGTTTTATATTTGGAGTGAAAGCTTCTTCCAGATTGTGGTCTTCCGATAGCTTCTGAACTTTAAAAGATTGAAATTTCCTTTTTAAATTTTTACGTGTTTTAATTAAATCTTTCATAAGTTGTTCATCCACTTTTTAAATGTGGATTAGTTCAATTATTAACTGTAAGTTATCGACTGAACTGTTCTCTTGCTAACTGCTAACTGATAATCTCTAACTGCTGACTGGTTTTATTAATTTTTTTAGATATTCGTATTTAGGTTGATGTAATGATTTCGAGTAAATACATATGTTTCTAAATTTCAGGCCTTTGGGATCTAAAACACACTCAACATAACATTAGTTTTATCACATTTTGAAGGTTCAACTATTAGTGCTCATATACTATCCGGAAAGCATTCACCATGTCTTTTTATATTCTTTTTTTGAATTTCGATCAAAATTTTTAATTTTAGCTACGTTATCTACTTTTATAAATTTCATTTCCTAAAAGGTACTTAGTGTATCGGGGACTTTCTAAAATTAAACTGTTTTTTATGTCTCTTCAAAATAAATATTCGATTCGTAACAAAAAAAAAACTGTTAATGGAAAAGGTGTAATTAACTCACTAATTAATAAGCAATTTGAAGTACATTTACCTTGGTAAATATACTTACTGCGGTCTAGGAACAAAACTAAAAAACGACTAGCACGAGGTGATAAAGAAATTAAAGGTATAGATGAGGCTTGCCGAGAGCATGATAAAACATATTCTAAAAATAGTGATCAAAATCAACGTCATATAGCTGATAAATATTAGCAGAGAAATTGCTTGGCAAAGAGTAAAAGCTAATGATTCAAGTTTTGTTGAACGGTTTAATTCATATCTAGTTACAAACTCAATGAAAGCAAAAGTTTAACTGGGTATGGGATTAAAAAAGAAAATTTTACGAAAAAGGAAAACTCAGAGAAAAAAGCTTTTGAAAAATTGTTATAAAGGAAGCTAACATGGCTGTTAAAAATATAAAAAAACAAGTGATGAAAAAAACCAAGGGTTTTTTAAAAGCACATTTTCAAAATAATATAGTGTTTCATACTGAGTATTTTATCGGAATATAGTGTTGAAGCTTCAATGTTAACGTTTATTTTAGGAAATATATACGTTGGTGACTAAGTTACTACTTACTTATAAAATGAGTAATTTTTTAATTTTTAAGTCCTAATAGCCCGTCTATGGGGAAGGTTGCCCAATTTTTCAAGGATCTAATCCTCACTACTCTCCTTTCCCCAACTTTTTTAGGTTAACGGAAATAAATTGTGAATTCTACCAAAATTTGGAATTTTATTTAGAATTTTACTATATAAGCATAAAATGGTTAAAACTGACAGACACTTTCTTCAATTTAAAGAACCGCTTTTAAATTTCAGAAAATCTTTTAACATATCTTATAATGCTAAATTTTAGTACCGTTTGGCAACCCTGTACATTTTAGTGATGTATTTTTGCAAAGCCTAAGAAAGCAGCTCTCTTTTACCATTTTTAGATTGAAAATATAGCTAACAGAACTCTTATTATACCAATTTAAATATAGGGCTTTTTTGGAATTTAGGGGGCTGTAGCTTCGTCACCCATCAAAATTAAGAAAAACCTTTGACACATGTTGAAATATAATTAAAGAGCTTTCAATTTTGTAAATCTCAAAAAAAAAATTTTTTTTTTTAAATTTTTCAAATTTCACTTGAAACTCTTCATAATAATTAAATAATAACAATAAAAATTCAAGCAGCACCCAATTGTCAAGAAGCAAAAGAAAAACGCATAGAAAAATTAGAGATAATCGTTGAAACTGTTTTGCAAACGTTTTTTTTAAAGTTTTTCTTTCGCAATCGGTTAAAAGAACTCGACAAAACATTTTTTAAAACATTCCCCTAATTCAAAGAATTTTTACCTACTTTAAAAAATTGGACGTAATTTTTACTTACAAGCAATTTTTTTTTGAATAATCGTAGGAATGATAAGTATATTTTTTTTTTTTTTGCGAGGGAATGGAACGCTCGAAAGCCACCCATTGAAACTGTGCCGCATTTCGTTGGGTAGTGTGTGACTTTAACGCACCATAACCACACCCTTTTTGAACCAAACTTTAGGAAGGAACCTGTGATAAAAATGTACAGTTTAGGATATGAAAGGATTTTAAGGTTTGTGGGAGGTTATTTGGGAATTTTGGATTATGGTGGATGAGGAAAATTTGGAAGGATATTTGGGAGAAAGATGTTAATATCCTTCTTAAATTTAATTAAGTCGTACACATACGAATTACCAACTTTAGGAAACACATTGGACGGAATGTGATTCCATAATCTCGAAATGCGCATAACAAACGAAATTCCATAAGCCGTGTTTCGCCATCTTAACATTTCGACGCAGTAGGGATGAGCATCTGTTGCACTCCTTGTTTCACGTTGGAAAACTTTGAGTGGAGGCATTAATTGTTGGATTTCCTTAGAACAGGTGTTCGTTCCCACTAGGTATCTATAAAACAGGGTAAGTGACCAGACTGTGCGCTGATGGCTAAGTGGAGTGAGCGTTGGGTAACACTGGGATCATTTATAAGACGAATAGCTCTGTTTTTCACTTTATCGAGATATCCCAGCGCCGATTGGGGTGCACCAGCCGAAATATGTGCATTATACTCCATTTTTGGTCTAATATATGTTTTATAGATATTGAGGAAATCTAATGGAGAGAAGTAAGTTTTACAGCGATACAAAAAACCCAAACATCTAGCTGCATCTTTAGCTATACCAAAAATGTGATTTGACCAAGTCAACTTCTGGTTTAACTCGATGCCCAAAATATTTAAATCTGCTGAGTGCTGCAAAGCTTCTCCCTGAAAAATCAAGTTGGGAATGGAAGTTGCTATTTTTCGCGAGATGAGACAGAATTAGATTTTCTTCGTGTTTAATTGAACACGATTATTTTCACCCCATTTATGAATTTTTGCTAAATCGTTATTTAGCTCACTGACAGTGAAATTTTTTGCTTTTGTAATAACCTGATGATTAATGTTACAGTGGTTATGAAACTCATAGGAAGCTACAAGGGTGCTGTCATGCGAAACTTTGAATTGGATTGGAAGTTAAAGATAGAAGATCATTGATGAATATTAAGAAGAGGGTGGGAGAAAGAACAGAACCCTGAGGGACACCAGCGTTTAGTTTAAATTTGTCAGATGATAAATCATCGACCATTACTCGAATCGTACGATTCGAAAGGAAATCTCCAATTCATTTGAGAAAGACTCTACCAAACCCTATAGCTCTGCGTTTTGCTAACAAAGCAGCATGCCATACACGGTCGAAAGTTTTAAATCAGATTCACCAGAATGCTGAAAAATAATATTGAGCTTTTCACAAAGGTAAGTCATGAGATCTCCAGTTGAACGACGGGCTCTGAACCCGTATTGACGATCATGAAGCAAGCCTTTATGATCCAAATATTTCAATAGTTTTTGGTTTATAATTTTTACCATTACTTTGGAAAGGACCGAAGTTATAGCTATACGGCGGTAGTTCGAGGGATCGCTTTTATTACCTTTTTTTGGAATTGGCAAAACTTGCGCACTCTTCCATTGGGCAGGATGAATATCCGAAGTAAAAGATAAATAAAAGAGGCTGCGTAAAGGTTTTGAAATGGTAGAGTAGATTTTTTTAAGAACCATCGTTGTGATTCCGTCGGGACCGGCTGATTTGTTTGTATCTAGATTCCTCAAGATTTTCATCACTGCTCGTGAGTTACGTCACAGTTGGTAACCCCAACCAAGATAGTAATTAATGAACCTCCAATAAAAGATAAAACTCAATTTCACGTTTATAAAATTTAAAATATTAATTTGTAAGACAAAACATTTTTAATTTTTGTTTTTCCTTTTATTCTTTTCAATTTTATACAAAAATGTAATTAGCCACGTTTTTGTATACTAAGCATAATTACGGTCAATTGCATTTGAACTAATTTTAAATATGTAATTGCACTTGAAATAATTTAACTTTATAAATGTAATATGAAACCCAACATATGGTGAAATAATTTTGTACACAAAATTCAGTACGAACATTTATTATATTAATATTGATTTTGTAATAAGTAAAAACTCAAGTAAATTTCCTTTTTGTAATTCGATACTGAATTTTGTTTCGAAAGATATTTTCGACTAATAAATTAAAATTAGTATTAAGTAAGATAAAGCAAATTGTTTTTGTAAAATAAAAATAATGATTATTGTAATATTAAAAAATTGATTTGTTAAAAAAAGCCAGTCTTAAGACCAAACTCAAACTATAAAGTTGAGAAAAATAAAATTGCAAATGCAGACTGGAAAGAGATAAAAGCAGCTTTAATAACCAACTTTGGGATCAAAGAGAGTTATCATCACCTATACCAGCAAGCCCTTGCAGTAAAAAATTATCAGGTTAGACAATATTATAATACTTTAGTAATAGTTTTAAGTAAATTAAATGAAAAATACGAATATGATAGTAATAAGCCAACAGAATTCTCTGCTGAGAATAATGAAAGATTCATTTTAAATATATTTTTAAATAACATAGATGCAAATTTGGCATCAATAATAATAAATAAAGATATTAAAAAAATACGGGAAGCTTTTGACTCGTTAGAAAATTTAGGTATGATTAGAGATAGGCATAAATTTTGTAATAACTATAACGGTTTTAAAAATATAAATAAAAAAAATAATCAATATCAAAATAATGATAGACGAACAGGACAATTTCGACAGAACATAGAGCTACAAAATACGTATAGAAATAAACAAAATTCTTTTCATAATTATAGAAATAACATTCAGAATATTTACCAAAATAACTATAGAAATAATAACAACCAAAGTACTTATCAAAATACTTCTAGAAATAATTTTGAAACTACATCTAGAAACAATTACCAAAATACTGAACGAAACCCTACAAACTCTGGACAGTCAAGAATTAGTAGAAATAGTCGGTTTACTAATAAAAATAGAAATTTTGAAAGATCAGAACCGATGGATACTTACGAACCACCAAAAGAGGAGGTAAATTTTCTCTTACAGCCTCGGAAATTTACTTACCAATAGTTTTACTCACTGTTGACAATACAAAATTAAAATGTTTAATAAATACCGGGTCTTCCACTTCACTACTCGATGAAAATCAGTTACCACAGTATAAAAGAAATAATTTAATAAGACCTATATTTTTTTTTTTTTTTTTTTTTTTTTTTACGCTATTAATTGACGCTATAATAGGTCAAAACCTACTTAAACCATTAGGTGCTATTATTGACTTAGAAAATGAAATTTTAAAAATCAATAATAATGAAATCAAATTTATTGATAGTTGTCCATATAAATTCGAAGAAATTTATCAATTAGAAAAAAATAATTTAAACGATTCCAAATTTAAAATTCTTTTTCAATCTTTAAATAAAGAAGAGTGTAATACTTTAAATCATCTTATAAACTCATATAAAGATCTCTTCTTTAAAGAAGGTGATCAATTAACTAGTACTTTTAATATTCAACATCAAATCGTAGTCACGACCGATAGACCTATATATTCTAAAATATATAGATATCCTCGTATCCACGAACAAGACATATCTACTCAAATTTCAGATATGCTAAAGCAAGGAATAATTAAAGAAAGTAGTTCTCCTTACAACAGTCCACTATGGATAGTGCCCAAAAAACAAGACAATTCTGGAAAGAAGAAATGGCGTCTTGTTGTGGACTATAGAAAACTAAATGAGGTAACCATAGATGATAAATTTCCTATACCTATTAGAAAATATATTGGATAAATTAGGAAACTCGCAATATTTTACAACACTAGATTTGGCCAAAGGGTTCCACTAAATCTTAGTGAAAAAAGAAGACCGTCCGAAGACAGCCTTCTCCACACCTTTTGAACATTATGAGTACGTAAGGATGCCGTTTGGATTAAAGAATGCTCCGGCAACTTTCCAACGCCTTATGAATAATGTTCTTAAGGAATATATTAATAAAATATGTGCATGTTATTTAGATGACATACTTATATTCTCTACTTCTTTAGAAGAACATACAATCAATATAAAAAAAATATTTAACAAACTTAGAGAAAATAACTTAAAAATACAAATAGATAAATGTAAATTTTTTGCAAAAGAAACCGAATATTTGGGTCATATTTTAACTCCAGAAGGAGTAAAACTCAATCCTAAAAAAGTAGATGACATTTTAAAATTAAAACTTCCCACTACACAAAAACAGATAAAATCATTTTTGGGAATCACGGGATATTATCGTAAATTTATTAGGGACTATGCCAAATTAGCAAAACCATTGACAAACTTTCTGAAAAAAATAGTAAAATAAACATAAAGGACTCTAATTATATAAATGCCTTTGAAAAATTAAAAAGAGTAATTACGGAAGACCCTATACTCAAATATCCCGATTTTAACAAAAAGTTTCAATAAGTAACATGCTAGTTCCTTTGCCATTGGTGCAACTTTACAACAGGATTCACATCCAATATATTATGCTAGCAGAACTTTAAATGACCATGAAAAAAATTACTCTCCTATCGAAAAAGAACTGCTTGCCATTGTTTGGGCAACCAATTATTTTAGGCCGTATTTATATGGTAACAAGTTTAAACTTTTTACAGATCATCAACCGTTAAAATGGTTACATACAAAATCTCAAAGAAAAAACATCAATCCTAGATTAAATAGATGGTTATTAAAATTAGGAGAGTATAACATGGATATTGAATATATAAAATACAAGGAAAATAAAGTGGCAGGTTTCCTTAGCCGAATAGATACAAATAAACACGAAATAAATCTCTTAGAAAATATAGAAAATTTTAATAGTTCTGATAATGAATCTCAAATAAACTCAAGTACAAATTACTCTCTTGAAAATAATGTGGATTCTTCCGATTTACAAAATGTATACGAAGATACAAATCATAACGATATTCAATCTGAATTTAGTAGCAATAGCAATATTTCAATGGAAAATAACATAGATCCTTCTGATCTACAAGCTGTATCCGAAGATACAGATTACAATGATGAAATTCTATCTCAATTAAGTAATAATACAAATTATTCAATGCAAAATAATATAAATATTTCTGACTTTGTTTCCGAAAATTTGAGCAACGAGACTGTACATTCTCAAGAAGAAGAGGCAAATGACCATTTCCCAATTTTAGATACGGTCGTGAACAGATTCAAAACCCAAATAATTCTCACTGATATTAAAAATAAGGATATAGAAATAACGTTTGGTAATAAAAGGATATTTATAAATTCAGACAATATACAAAACAATCTTAGTGATATATGTAGAAGACATATAAAAACAGGTAGAATAGGCATTTTCTCTGAACTAAACGACCAAAAATACAATATAGTACAAAGAAAGCTAATTGACCTATATGGAAGCTTTCAAAACATAAAGTTTGTTAGGTATAGTTATTTCGCAAAAGACATGATTACAGAAGATGAAACCTTTAAACAGATACATAAATATCATAAAAACGAAACAGGACATACCGGTATAAACGAAAATTATGAAGGTCTAAAAAAGTCATATATTTTCCAAAATTAAAAAACTATATTCAAAAATATATTAATAATTGTGATATATGTAGCCGAGTTAAATATGACAGAAAACCAATAAAAAAGAAATTCCAATTGACAGAAACACATAAAGACATTAAAGAAATTATACATATGGACATATATACTAATTCAAAACAAAACTTTTTGACGTTATTAGACCGTTTTTCTAAATATGCTACCGCTTTTCACCTAAATGATAGAAATAATCAAACTATAATAGAAAAACTTAGAGAATTCAAATCAAACAGAGGGCATTTCAAAAAATTGATTACCGATAATGAATTTAAGAGTATTAATATAAAAAATTTCCTTAAAGACGAACAAATTGAACTTCACTTAGTAAAATCTAACAATCACACTGGAAATTCAGACATCGAACGGTTTCACAATACTATTAGCGAAAAAATTAGAGTTTTAGGTATTGTTAATAAAGACCTTAATGTTATCGAAAAAATGTATAAAGCAATTGAGTGGTATAACAACAGTTACCACTCAGTGACAAAAGAAAAACCAATTAATATTCAAGAAGGAAACTGTAATAAAAACAAAATTTATGATTTGTTACTGACAGAAAAATCTAGATATGTAAACAAACTTAATTTAAAAAGAGAAAACTATACCGAAAATAGAACTGAAGGTTATATAAAAAACTATAAAAGTGTTAGACATAAGGAACAACCCAAATTTATAAAATCTAAGCTAGAAAATATACATCCATCAAATATTAAAAGAAATTGTAAATTTTCAGGTAAAATTAATATTAACAATCTTCCTAATGCTATCAACAATACCAATGCAAATCCAGGCCCATCTCACATTTGAAAAAATCGAGTCAGACTTGGGATATACAGAAATCAAACTGGAGGATATAGAATTAGTAAAAAACTATAATACAATCTTACATATCATTAACCCCAAAGAAATTTCAGAAATACTAAATAAATTAGAAGATAATATAAATTTATCAGAAATACAAAATAAACTTATCTTAACTCAACAATTAAATGTCGCGAAAAATAAGATTAAAACTTTAATTCCACACAGGCACAAACGGGGTCTAGTAAATTTCATTGGCACTGTTCAAAAATGGCTGTATGGTACAATGGACGATTCTGATCGACAAGAAATCGAAGATCATTTAAAAATAATTGACAAAAATAATCATAATGCCATAACAAATTTAAACAGTCAAATAACAATTAATAACAATTTTAATAACACTTTTATTAAGCTCAAACAAATTATTGAAAACGACAGATCCTTAATTAATGAAAAACTTAACGACATAAACACTCAATACACAACAATTTATAAATACTTACTTTACACAGATTTTGCACTAAAAATTAAAATTATACAAGATAACATTGAACACATTCAAGACAACATAGCATCAGCTAGACTAGGAATAATACATAGCAATATATTAACAAATGAAGAAATTTTAGAATACGATATTGATTTTAATAAATTACAAAATATTAAATTAGCCACATTAATTGATAGTAAAGAGAACATTATTTTTGTTATTAAAATACCTAATGAAACAATCAGTGTACCAACAACTATGTTAATTCCAATTGGTGATAGATTTAATAATGAACTAATGTTTGAACAGTAAAAAATTGTAAAATATGATAACAAAAATTTTAATCATGAAAATAAAAAAGATATAAAAGATTTAAAAATTTCAAAAAACTGCATTTTCAAAGGAAACTGCTTAAAAATTTTCAATAATGTATCAGAAATAATTATTTTAAAAATAGGATTAATTTTAGTAAAAAATCAGATAAATGTAAATTTTAATAGTACCTACTTGTGATGAACGAAAGTTCAAAATAAATGGAAATCACATATTCAATTTTAATGATTGTCCAATAAATATAAATGGAAAAGTTTTTAATAGTAATCTAAGACAATTCAAACAAAGTTTTACAATATCAGATTATCTAAATATGAATCAAGAAATTAATGAAAATATCAGTTTTAACGACATAATACTAGAACAAGTAAAAAATATTGAAGAAATAAAAGAAATAAAATATCATAAAAATAATTATTATATTTATTTATGTCTTATAATTTTTATAATTTTATTAGTAATAAGCATAATTATATTTCTATTAATATTATTCAAAAAATTCAAAATATTTAAATTTGCGACTCAGGAGAGTCTTAATCTTAACAAGGGAGGAGTTACGTCACAGTTGGTAACCCCAACCAAGATAGTAATTAATGAACCTCCAATAAAAGATAAAACTCAATTTTACGTTTATAAAATTTAAAATATTAATTTGTAAGACAAAACATTTTTAATTTTTGTTTTTCCTTTTATTCTTTTCAATTTTATACAAAAATGTAATTAGCCACATTTTTGTATACTAAGCATAATTACGGTCAATTGCATTTGAACTAATTTTAAATATGTAATTGCACTTGAAATAATTTAACTTTATAAATGTAATATGAAACCCAACATTGGTGAAATAATTTTGTACACAAAATTCAGTACGAACAATTATTATATTAATATTGATTTTGTAATAAGTAAAAACTCAAGTAAATTTCCTTTTTGTAATTCGATACTGAATTTTGTTTCGAAAGATATTTTCGACTAATAAATTAAAATTAGTATTAAGTAAGATAAAGCAAATTGTTTTTGTAAAATAAAAATAATGATTATTGTAATATTAAAAAATTGATTTGTTAAAAAAAGCCAGTCTTAAGACCAAAAAGTTGAGAAAAATAAAATTTAAACAATTTAGATTAAAATATTGTGTTTTTATTTTAAAAACCCATAATTCGTGTCCTAAAGTAAATTCTACCAAAGGAGTAGCCAACTTCTGGAATATTTGGTGGTCTTTGAGTTGACTGGGGCAGTGTTGAGTTAAAGGAAAATTGTTTGCTAAACAAGTTCGCCTTTTCTTTTAAATGTGACACAATTTAGTTTTTTTTATCAATAAGTGGAGGTAAAGAGGACCCGCTAGTGTCCACCTTTAGATATTTTGCAAAGGTCCAAAACGATTTGCTATTCTTAGGCATATGTAGGAATTTGCGTTTCAACCCTCGGTTGAATAAGAATTTTTGCTTATTAATAACTCTCTTACATTTCTTTCGAACCACAATATAGTTGGCCCTGTCAGACTCCAACCCGCTGTTCCGGTATTGCTGAAAAGTCTGCTCCTTTTTACGAATGGCTTCTTTGCAAGTGCGATTAAACCATGCTCTAGATTCTCGTTTAACACTTTTCATGGAGTGAGGAATATACAACCTCATTCGAAGTAAAATTGTTTCACTAATCGCATTTGCAGCGAAGTTGACATTTTTACCGTGGAAGCAGAATGACCAGTCGCATGCTTTGAAAAAATTGTTTAATCCCTCCAAGTTAGCACGACTATATTGCCATACTAATTTTTTGGGAGGAATCCTTCGGCTGCCTAATGTGCTTACCGGGAAGCTTGCGGTTACCAGGCAGTGGTCGGAGCCCCCCAGGAGACAACCAACTGAAACTGCATATTTTTCAGGGTGAGTGGTTAAAAACAGATCCAAGAGGTGACCCTCTTGATCAGCTCGGTCGGGGACCCTAGTGGGATTTTGGACAAGTTGAGAAAGATGGAACAATAAGGAAAATAATTCAACTTGTTTCCCAATTGAGTTTTGACTCAAAGAAGAGTTACTTGAAAAATGAAACCAGTCTTTGTTGTGTACGTTGAAATCCTCTGCCAGAACAATTTCGGTTTGTGGACATGATTCCAAAATTTCATTGATCTGGTTTGAAAGATTGTCAATTTCCACAGCAGTTGCTTGTTCATTTGAATTGGGTGATCTGTATAAAAAACAGAAATGAATTACATGCTTTTCAACGAGAATTTAAACCCAAATATAAAGGAAGGTTGGGCTGGAGGGTTTATATTTATCTAGGGTGTTGAAAGCAATGTCATTTTTAATATAAATCGCGATTACTACAGTTACATTACAGTTTTTAACTAGACCTTATTGAACTTAGTTTCAACCAAAAAACTCACACACAGCAAAATCTACGCGCAAGTAAAAATGAGCACGTACATGTAATAATTAAATTTAAATTAAATAGTTTTAGTTAATTGAAACAAAATGAACTGAAATTTCAGTAATTCCATTTCTTTTATGATTAAAATAAAAAACTAAATGAGTAAAGTTAACGTATACCACCAAAAATTAAGACAATACAAATTAAAATAAAAACAAGAAAAGAAACAGTCAGTCGGTGCAACCGACTTAGAAATACCCTACACCTATTTGCTTCAAATTTAACGGGAAGGTAATAAGTCATTTTAAAACCATAAAAGATTTTATTAGTTTGATCGTAAGACATGCCTAATCAAATTAACTTTATAGTACTAAAAAACATTTTCTAATTACTTTATCTATTCAAAAATATTACAAATTCTTACTAATTTATCTATTTAAAAATATTAAAAAACTTGAAATACACTAAAATATATTTATTTTGATTCAATTATAAAAGTTAAAAAATTTTAATTATTAAATTTTTGATAAAAAGCTAATCAAAGCATAATATATTTAATAATTCAAATTTTTCAAATCGATCAAAAGCTTCTATAATCCGAACTCATTGACCAAACTCGACCAGAACCAATTCTCATGATACTTTTATTACTAGTAACCTACAGTTTAAGTTTTTCAAAATAGCGGCATCATTTTTTGAGTTATGCTATTTTTAAGATATATGTTTGTTAGCCCTTGAACTTTTCAAAGGTTCCGAAATCATGGTACGATTTCGCCCATATGCAGTCCGCGCTATATTTTAAATACTAGTGAACCCTTGTACACAATTGGAACGTTCTATCTTAATTTTAAGTTACTGTTTTTAATAATTTCGATTATAAGCTTTTAAACCTTGGTAGGTCTAAGAGAGGTACTGAACCACCACTCCTTTATTTGTTTCAAGTTGCTTTCTTTATTATTTTATAGATATGCTTTAAGGTCTTCGGAAATGTGTGGCTGGTCCCCGACCCACTACTCCAAAAATCAAGTCCAAAAACCAAGGACACTAAAGACATAGGAATGGACACATTGATACCAAATTTGAAGGTTCTATCTTCATTGGTTTCGGAATTATGCTCGTTTGGCCTAAATTCGATCAAAAAGTTCTGGGTTCCGAACCCATGGTCGAATCTCCCAGTATACCTACATGACCCTTACCGACCCAGTATACCTACTTTATTCTTTATTCTTAATGAAATGAAGATTATTATAAAATTTTTTATTCACAGCAAGTAGTAAATCAAAAAGTAGTAGAAAGCGTATAAGGCATTCCGAATTGTGTATAAAGGTCAACTAGTATTAAAGGTATGGCGGGAACTACACATTGTCGAAATCGGGGCATGGTTTCTGTATTAATTCAATTACAAAAGTGAAAAAATTTGAATTATTAAATTTTGTGATAAAAAGCTAATCAAAGCATAATAATATATTTAATAATTCATTTAAATATAAAAATAAATTTTACATAAATGCAACAAGTACCTTTGCATATAGCTTAAGTATTGTACACAATTTCTTAATTATATATCACCTTTGGTAATAATTCAGTAAAATATATGATATGATTAACATTAAAAAAAAGGAATTTAACCATTGATTAAAAAAATATTTTATTTTTAATTTATAAAATATTATACAAAATATGTTTTATGGTAAAATTCTTAGCCTTTCAAAAATGTAAAAGTCTTAATTATAAACGGAAATAGGAAAGAATCCTCGTGTATCAAATTTAAAGTTTCTATCTTCTTGAATTTCGAAGATAAGCTTTTTAGTTTTGGGATTTCTTAGGAGGCATCTGAACAAATACTACAGTTAAGTCTAAATTTCGGGGACACATAAGAAATACGAAATATATTCTTTGGCTCCGAAGTTATACTCGTTTGGCCTCAGATCGATCAAAAGCTTCTAGAATCCAAACTCATTGTCCGAACTCGACCAGAACCAATTCCCATGGTACTTTCATTATTAGTAACCTAGAGTTTAAATTTCATCAAAATAGCGGCATTATTTTTTGAGTTATACTGCTTTTAAGATATATGTTCGTTAGCCTTTAAACTTTTAAAGGTTCCAGAACCCGAAAGCATGGTACGATTTCGTCCATATGCAGTCCCCGTCATACTTTCAATACTAGTTAACCCTTGTTCACAATTGGAACGTTCTATCTTAATTTGAAGTTAATATTTTTATTAATTTCGAAGATGCTTTTAAACCTTGGGGGGTGTAACAGGGGTACTGAACCACCACTCTGATTGATGCTGGTCCCCAACCAACTACTCTAATTGGTGCCAAATTTGAAGGACACTAAGGAAATAGAAAGAGACACCTTGATACCAAGTTTGGAGGTTCTATCTTCATTGGTTTCGGAATTATGCTCGTTTGGCCTAAATTCGATCAAAAAGTTCTAAGTTCCGAATCCGTTGTACATTACCCACCGTACGCTATCACTATATATGTTCGTTAGCTCTTAGACCGATTAAAAGGTCCAGAATCCGAACCTATGGGCCGATTTCGCCCCTTTACAATTCCTGCCGTACTTTCAGCCCTAGTAAACTAAAGTTAAAATTTCATCAACATAGCTCCATTATTTTTTGAGTTATCGTGCCTACGGACGGATGGACGGACATGGCTATATCGCCTAAGGCGGTCACGCTGATCACAAATATATACTTTTCCATATCTAGCTCGCTTCCTTTAGGTGGTTACAAACACCATACCAAAGCTAATTTACCCCTTTACCTATTCTATAGGTGTAGGGTATAACAAGTGATGAAAAAAACCAAGGGTCTTTAAAAAAGCACATTTTCAAAATAATATAGTGTTTCATACTGAGTATTTGATCGGAATATAGTGTTGAAGCTTCAATGATAACGTTTATTTGAGGAAATATTTACGTTGGTGACTAAGTTACTACTTACTTATAAAAACAGTAATTTTTTAATTTTTAAGTCCTAATAGCCCCTCTATGGGGAAGGTTGCCCAATTTTTCAAGGATCTAATCCTCACTACTCTCCTTTCCACAACTTTTTTAGGTTAAAGGAATTAAATTGTGAATTCTACCAAAATTTGGAATTTTATTTAGAATTTTGCAATATAAGCAAAAATGATTGAAACTAACAGACACTGTCTTCAATTCAAAGAACCGCTTTTAAATTTAAGAAAATCTTTTAACGTATGTTAAAGTATAATGTTGAACCTTCAAATTTTGTATATTAACAAAAAAAAAAATTGAACAGGTATTCAAGTTACAGGTGTTTAATAATAGCAAAATTTCAATTTTCGAGCCCTTATAGCTGCTAAACAGGGGACGTGACGAAAAAATTTTGTTAACCGACTCCTACTAATTTCTAAGGACCTAACTTCTCCTAAAATTTCAAGATCCTAGCTTAAACCGTTTAAAAGATATGCGTGGCCAAAAATTTTGTAAAAATTGAGTTTTGCATAATGGTAAATTTTAGAACCGTTTGGCAGCCCTGTACATTTTAGTGATATATTTTTGTAAAGCCTAAGAAAGCTGCTCTGTTTTACGAATTTTAGATTGAAAATATAGCTAACAAAACCCTTATTATACCAATTTAAATATAGAACTTTTTTGGAATTAACGGGGGCTGCAGCTTTATCACCCTTCAAAATTAATGAAAACCTTTAACACATGTGTAAAAGTATGGAGAAACGGTATGGAGGAACACCCAAATCTCAAGAAAACAAAAGTGAGGATCGTCCAGAAGTTACAAGTCTTGACTATACGCTGTCAGCGCATAATCTGCAGAATATTCTGGCTTAGCAGAATAAGCAAGGTCTTCTTACGAACTCATTAGTGGCAATTAAGAAAGAAGAAATGCAGGTGGATAGGCCAATAAGAAAAAATCAGAACAACATAAGCTGTATGGCATTGGAGTGGAATACCCAAGGAAGCACAAGACGCGGGCGTCCAAATAACACCTGGAGGTGCAATCTAATAAGCGAGCTTAATAAGTGCAACCTTACTTGGGAGAATACAAAAATAGCAGCAGGAAACCGGCTGAGTTGGAGATGTCAAATGGAAGCAATATGCTCCCTCGCGGATTGAAAACAAGTAACGAAACAGTCAGTCGGTGCAATCGACTTAGAAATACCCTACACCTATTTGGTTCAAATTTAATGAGATATCCATAAGTCATTTTAACACCATAAAAGCTGTTATTAGTTTGATCGTCAGACATAGCTAACCAAATTAACTTTATTATACTGAAACCATTTTCTAATTACTTTATCTATTCAAAAATATTACAAATTCTTACTAACTTATCTATTTAAAAATATTAAACAACATAAAACTTGAAATAAATGAAAATAAATTTATTTTAAATTTTTTTCAATTCAATTAGAAAAGTGAAAAAATTTTAATTATTAAATTTTGTGATAAAAAGCTAATCAAAGCATAATATATTTTATAATTAAAATTTATTAAAATTGCAATTATTTTAAATTGTTAGTTTATGTACCTATTAGAAAAGTTTATAAACGCAAAATATGCAATAAATGTTTTTCTAAAATACAATTACAAATTTAGAACATTTCATAGAATTAATTTAAATATAAAAATAAAGCTGATGATAGAAAATGATAGTGTAAATGGTGATCAGACCCGGAAACGTATAAAAGGACATGATTTAAAAATTGGCACATGGAATGTGCAAACATTGATGCAACCCGGAAAAATGCAAGAAGTGGCAAATGAAATGACTAAGTATAAATTAGATATAATAGCCCTACAAGAAATAAGATGGAAAGGAAACGGAGAAATAAACAAACCCTTGTTTTCCCTATATTATAGTGGAGATAATAACAGATCAGGAATGTATGGTACTGGTTTTATTGTCAATAAATATATGAAGAAATCTGTAATAGGATACAACGCAGTAAGTAGCAGAATATGTAGTATTAGAATAAAAGGAATATTCAATAATATAACAATTATATCCATGTATGCGCCAACTGAAGAAGCAAATGATGACGACAAGGACAACTTCTATGAAGATTTAAGTAACGTGTGCGAACAAACTCCTAGATACGACACTTTGATGATCGTTGGTGATTTAAATGCAAAGGTTGGAAGAGAAGAACATATTAGACATGTAACAGGGAAATTTTCACTATATGAAGAATCAAACAACAATGGATTGCGTTTATATCAATTTGCAAATGAAAATAGTTTAAAAATTAGAAGCACTGCACTTGACCGAAAAAACATTTACAAAGGAACATGGAAAGTCCCTGGAAGAAATTTAGCCAATCAAATTGATCATGTGCTTATTTCAAAATGATGGGCAACTACAATAATCGATGTAAGAACATATAGAGGAACGAATTGTGATAGTGACCACTTTCTGGTAGTAGCAAAAGTCCGACAAAGAATAGCTAATATAGCAAAAATAAAGGGAATAAAAAGAAAGAAGTGGAACAACGAAAAATTTAAAAATGAAGTAGTTGTACAGCAATTCCAAAACAAAATTGAGGATCAATTACAAAATAATCCAGAAAGAGAAGACAATATAGAAGAAGAATTGGACAGGATTGAAAATGCAGTAAGAGCCGCAGCTGAAGTGGAAATAGGTACTGAAATAGCCAAAAGAAATGAAGAATGGTTTGATCAAGAGTGTAAAAGGGTAATCGAAATAAAAAACGCAGCTAGACAAAAAATGTTGCAGAGAAACACAAGGCAAACAGAGAGGAGTATCGAGAAAAAAGAATCATTGCCACAAAAACATGCCCGGCAAAGAAAAGAGAAATGTATAAAAAGAGAATTAAGCAAATCCAAATAGAAAATGATATGAATAATACAAGAAAATTATACAATAAGATTAAAAAAGAGATAAATGGCTTTCAACCCAGAATAACATCGTGTAAGGATAAGAATAACAAAATACTGTCAAGTAGAGAAGAGGTCCTTGAGAGATGGTCCCAGTATTTTGAAGAAACATTAAACACTTCATTTCCAGCGAATAGATATGTAACTGAAAATAATATACAAACTGTAGAACCGTTGCTGCCGTTACCAACTATAGAAAAAGTAAGGGAAGCAATAGAAAAATTAAAAAACTGTAAAGCTCCAGGAGAGGATAAACTAACAGCTGAACTGTATAAAAACGGAAGTACTTGTCTATATAATAAAATACATAGTCTGATATGTAGAATATGGACAAATAACTGCATGCCTAAAAAATGGAGCATAGGGTTGATATGTCCGATTCATAAAAAGGGAGACAAGCTGCAATGCAGTAATTATAGGGACATAACCCTACTAAACTGTGCATATAAGATTTTATCAAATATCATCTCTGGTAGAATAAAGCCTTATTACGAAGAAAGTGTAGGAGAATACCAGGGTTGCTTCTGAAGGGAATGATCTACCATAGACCAAATTTTTGTACTTAAACAGATAATGGAAAAGTGTTATGAGTACAACGTCGACCTGCATATTTTATTCATAGATTTTAAACAAGCATTTGACAGTATAAATAGAAAAAATATTCCCAAAGCACTAGCAGAAATAGGTGTACCTAAGAAATTAATAGATGTAATAAATATGACCATGAATAACTCCATAGGCAAAGTGTTAATACAAGAAAATGCATCGAAAGAATTTAAAATTATGAGTGGGGTTAGACAAGGTGATGCGTTATCCGCTATTATATTCAATATGATACTTCAACAAGCGATTGGCAAACTAGACAGAGAAGGACATATATTTTCAAAAGCATATCAAATAATTGCATACGCGGATGATATTGCAATTGTTTCGAAAAGAGCTAAAGATATGATAGATGCCTTCTCTATGGTCGAAAAAGAGTCTATCAAGGTAGGTCTTCAAATAAACCAAAACGAAATACATGAAGATGTCAAGAGATGAAAGAAGGCAACCGCAAGATATAACAATTGATAGATACACTTTTCAGGGAGTAATAAGCTTTGAATACTTTGGAGTAATGGTAAAAAATGACAATAGTATAAAATATTGTATTCAAGAACGTATTAAAGCAGGAAATAAATTCCTATTTGCATACAAAAAATTAATGCAATCACGTCTCTTGACAAGGGAAACGAAATTATTAATTTATAATACGCCCTCTGGTAACATACGGTTGTGAAGTATATTTTCAGAGGCCATATTCAGTGGCTGATGAAAACGACCTCCGAATTTTTGAACGGAAAATACTAAGAAAAATTGATGGCCCTATAAGGGTAGAAAATGGAGATTACAGGAGAAGGAATAATGCTGAACTAAATGAACCTATAAAAAATGAAGACATTATTCATTTCAGTAAATCACAACGCCTAAGGTGGGTAGGGCACACAGCGAGAATGCAGGGAAATCGAATGCCGTATAAGATATTACATCTAAGACCTATATTAAGTCGAGCTAGAGGAAGACCCAGAACAAGATGGGAAGACAACATTGAAAACGATGCTTCAAAATTACAAGTGAGAAATTGGAAAACAACGGCGAAAGACCGGGAGATATGGAGGCAAATAGTTATGAAGGCTAAAGCTCACACCGAGCTGTAGAGTCATAGAAGAAGAAGAAGAAGAATAAAAATAAAGCTTACATAAATGCATCAAGCACCTTTGAAGATAGCTTAAGTATCGTACACAATGTCTTAATTATATATCATCTATTGTAATAATTCAATAAAATATATTATATAATACAAATTAAAAAAAAAGAATTTAATTGTTTATTAAAAAAATATTTTGCTTACGATTATAATTATTATCACATGGGAAATAGGAAATATATTCCTTGGCTTTGTAATACTCGTTTGGCCTCAAATCGATCAATAGCTTCTAGAAACCAAACTCATTGTCTGAACTCGACCAGAACAAAATCCCATGGTACTTTCATTACTAGTCCCCTATAGTTTAAATTTCGTGAAAATAGCGGCATTATTTTTTGAGTTATGTCTAATGTTTTTAAGATATATATTTGTAGCCCTTGAACTTTCCAAAGGTTCCAGAACCCGAAACCATGGTACGATTTGCCCATATAAAGTCCCCGTCATAATTTCAATACTAGTTAATCCTTGTACATAATTGTAACGTTCTTATGTTAATTTAGTTCCTATCATAATTTTAAGTTACTATTTTTATTAATTTCGATAAAAAGCTTTTAAAACTTGGGGGGTCTAAGAGGGGTAATGAACCAACACTGCGTTTGATCCAAAATTAGGGGGACGCGCAGGAAATAGTAAAGAACACCCATGTACCAAATTAGAAGCTTCTACTTTTGTTTGAACTTACTACCTTTATTAATTTCGAAAATATATTTTAAAGTCTTCGGAACTGAGTGGCTGGTCCTCGACCCACTACTCCAATCGGTCCCAAATTTCAAGGACAGTAAGGAAATAGGAAAGGATAACCTGATACCAAATTTGGATGTTCTATCTTCATTGATTTCGGAATTATGCTCGTTTGGTTTAAATTCTATCAAAAAGTTCTAGGTTCCGAACCTATGGTCCAATATCGACCGTACGCAATCTCCGCCGTAGATTCGTTACTAGGAACATACAGATCAAATTTGATGAAAATAGCGTCATTAGTTGTTGAGTTATCGTGAACTGTTATATATGTTCGTTAGCCCTTGGACAGATTTAAAGGTCCAGAATCTTAACCCATTGGCCGATTTCGCCCATATGCAATACCCGTCGTACTTTCAATCCTAGTAAATTTCACAGCTAAAATTTAATCAAGATGGCTCCATTATTTTTTGAGTTATCGTGCCTATCGTAGACGGACAGACGGACATGGCTATATCGACTCAGGAGGTCACGCTGATCACAAATATATATAATTTTCCATATCTAGCTCTCTTCCTGAAAGTGGTTACGAACACCATACCAAAGTTAATATACCGCTTTACTCTATTCTATAGGTGGACGAAAAAAAAAAAATATTGTTATTTTATATTAATTTAAAAATTATAGTTTCATTTATTATAGTTATCAGTATTGTATTTATGTCAGTGTAAAAGCAAAGAAAGTTGACTTTAATATTATTAAAACAAATAATTAAAATGAGTGATGATTTATATGAATATGTTTTAGTGAAAACCAAATTTATAAATTTAAATATGTAAAAACTTTTACTAAATATTATGTTTGTTATCAGAAAAAAATTTTCAGTGACGCTGCTTTAGATTTCAACCATGTTAATTTATGTAGAAAAACTAGGAAAAATGTTTTTCATATTCATGAAACACAAGAAAAGTTAATAGAAAAATTACGATTTATAAACGAAAATAAAGTAAATTGTGAAAATATTTCTTTAAAAAGAAGCAATGTTCGTGAAGCATTTTGGTTGAAATGTATGCTCTGTCGAATTTGGAAAAATGAGGAGACATTTGTATCGCATTAAAGTTTTCCCAAATAAGCTATATAATTTCAATGCTATTATCAAAATATTTGAAGCAAACAATATAATGAAAGAATATGGTTTTTTAAAATATGATAGAAATATAAAATTTTATAGAAATATAATTATTGAGGAAAGTTATTCATACAGTATTTTTATGTCTCTCTAAGTATATATAAATCTCGCGTGAAGACGATGCTATATATATTATTTAAAGGAGCTAAAAGGAGCCCCCAATTGAAATATAGGGCTTTTTTGGAATTTGCGGGGGCTGTAGCTTTATCACCCTTCAAAATTAAGGAAAACCTTTAACACATGTGTAAAAGTATGGAGAAACAGTATGGAGGAACACCCAAATCTCAAGAAAACAAAAGTGAGGATCGTCCAGAAGTTACAAGTCTTGACTATACGCTGTCCGCGCATAATCTGCAGAATATTCTGGCTTAGCAGAATAAGCAAGGTCTTCTTACGAACCCATTAGTGGCAATTAAGAAAGAAGAAATGCAGGTGGATAGGCCAATATGAAAAAATCAGAACAACATAAGCTGTATGGCCTTGGAGTGGAATAACCAAGGAAGCACAAGACGCGGGCGTCCAAATAACACCTGGAGGTGCAATCTAATAAGCGAGCCCAATAAGTGCAACCTTACTTGGGAGAATACAAAAATAGCAGCAGGAAACCGGCTGAGTTGGAGATGTCAAATGGAAGCACTATGCTCCCTCGCGGATTGAAAACAAGTAACGAAACAGTCAGTCGGTGCAATCGACTTAGAAATACCCTACACCTATTTGGTTCAAATTTAATGAGATATCCATAAGTCATTTTAACACCATAAAAGCTGTTATTAGTTTGATCGTCAGACATAGCTAACCAAATTTACTTTATTATACTAAAACCATTTTCTAATTACTTTATCTATTCAAAAATATTACAAACCAGCTGTTGGCCCGCCATAGAATGACGTAGTTCATTATATTAAGTTAGAATTTATTTTCAAATATATTATTGCTTAATGGTTTTCTTAATAAGTTAATATCCATCCAATTATTCAATTTTAATCTAAAAAAAATTTATAATAATTCCATATAATAATTCCATAAATAAAATAACTAGCAAATGCTAAATTTTAAATAACAAATAATACAATTAGTATTTTGTTTAAATTCTTATTATTTGAACTTGAAATATTATGTCACAATATTTTGCTTATTGCAGCACTTAAATATTTGAATGAAAATATTATAAGAAAAAATTTACTATCAAAAACATTTTGTAATAAATTATAATAAAAAAAAAAAAGAATAACAAAACATATTACTATAAGAAAAAATTACTATTAAAAATAAAATTTGTAAAAGTGTAATTTAACACCAAAAATAAAAAGAACAACAAAATTTATAAATTCATATTGTAAAAGTAAAGGTTCTTTTAATATTATAAAAACAGATGTTTTAAGTGTTCTAAAAAGAAATTCGGTTTAATTATGTTATAAGAATTTACCATTAAGAATTTTGTACGTTGTTTTGTGTGATAAGCGAAATTTATATTAATTGTTTTAAAGAAAAGAAATTCCACTTGAAAGTATTTCGCTTATTGGTCAAAAAAATATCTTTTAATGACAATCTAGATAACCATGTAATACTAATCTAAATTCATAAGAAATAAATTATAAGCAAAACTGTACTTTTTGAAGAAAAATATTAATATAAATATTGTAACAAATCTTAAGAACAATATAATATATTTTTGAAATTAAATCGAAGAGGTTCTCTTCAATTAAATATTAAAATTTGCGTTTTTATTTAAAATAATAGTATTTAAAAATTAACTGGCGTCCGAGCAGGGACCGCGCTTCGTAAAATAAAAAATTTCCGTTCGGTGAAAAACTCAAAGAAAAGAATTATAAAATATACTGTGGAAGTTAGCCTATCTATTTCATTACCTAGTGTGAGGCTGCACTAGGCACAGTATAATAATTCTTGAGTTTAGTAAAATAATAAAAGAAACAACGTAATAAAAAATTTTTTCCGGTAGAATTCGTGAGAGAAATAATAAATATTAAATAAAAGTGACTTAGTAAATATTTTGAACAATAATAAAAAAAAAAAAAAACAAAAACTTTTAGTGACAGTTTATTTTTTTTATTAGAAAAGATTACTGAAATTTAATTTATTAAAACTTAATCTTAAAAATTAAATAAAAGGAAAATTTTTGAAAAATTGAAAAAATTGTGAACAATTAAGAAACTTTTTAGTGACATTTTATTATAAACCAATATATTAAAACTTGTGAAACAATTCATTTTGGAAAGAACATCAAATCACCGAGGGATTTTTTTATTGACACAAGCAGCGGTTCCGGTATGAGGTCAACGATAATTCTGTTTATGTAAGTCTGTATTTTTAATAAATATTAATTAAGAGAATTTAAGTAAAAACTTTTAATAATGACAAAAATAGTATCAGAGAATTCTGATACTGAAGACTTCACCGCCCATTTTAAAGAGTTAATTGGGCGAATACAAAAAAGAGAAAGTAAAAGTTTTAGAACAAAAAATTTAAAAATTAAAATTAAAAAAGAGAAATATGAAGTATTGAATTATTGAAAAAATATATGAATTAAAGGCCATAAATAAAAAGATTGAAAAATATTATATCAAAAAAAAAAAAAAAATAATAAGTAATAAATCGAAAGAGAATTGAAAAAAAAAAAGTATTGAATTATTGAAAAAATATATGAATTAAAGGCCATAAATAAAAGATTGAAAAATATTATATAAAAAAAAAAAAAAATAATAAGCAATAAATCGAAAGAGAATTGAAAAAAAAAATATAAAATAAAAGAATAAATAAATTGAAAGAATTAATTTAAAAAAATTATAAATTTTAGAAGTTTTACAACACGTCTATAATAAAGGAGCGCTGTTTTAATCGAGATTCCGTAAATTTAGCTACATGTGTATAGCGAAAAGGAAAATCGATTAATTTAACTCGGACGTCCAGTAAGCTAACTTAAATTTCTTAAATTTAGCCACATATGTATGGCGAGCGAAGACTTAGTTATGCTTACGAATGGTAAAACTTCTACACTTCGTCGACATAAAATAAAATAAAGAAATAAAAATTAAATAAATTATTATTATTATAAAGGCCAAGAAAAGATTAAAAAGATTTATAAAAAATTATATTAAAATCTTACACCGGTAAAATTTAGAAAAACTTAAAAGTAGATTGGATCCATAGATTAAAAGTAGTATTATATTGTAGAACTAATTAATTAACACATTTATCTTTATTCTTAACATTACTGGTTAAGTTATTATTATAAAAATTAAAAATATTATTGCTAAATATACTAAAATTTAAATTATAAAATTAAAATTTTAAATTCAACTATATTGTTAAAAATTTATTTATAATCATTTTCAACTATATTTGATATCACATATTATAAATAAAAAATATTTTTTTTTTTAACAATTCACTATAAACTTATTAAAGGGAATTGCAAGAATATAGAACAAGCACATATTTAAAAATTCATTAATTAAATAACATTTATAATATTTCACTTTTATCAATTTGCGTTTATTATAAAAATTAAATTTTGTATCTAGGAGAAGTTTTATCTCATAGTGCCCATAAAATTATACTTAAAGAAAATTGTAAATTAAATAATATTTATAATATTTAACCTTTATCAATTTGCATTTATTATAAAAATTAAATTTTGTATCTAGAAGAATTCTTATATCCTAGTGACCCTAAATTACTTAAACAAAATATTTTATAATGGCTCCTACCCTACCTTTTACTAGACAAGACATTATATCTTCAACTCCTGAAATGACTAGAGCCAATTTAAGTACGATTATAGAAGACGCAGAAGGGAATATAAGGGAAAACAGGAGAAACAGAATAAGTCAACATGAGTTTCAGACGGAAACTAATTATCAAGAGGAAGAAGATAATCAAGAAGAGATTGAAACAAACCATGTTTATAACTTGGAGGGTATGGATAAGGTACCAGATGTAATAAAGGGAATGAAGAATTTCTCTGGTGAACCAGGAGAGTATGGTTCATGGAGAAGTAGTGTCGCAGAAATTTTAATGATTTATGACCCAATTAGGAATACTCCTAAATATTATGGTATTTTATTTACAATCAGAAACAAGATTGTCGAAGAAGCCAATAGAAAATTAGTGGCATGTAAAATACCATTATGTTGGATGAGAATTGTCGATTGTCTAGACAGACACTATGCTGATAATAGAGACATTAGTATCATAGAAAATGAGATGACTTCAAAAAAACAAGGAAAGGGTAGTATAAAGGATTTTTATGAAGAAATTTACGAAAATTTAGCATTAATATTAGAGAAACTTCCATCAATTGGATTGAGACCAGAAGCTTTACTTGGTAGAACAGAGCACTACCAAGAAAAAGCTTTAGAAACCTTCATCATGGGCCTAAATGGAGACTTTGCGAAGTTCATAAGTATGAGGGAACCGAAAGATCTTCCAGAAGCCCTACATTACTGTTTAAAGTTGGAAGGAATAAATAAACAACAAGTCGGAACAACTAGTACAATAAATAACAATCAGCAATTAGCAAAAACATCAAATGGAGGAAATCCATACAGACAAAACAGTGATTGGAAACCCAAATTTCAAAATAGTAGACCCAATTTTCAATATAATAAACCAAATTTTCAAAATAAATTTTACAAAAATAACCAATATAATAGACCAACATTCAATAGGATAAATGGATCAAATCATCCAAATACATTCCAAAATAAACAACAAGATAAACCTGCATCATATCAGTCTAATACGAACAGACCCAATAATAACAATAATAACAATAATTTCCGAAATGGACGTAATTATAACAATAATCCTAATTTTCAAAGTGGTAGAGGCTACTACAATAATAATCATCAAAATGGACGCAGTTATTATTACAATTCAGGGAATTTTCCGAACGAAAGGAACTATTATAACAATAATTCAGGGAATTTCAGAAAAAATACCCCTCAAAACACACAAAAGCAGATAGGATACCAGGAAATTAATCAAACGGAGGTTAATAAATGTTCACAGGAGAAAGAACTTGAAAAACCAAAACAACATTGCTCCTGCAAGGGTAACTGCAATCCTTTTTTAGATTAAACCATTCTTCTCTCCCGTATATTGAACATTCATTGGAGAATGGAGAAACAATGAAATTATTAATAGATACGGGATCTAATAAAAATTACGTACATCCTAGATTCATAAGAAATGCTATACCAAATAAAAATAATTTTCAAGCTAATTCTATAGGTGGTGTTGTGACAATAACACACCACGCAGAAGTCGATTTATTTAAAAATAATCTACCGAAAATAAAATTTTATTTACTCCCAAATTTAACATCATTCGAAGGAATTATCGGTAATGATACCCTTAAACAATTAAATGCTGTCATCCATACAAAGGAAGGATATTTAGAATTAAAAAATAAAATAAACATACCAATTAAACAACATATTTCGAATTTTGTAAATAACATCGAAATAAGGACTGTACATCTTAATGAAAATCAAAAAAATAAAATTAACGAAATCGTAAATAAATATAGAAGCCTTTTCTCTAATCCGGACGAGAAACTTACTTATACAACCACAGTAGTGGCAGACATAAGAACCACTACTGATGAACCAATATATTTAAGATCATATCCTTACCCTATGGCTCTGAAAATGGAAATGGACAAACAAATGAAACAATTATTAGAGGATGGAATTATCAGACCCTCAAGATCACCATATAATTCACCGGTATGGATAGTACCCAAAAAGGAGGATGCATCAGGAGAGAAAAAATATCGAATGGTAATAGATTACCGCGAAATAAATAAGATAACAATAGCAGATAAGTATCCAATTCCTGAGATTAACGAGGTACTAGCAAATTTAGGGGAAAATAAATTATTCTCTGTATTAGATTTAAAGAGTGGATTTCATCAAATACCACTAAGAGAAAGTGATATTGAAAAAACAGCTTTTTCCGTCAATAATGGGAAGTACGAGTTTAATAGACTTCCATTTGGCCTAAAAAATGCTCCTGCCATATTCCAGAGAGCCCTAGATGATATTTTAAGGAATCATATTGGGAAATGTTGTTATGTCTATATAGACGACATTATAATATTTGGCAAAAATGAAGAAGAACATTTTAAAAATTTAGAAAAGATTTTCTATACATTAGAAACTGCAAATATGAAAGTTCAACTAGACAAAAGTGAATTCTTAAAAACCGAGGTAGAATTCCTAGGATTTGTGATTTCAACAGAAGGAATAAAAACAAATCCAAAGAAAATAAAAACAATTTGTGATATGCCTGATCCTAGCAACTTAAAAGAACTTAGATCTTTCTTGGGTATGACAAGCTATTATAGAAGATTCATATATGATTATGCAAAAATAACCAAACCTTTGTCAGCCCTTTTAAGAGGCGAAAAGGGATTCATATCAAAAAGACAATCAATGAAAGTACCAATAATTTTAGATGAAAAAGCAAAGGAAGCAATAACTACCTTAAAAAATACATTAATATCTAAAGACGTAGTATTAACATATCCTGATTTCAACAAAGATTTTGAGCTCACTACAGATGCTTCTGATTATGCGATTGGTGCAGTATTAGCCCAAGGTAGAAAACCAATCACATTCTTATCCAGAACACTTCAAAAAGCGGAAGAGTCATATGCTACAAACGAAAAAGAAATGTTAGCGATAGTATGGGCTTTAACATCCTTAAGAAATTACCTTTATGGATCATCAAGAAAAGTGGTAATTTTCACAGACCACCAACCACTGACATACGCATTAAGTAACAAGAATTCAAATAGCAAAATGAAGAGGTGGAAGGCAATTTTAGAAGAGTATAATTATGAATTGCAATACAAACCTGGTTTAACAAATGTAGTCGCAGATGCACTATCAAGATTAATTGAAAAAACAGAGATAAACTTATTAACAACACCAATAAGACCAACTCAAAATTTTATTAACTTTGTAGAAGTACCATTAAATATATTTAAAAATCAAATAATTTTAAAAATAGGAAACGAAATAAATTATGAAGAAACTAATCCTTTTACAAGTTATGTTCGGCATATAGTAACGAGACCAAGTTTTACAGAAAATGAATTAAAAAATATTTTAAAGAAATACCTTGATCCAAAAAAGGAAAATGGTATAATGGGGGACGAATCAATTATAGAAAAGATACAACAAATTCAGACAGAACATTTTGAAAGGTACAAAATAAAATTTACCAAAACAATAGTACAAGATATTACCAATATAGAACAACAGAACGAAATAATATTAGAAACCCATAAACGCGCACATAGAAATGCGAAAGAAAATAAAAGCCAAATACTACAATCAAACTACTTTCCGCAGATGAACAAAAAAATAAATAATCTTGTAAAAATCTGTACAATATGCAAAGAGAATAAATATGACAGACGCCCTCCTAATCCTGACATACAATCAACACCAATACCAAGTTATTCAGGACATATAGTACACGTGGACATTTTTTCAACTGAATCTAAATTAGCATTAACTGCCATAGATAAACTGACAAAATTCGCACAATTCAGAATGATTCAAAGTAGATCAACAGAACACATACGGTTACGATTAAGGGACATCTTATACTACTATGGAATTCCAGAATGGGTAGTAGTAGATAATGAAAAATCTCTTAATTCCGCTTCAATTAGATCTATGATGGAAGATGAATTGAAAATAAAAATTTTCACAACACCCCCTTATAAGAGCGAAGTAAATGGTCAAGTGGAAAGATTTCATTCCACTTTAGCAGAAATAATGAGGTGTCTAAAAGCAGAAAAAATAGAACGTAACTTTGAAGAATTAATGCAAAGAGCAGTTAATGAATATAACCATACGATACATTCAGTAACAGGGAAAAAACCAATAGAATTATTCTTTGGTAGAACTCCCAACATTACGCCTGAAGAATTCGAAAAAACAAGACTATCAAATATTGAAAAAATAAAAGAAAAACAAAGAAAGGACATAGAATATCATAACAAAGACAGAAAACCGATAAAAAAATACCAAGTAGGTGAAATTATATTTGTTAAGCATAACAAAAGATTAGGATCAAAATTAACACATCGGTATAAAAAAGAAATAGTTCAAAGAGATAGGAATTCACATATCATTACCACAACAGGCAGAATAGTACATAAATCAAACATTAAATCTTACATCTCTTATAGGTACCTATTGAATTTGGTGTTCGGAGATATTCAAATATTGGACTATACTGGATCCCACACTGTAACCATCAATGTGGGAAAAGCAAAAATACAAAAGGGTAAATTCAGAGTAATACACATCAGTGATTTAAGTAATCTGCAGGTATTAATAAATGAAATAACCCCCATACTGGATGACCTTAGGTCACACGCACTTTACCCATATCTCACTTATGAAAAACAGCAAATACAAGAGTTACTAGATGAATTCAAAATACCCCGAAAACCCAGATCCATAAATGAAATTGGTACTATATGGAAATGGATAGCTGGAAACCCAGATCATGATGATTACGTCATGATACAAGATAAATTAAATAATTTACTAACTAACAATAATAACCAAGTAATAATTAACAAAACTTATAATGATAGAATTAACAATATAACTAGAATTACTAACCAGATATTAGAAAACATAAAAACTAACAAAATTATTGATAACCACTCAATTTTACAAATATAGTACAAACTTAAGTTGATAAAAGAAGAAATTACAAATTTAAAATACGCAATTCATTGGGCCAAATTGGGCATAATAAACCCTTTGATTCTATCAAAATCAGAGATAGAAACAATAACTAAAATACTTGATAATGAAAATTTTCCATATAATAATGCTGAAGAAGCATTAGATTTTGCTAATGTTAAAATTATTACTAACGGTACTTGCTTGTTCTATTTAATTGAAATTCCATTAACTTTAAATGATATTTTTGACAAATTAATTATAAAACCAGTAAAACAACAAAATTCTATAATAACTATTAATTATGATTACATATTATCTAATAATGTAAAATTATATGGAATAAAAGAAAAAAATTGTAAAATAATAAATTATGTAACAATCTGTAAAGAAAATGAATTGGTGGATATAACTAACTCTGACTGCATACCAAACCTCATAAAAGGTAAAAATTCAACATGAAATGCAACAAATAGTCATCATATTCCAACAATAGAACTACTGACAGACGATGTCATTTTCCTTAACCAATTTGAAGGGCCAATCATAATTGACAAGGAAGGAAGACATATTAAAGGAACTTATCTCATAAAAATTAAAAACTCAACAATAACCATAGGTGAAAAAAATTATCAATACTACTCAAACGAAGTATCAAATACAAAAATTTTACCAGCCATACTACAACCACAATTTATGAAAACCGAATTACAACAAAAACTATCACTAGAGTTACTACAGGAAATCCATATCAACAATACCAAAGAGATCGAAACACTAAAAGAGAAAACAATAAGCGACCAACTTTTAAGCATCATTAGTATAGGACCAACAGCCGTAGTCATTCTTATACTAATAATTGTAATAATCATAAATACAAAACAAACAAATAAAATAATATTTAACAGTAAACTTGACAAGGCATCTGAGAGTAAACTTGAAAGCATCCAAACATCATTACCCAAAGAAACAATAATATCAACATCAACACCTGAGGTTAAACAAACAAATATACCACAACCTCCAAACTACATCCCACAACCACCACCACAACCAACTACACAACCATCACTATCAAACGCATCAATAGTAAAATCACATGCAAGAAAACCATCAATAACACCAAAAGCGAGAACATTCAATATACCAAATTTTAACATGTAATCAAATGAGGACATTTGAATTTAAAGGGGGAAGAGTTAATATCCATCCAATTATTCAATTTTAATCAAAAAAAAATTAATAATAATTCCATATAATAATTCCATAAATAAAATAACTAGCAAATGCTAAATTTTAAATAACAAATAATACAATTAGTATTTTGTTTAAATTCTTATTATTTGAACTTGAAATATTATGTCACAATATTTTGCTTATTGCAGCACTTAAATATTTGAATGAAAATATTATAAGAAAAAATTTACTATCAAAAACATTTTGTAATAAATTATAATAAAAAAAAAAAAGAATAACAAAACATATTACTATAAGAAAAAATTACTATTAAAAATAAAATTTGTAAAAGTGTAATTTAACACCAAAAATAAAAAGAACAACAAAAATTATAAATTCATATTGTAAAAGTAAAGGTTCTTTTAATATTATAAAAACAGATGTTTTAAGTGTTCTAAAAAGAAATTAGGTTTAATTATGTTATAAGAATTTACCATTAAGAATTTTGTACGTTGTTTTGTGTGATAAGCGAATTTATATTAACTGTTTTAAAGAAAAGAAATTCCACTTGAAAGTATTTCGCTTATTGGTCAAAAAAATATCTTTTTGGAACACCCAGGAAATAATGTTATTTTAATGAAGCATCTAGATTATCAGTTTTAGGAAATGTAATGACAATCTATATAACCATGTAATACTAATCTAAATTCATAAGAAATAAATTATAAGCAAAACTGTACTTTTTGAAGAAAAATATTAATATAAATATTGTAATAAATCTTAAGAACAATATAATATATTTTTGAAATTAAATCGAAGAGGTTCTCTTCAATTAAATATTAAAATTTGCGTTTTTATTTAAAATAATAGTATTTAAAAATTAACTTATATTATTGCTTTCTTAGTTTTTTAATTTATATATTATTGTATTAGATAATTAATGGGCTTTTTATTTTAGATGTTGTTTGTTAGAGTTTTTTTTTTAATTTGGTTGTGTTACAAATTATATATATGTATAAATATATATATATATAAATATATATATATATATATATATATATATATCTTTTTTAACTATTTATCTAACTTTTTCCAATAAAAAATCTCTAACAACGACCAATATATCGGTTTTCTATTAATTGATTATATTTTAAACTCCGGGAAGAACCGAAACTGTTGATTTTAAAATTTACCGAAATTAAAATTTTTAAGTCGAAAAAAATTGCATTTAATTTAGTTATTTTTTAATAAAAATTCAATTTAACGTATAAAAATTAGAATTGCTTGTTTTTTTTAATTTTTACCCTCTTTAGTATTTTTCTATAAAAATAATAAAAAAAAAAGTTTTATATATTTTTTCCTTTATAAGAAAACTTAATTTAGATATTTAAAAAGATTACTTAGAAAACAATTCATAAATAATTAAAATAGATAGTTTTTGGCGTACTTATGATAATTTATGGTATTTCATTTTTTATAATAGAATACATCCAAGAAAACCCATATAATTCAATACACCATTTATTAAACTATATATTAAAAGTAAATTGGCTGGGTGGTTAAGACGGTGGTGACTAAATTTTGTATTTTAGGGAGTTAGGTTCTATTTCAATCCAGGTGAAAATTTTTTTAAATTTTTTTTTTTAATGCAATTAAATTAAATTTTAAAAGAGATTCACGTCTTATATGTAAATATCGTGAAATTAAAAATTTGATATGAAATTTTAACAGAAAAAAATTTGGTTTTTACACTTGCACCTGTGTACGGACAAGCTTTCTCCCTAATACAATAATATACATATATATTATTATAAATATTAAAAATTAGGATTCGATTTCAAAACCAGAAGGCACTACCGCAAGCCTTATTAAAATATTTTATATATATATTAATTGAAGAAAAAAAAATAGCTAAACGGGATTGATATATATTAATTGAAGGAAAAAAATAGTTAAACGGGATTGATTTAGATTTAATTACAAAACTATTAAGACCATATTATTATTATACACTTATTTAATTATAAATGTTAAAATATAAACAAAAATTTTATGTTTTTAAGTACCTGTGAAATCGAAAAAAAAAGTTAGAGAAAATTTGAAATTGCTTTCGTTGCTTTGCTTGGTTATTTGCTTTCAAAGCAAAGCAAGCAGAGCACCAAAGCCCATATTTGGCCTATACTATTAATTCAGTATTTCACTGAAATTAATGAAGACTTAAAACAGGAATGATCCTGTAAATCATAGTCTCGATTTTAAATGCAAAATGTTTTACTATTTATTTATATTTTCCCAAAAATCTTCTGTGATTTTTAAAACTGAAATGAACTATTTCATATAAATTTAAGTTCATAAAAATGTTTTTTTATAAAATATTTTTTGGCCTGCTTATGATAGTTTTGGATATTTTATTTTCTAAAATAAAACACATCCAACAAAACATTAATATTTTATTTTTTTATAATTGAACACATCCAACAAAACACATTTAATTGAATGCGTTTGTTACACCTCATTCTAGACAAATATATTAATAATAATTCTTACTAACTTATCTATTTAAAAATATTAAACAACATAAAACTTGAAATAAATGAAAATAAATTTATTTTAAATTTTTTTCAATTCAATTAGAAAAGTGAAAAAATTTTAATTATTAAATTTTGTGATAAAAAGCTAATCAAAGCATAATATATTTTATAATTAAAATTTATTAAAATTGCAATTATTTTAAATTGTTAGTTTATGTACCTATTAGAAAAGTTTATAAACGCAAAATATGCAATAAATGTTTTTCTAAAATACAATTACAAATTTAGAACTTTTCATATAATTAATTTAAATATAAAAATAAAGCTGATGATAAATAATGATAGTGTAAATGGTAACCAGAGCCGGAAACGTATAAAAGGACATGATATAAAAATTGGCACATGGAATGTGCAAACATTGATGCAACCCGGAAAAATGCAAGAAGTGGCAAATGAAATGACTAAGTATAAATTAGATATAATAGCCCTACAAGAAATAAGATGGAAAGGAAATGGAGAAATAAACAAACCCTTGTTTTCACTATATTATAGTGGAGATAATAACAGATCAGGAATGTATGGTACTGGTTTTATTGTCAATAAATATATGAAGAAATCTGTAATAGGATACAACGCAGTAAGTAGCAGAATATGTAGTATTAGAATAAAAGGAATATTCAATAATATAACAATTATATCCATGTATGCGCCAACTGAAGAAGCAAATGATGACGACAAGGACAACTTCTATGAAGATTTAAGTAACGTGTGCGAACAAACTCCTAGATACGACACTTTGATGATCGTTGGTGATTTAAATGGAAAGGTTGGAAGAGAAGAACATATTAGACATGTAACAGGGAAATTTTCACTACATGAAGAATCAAACAACAATGGATTGCGTTTATATCAATTTGCAAATGAAAATAGTTTAAAAATTAGAAGCACTGCACTTGACCGAAAAAACATTTACAAAAGAACATGGAAAGTCCCTGGAAGAAATTTAGTCAATCAAATTGATCATGTGCTTATTTCAAAATGATGGGCAACTACAATAATCTATGTAAGAACATATAGAGGAACGAATTGTGATAGTGACCACTTTCTGGTAGTAGCAAAAGTCCGACAAAGAATAGCTAATATAGCAAAAATAAAGGGAATAAAAAGAAAGAAGTGGAACAACGAAAAATTTAAAAATGAAGTAGTTGTACAGCAATTCCAAAACAAAATTGAGGATCAATTACAAAATAATCCATGAGATAATGCAAATAATAGAGATAATGAAAATTTTTTAATTATATTTAAGCAAGATGATTTAAATTTGAAACATATATATAATGATCATGTAAATGCTGATATGTTATTTAATGAATTTAAAAAATTAAGTGCATGTTGCTGGAATGATAATTATGGTTTTCTATTAATTGACAAAGATAGTGGTTTAAATAATGGTCGATATAGAAAAAATTTTGAAGCATTTGCTAAATTTTAGTTAACCCAAGATCTATTAGCTGGTGGCAGTTAGTAACTGAACAGGTCATTTAATAGGTAACAGGTAGTAGTTAGCAGATAGCAGATAACAGTTATCGATTAGCAGTTAGCAAGAGAACAGTTCAGTCAATAATTTACAGTTAATAATTGAACTAATCCACATTAAAAAAAAAAAATGGATGAACAACTTATGAAAGATTTAATGAAAACTCGTAAAAATTTAAAAAGGAAATTTCAATCTTTAAAAGTTCAGAAGCTATCAGAAGACCGTAATCGAGAAGAAGCTTTCACTCTAATTACAAAACCATTGAAAGAATTGACAAATGCTGTCAAACAACAACAACAACAATTTTCAAATAATGTTATCAAACCGGAAATTAAACTGTCTGCTAGCGATGATAACACCTTAAAATTATTAAGGCCATTTAAGCCGGAAGTTAAAACGCCTAGCAACAAAAGTAATACACACAGTAAATTTATAACTTCAACGCCAAATACTATAAAATTTGAGACGTCATCTATAACTGATAATATTATTGATGAATCATCAATTTCACAATTTCTTGTTTTTAACAAGTCAGAACTTGATAAGACATATGGACCATACTTTGATGAGTCATTAAATGTTCGAAAACTTGGGAATGCTAATTTTGAAGTAGATTAAATTACTAAAAATATTGTGATTGATACTGAAGTTTTTAAAGGAACTGATGGTCTATATGAATTGATATTTAAAAAAAAACCCATAAACTATACTGAAAGTGATTTAAAAACATATCATCAAATACTTAACAAAACAAATGCACATAGAAGAAATTACGATCAATTAGAGCAAATAAAAGGAAACAAAGGTTTTAAATATAAAAATATATTAAGAAAATTATATGAACATGATTATAATACTAGACATAAAAAAACTGGTTCAGGTTGTTTGAAAAAAAAATTTATTAATTATTTTAATAAATCTTCTTCTACACCGGAAACCCAATTAAATTATACAAATCAATCAAATCAGTATGTTTATTGGGATGATCCTAATGAATTAGTTGACAGATTAAAACTTTTAATTAGTTCACAATCAGCTGGTAACAATAATCATCACAATGAAATTGTATCTATAATTGAAGAGTTAAGAGAAGCAAATGTAATTCAATAGCTATTTAGATTAACAATCAGTTAAAACCATAATGTCACTTGATAAGTTTGGGCGTAGTACAGCTTCTTCTTCTAGAAAACTACATACTCAAGGTCCTCCAGGTATTGGTTTCAAATTGACTTCTGAAGGAAATTATGATTTAGATAACAAAATTTTATCAAATGTCCGAGAACCTATTATTCAGAAAGAACTATTACAAAACGAAATGCGAGAAATGTCTAATCATTTAGAGACAACAGTATCTATAGAACTTAAATTAGCAGAAGAAAAATTAAAAATATTAGAAGAAAAAATGCAAGTTAGTTTAGAGGAAATCCATATCAAATTCTCGAAATTGTTAAATGAAAAATTTTCAAATATGAGTGATGTCATTGAATTTCAAATTAAAAAACCAATTAAATTTATTCATGAGAGATTGCAAAAAGCTGAAGCCCAAGCTCGATCAGCATTGGATTTACTTAGTAGTTTAGAACTTATAAAAACATAATTGGGGATCAGTTTTCTTTTACTTTTCGAAATGGATGTACATCAAATCGGATATTCCTTAAATAATTTTTTAGTTAAATATGATGATATTTTATTGGAGGAACATTATGAACAATTAAAAATTCACTTCCATTTTTTAAAATTATTTAAAAATTCTATCCTAATTGAAACGAAAGAGAATGTATATCATTGGGATATATGTCCCTATACATCAGACAACATGACAACTGTTCCAGATACTTGTCCTTGTCATTCAGCAGATCATCATATGTTAAAATGTTCCAAACTAATGGATTTATATAAAAGAATAAAAAATAAATCATAATATAACTTTATATACATACATAAATAAAGAATATAAATTTTAAATACATTTTATTATTTGCTTTTTATTATATATATAAATTATATAGGATTTTATTTAAAAATGAGTAAAAGAGAGGTGGTTGAAGAGCTGCATAAGCCTGCACGAAGAAATTTTAAACGACGTAGAGTTATAATTAAAGCATTTGATGATCTTTGGCAAGCTGATTTAGTAGAAATGGGTTCATATGCTAAAGAGAATAAAGGATTTAAATTTTTATTAACTGTGATTGACTGCTTTTCTATATTCCCTATAAAAGCAAAAACTTCAGAGAACGTTACAAAAGCAATGCAAAATATTTTTCTAACTTCTAAAAGACATCCGCAAAATTTACAAACAGATGATGGGAAAGAATTTTTTAATAAAATATTCAAAAAATTAATGGATAAATATCATATAAATCATTATTCAACATTTAGCATATTAAAAGCCTCTATTGTTGAACGTTTTAATAGAACCTTAAAAGAAAAGATGTGGAAAGAATTTAGTTTTAATGGAAATTATAATTGGATTAACCTAATTCAAGAAATAACAAAACAATATAACAACACTAAACATCGAACAATTAAAACACGACCATCTGATGTCAATAAAGATAATGCTGAAAATTTACTTAAAACTATATATAATCATATTAAAATTTCACCACCATACAAATTTAAAATTGGCGACTTAGTTCGAATAAGCAAGTTTAAACATGTTTTTGAAAAAGGCTACACACCAAATTGGACAACTGAAATATTCAAGATAAGAAAAGTTCAAATCACTAACCCTGTAACTTATTTACTGGAAGATTATCAAGGTCAACCTATACAAGGAAGCTTCTATGAATATGAATTGTTAAAATCTAAACATAATAATATTTACCTAGTTGAAAAAGTTATTAAAAGTAAAGATAATAAGATTTTTGTAAAATGGCTTGGATTCTCATCTGATCACAATTCATGGATAAATAAAACTGATTTAATATAGAGAAAAAAAAATTTTTTATTTCATATTATTTTTTTAATTACATTTTTTTTTGTTTTTTAATGAATTTCCATTTGATATGTCGGATCCTGCTTGATTGTTCGTAAATCAATTACAGTGAAATCAGATTTTTTAGAGAAATTTTTTTTTAAATGATTTATTTATTATAAACCCCCAAAAAATTGTTACATTTCAAACAATAATGATTTACATTTTTCATGTTATCAGTACAATATGGAATACAACAACAACACCATAATCCTATCAAACACATTAATAGAGCTGCAATATGAGTTTTGTTAGCATTTTCATATTCAACTCTCGTTACATTTCTTTCACCACAATTGAAACATATTGCAACTTGGGGATAAGGCCCAAATGATGTTTTAAATGCTTGTTGTACAAATACAGTTGAACCAATACGTCCTTGGTTTGTGTTGTATGACGATGATGACTTCATGAATGTCTTTGATTAACTAAATTCTTTAGAAAAATTAAAAAAAATCTTCTCTGGGTAAGAGCATAGAATTGGGATCGAACCTTATACTAATAAACTTACCTAATTGATTTTATCTGCACCCTAGCACTCCTACCCACAGAAGATTTAGTTAACACTTGCTATTTTCATATTTTATTTAGATAAATTAGCTATTATTAGTTTTAACCAAACAATGGAGTTCGCAAGAACAATTCATATGTTTAATAAATTTTATTTACAAAATAAAATAAAGTTTAGAAAGAAATACAAAAAGGAAATTAAGAATCTTATTAAGTTTCTGAGCAATTATGCTGAGTCAACACTAATTCAATTTAATTCACTCAAAGAAGATCAAGATGATAAATGGATGGATTTGGTTACACATAATTCAACCAAATTTTTTAAAATATCGTTATTGCGATTAGCTAAAATCGTAAAAAAATTTAAAGAAAATAATTATAAATATCGAAAAACTTTAAAAAATAAATAAAAAAACTTTGTAATACCAATATATTTTGTTTTTTCTTTTTAAAATTAACAATAGGAATCCCCTGACGTCATTTCAGATTTTTATTTTACAATTTAAATAATTTTAATTAAGAACCTTCAAGTTAATTTCTTGTATTTTCTGTTTTCGAAATATTTGAATATTATATATTATTAATACAGATAAGAAATTCTTTTTCTAATGTTCTGTTTTCTTTAACTGATAAGAAACTTTTAAATTAAAACCACAAGTTTTTAATTTTTCAATTTTAAAATCGTACAATTTTATAGGGTACAATGTTAATATTTTTTAATGGTGACGGAAATATACACACAAACACTCATTATTCATCCATTTAAACTATAAAATAATCAAAACAGCAAAATAAAATTCTAAATTTTAAAATTTTATTCCCTTATCAGTGAAATAAATTCATTTCCTAAATACTATAGGATATCTAAAAATTTTCAGGTTTCAACTTTGTCATGGTTTCAAAGAATTTGCTTTCTAAAAAACTTCAATATAATTCCAAAGGTACAAAGAACTTCGATATGGTTCTAAAGAACAGATTACTAACTAAATTATCTATATATATATATACCGAATTACATTTCCATTTTCCTAATTCCTTCCTCAATTTCAACTAACAATTCAACTTCATCCCCTCCACTAACTTACAACTCCATCTACTACCCCTCTCCCCCCTCCCCACACTACTAATTCCACACCTACAATCTGCAACTCAGCGAATCTTCAATTTCATAACACACCTCAATCATTTCAATTCTATAACATACCACACATTATTCAAAAATAACGACCAATTTATTCAAATTAACGGCTGTCAAAATGCTGTGACGTCATTTGACTGTCCCAGAACGTACCTATTATATCTACTCAAGATCCTCTTAAAAATTTGTTTGGAAAAATTCGAGCTCGCAATGTTAATAAAAACAACCCAACAATTTCTGAATTTGGCTCATTATTTGCAAAAGTGATTTCAATAAATATTTTATTTAAATCGAAGTTTTCTAATTGTGAAGAGGATGATTCGGAGTTTATTCAACTAGATATTAACGCTATTTTGCAAACAGATGAAGAAAATTTTATAAATTTGAATGGAACACAAAATCATTCAACTAATCCCCTTGATCTAATTGACAATTTTGAAAATTATTTTTGCAGCAATACTTCATTCGAACCAGATAACGAAGACACAATTTCAGTAAATGTACCAGATATCAGTGATGTAGCAATTAGATTTTTTGCAGGATACTGTTTTTTTAAAACATTAAAAAAGTTTTCCAAGAGTTGTGAAAGTTGCTTCAAAGAAATGTCGAAAAATAAGCAAGCTATGGATATGACCGAAATTTTAATTAAACTAAAAGAATATGAGACGTCAAATAAATATCCAGTTCTTTCCTGGCCATCCGAACATTTTTTCCAAATATCTCGCCTGCACGTCAATATATTTTCGACATATTTCCAAAAATCACCATACGCACAAAATTTAAGAGAAAATATTGTACAGAAATGTATTCTTATTACAAACATTCATTTTCCAGATTGGTTTAATAGGTCTAATGATTGTTATGACCATAGAATATCAGTTACCAATTTCTTAATAGTAGTTTTGTTATGGAAAAATTGTAAATGGGTTCTTGATAAACAAAATAACCAACCAAGAAATAAAATTAGGAAGCTACAGAATGTTATGAATATTTAAAATAAATTATCATTTAAGTACAAATCTTATATGCACATAGACAAATTTTTATATATTATAATTGTTAAGAATTTTTTTGAGCTTTTTAAATTTTATTTTTTTTATGTTTTTTATAAAACTGTAAATATAATATTTAATAAAGTGGATTAGGCCTCTTGGGGAATCCACGGAAGAAAAAAAACGCGCCTATGTCTTTACCTCAAAGGTGGGTGGAAAAAAGAAAATAACTTTTTACATTAAAATAAATATAATCCAAAAAATAATAGGTATATATGTATGTATGTACGTAGAAGTAATCTGTTTTTAATTTTAAAATTAACGATCTACCCAACCTAGCATACTAAAATTTTAATTAACCATTGCATATTATTATTACCTCTATTAACATTAGGTTTCGATAATATAAGTACAATCTTATTTTTATTTCATGGCAGTTAGCAATTAAAATTGCTTCTAAATAAGAATTCTGCATACCATCAAATAACCAAATACCTCACCAAATAAAATATCATAAATAAAGTTCTATAATTTGTACATATACATAATAATATTATGGCGTTAGTTCGTCTCTATATATATTATACAGTATACATAGGTACTTACTCAAATTTAATTTTAGTGTAATGCAAAAAACTTTTTAGATTTGAGCATATAATATTTTTGTTTGTTATTTTTATTCCAAATTTGTTATTATTAAAGCTTTTTGTCAGCCAGCACAATGTCACAATGTCGGCTAGAGAAAAAATTGGTATCATTTTTTTATATAGGCATGAGACATCTGTATAATATATTTATCTGTGTATAATATATTTATAGGTCCTTGAAACTATGTGAATGGTCCCCGACCCACTACTCCAATTTGTTGCAATTTTCGAGAACACTAAGGGAATATCAAGGGACACTTTAATACCCAATTTGGGGATTCTATATTCTTTGGATTCGGAATCATGCTTGTTTGGTTTAAATTCGATGAAAAAGTTCCAGGATCCGAACCCATGGTCGAATTTCGCCTACATGCAGTCCTAGCCGTTCTTTCAATGCTAGTACAAAAACCCTTGTGCACAATTGGAACGTTATATCTTAATTTAAACCTACTTTTTTATTAATTTGAATGGTATGCTTTAAGGTCTTCAGAACTGTGTGGATGTTCCCCAAGCCACTACTCCAAATGGTCCTAAATTTCAAGGACTCTTAGGACATGAGAAGAGGCACACTGATACCAAATTTGAAGGTTTTGTTTTCATTGGTTTCGGAATTATTCTTGTTTGGCCTAATTTCGATCAAAAACTTCTAAGATCCGAACCACTTGGTCTGATCTCGATCGCACCCAATATCCGCCATAATATCATTACTAGTAATCTACACCACAAAATTCATGATTGTAGCGCTATTAGTTGTTGAGTTATGCTTATTTTTGTTTTATATGTTCGTTAGCCCTAAGAACAATTAAAAGGTTCAGAATCCGAACCCATGGACCATACCAAAGTTAATTTACCCTTTTCCTATTTCATAGGTGTAGAGTATAATAAGATGAATGTAGGGATAAAAAAAGCAAAACAAAATTATTTTAATAGAAAATTGCAAGTTAGTACAAATACTAGAAAGATTCGGATTGTTTTGAACCCTCAGGTAGTAAACCAAATATTGAATTGTATCAAAATAATTAAAGAAATACGGTTAAGTGATAAACTTTTAAATTTTAAAAACAGCAAAGCGTATTTTAGTAATGTTGTAAAAAAATTACTGACAAATACAAATTAAAGAAGAAAATATAGTAAAAAATCGAGTAAATGTAAGTTGCGTGTAATAAAAAGGAAGCGACAATTAACCTGGATCTGATAACATTGCAGCAAAAGACTTTAAAGTTGTAGCTAATATAATAACCCCGATAATTAGAACCTTTGTAAGTAATGTGTTCGCACTGGTATTTATTATAATTCATTAAAATGTAGTACTGTGAATCCATTATACAAAAGGGGCTCTCCTTTGGATACATTTAATTATCGGCCTATAACACTTACCAGCTGTACGAGTAAAATATGTGACTTTATTAAGTATTCATACGGATTTGACATAAACCAATAAGAATTTACAACTGTCTTCCAGACAAATTAAAGAAATGTAGTCATATAAATAGCCTCTCGTTAAAATTTAAATTTTTATTATAAAGTTATTGGGTTTTATTAAAAAGATATTTAGATTTATAAGCAAAATTATGAATTAGGCTTATTATTAATAGTAATATACATAATTTTTGTATTTATTCTCTATATAAATGTAAATATATTAATTATAATTGCTAAGAGTTTTATTCCATTTTAGGTTATTGTCGAAGTCTAGTATATTGTAAACTATAAATTGTAATTTCATAACATATAATTATTATTATTAATATATTTGTCTAGAATGAGGTGTAACAAACGCATTCAATTAAATGTGTTTTGTTGGATGTGTTCAATTATAAAAAACAAAAATATTAATGTTTTGTTGAATGTGTTATATTTTAGAAATAAAATATCATAAATTATCATAAGCAGGCCAAAAAATATTTTATTTATTTTGAATAAAAAAAAAAAAACTATAAAATTTTAAATTTTTTTAAATGTTTATGAATTAGTTCATTTACGTTTTTAAAACTCACAGAACATTTTCTGGATATTTTGTATAAAAAGTAAAACATTTTGTAAATAAAAGTTAACAATACTATGCTTCACAGGAACATTGTGCAGTAAGTCTTCATTATTTTCAGTGAAAATCTGAAATAACCAATGTACACTTTGTTGCATTGCTTGATTTGCTTTGTTTTGAAAAACAAATAAACCAATCAATGCAATAAGTAATTTCAAAGTTCCCTCATTTGTCTCTCATCCCTGCATCTTTCCCTCATCCGTGCATTTGTATTCCTTTTAATTATTTTTTATATTAAAAAATAATTTGTTTGGTTGGCAAAGTGGCTTTGGGTGTACAATACTTGAGTTCGATGCACCCAGCACCATAGAAGCTAAACAAATATATTTTTTATACCCGTGCATACATATATGAACATCGGGTATATTAAAATTACATATATGAACATCGGGTATATTAAAATTACTCCTCCGTTTGTAATGCATCGAAATATACGAGCTAGATATAGTGTCAAGGGTACGTATCGAATCAGCATCGAAAAGTGAATCGATCTAGCTATGTGTGCCCGTCAGTCAGCACGATAACTCAAAAACTATAAGAACTAGAGTTTTGAAACTTTCACAAAGTAATTTTTAGACAATTTGTAGGTTCCCTATTATTTTTGGTTAAAATAGGACAAAGGCTTCGGGTAGCTGCCATACAAATTTTTCGAAATTATATGAATATTTTCAAAATTAATAACTAAATAGAAACCAAATATAAAAACAAACAAAATGTAGTTAAATTATTAATCGATTCATGGTGTAGTGGTTAGGACATGTTACTTGTGGCCAAAATGTCTCGGTTCGAATTCAGGCTAAGAAAAAATTTTTTTTTTTTTAAATTCATTTATTAATTTTTTTTTGTAATTAAATATAAAAAAAACAAATATTTTGAATTTTCTGTCAAACAGTTCAATTGCAATACTTATATGAAATTCTTATTTATTTAATACACGCACGAGTATCTAAAAGTTGACAAGGGCAACTATAATCTTCCTCGTTTTTAACTTAATTCGGTATATTAAAAAAAAATCCAAATAAAGTTTATAATTCAAAATTTATAAATAAAGCAAAATTCAATTCAAAAATCAACATTTAATACAATTTTACGTACATACGTATAAATAGGAACATTTTAGCATGTTAAGTAGGTAAATAATAGAATGTTAGCAACAAAGAAATATTTCGATTTGAATGTAAACAAAGGTTGTGAAAACTATGTATAAGAATATTTTTTTAAAATATGTATACAAAACATTAATAGATGGGGAAATAGATCATTACTGAAACAAAATAAACCTATAAAAAAATTTAAAATCTTTTATTTAATTTAAGCAAGTACGCATTTAAATAAAAAAGAAATATTAATTGAAATTTAAAAAAAAATTGACCAAGAAAGGTCTTGAACTAAAAACCCCAACATTTTATCAAATTCAAAACATGCAAAAGGTAGACCACGTAATTTATTCATCTTCAAGTTTTTAAGATACAACAAGAAATTATGGGAGTTATTTGTTTTTTTTTTGCATATTTATTACTAGAATCGAAGCATAATCTGCGTTATATTAATCTTCAATATATGTATATGTATAATATAATGAAATTAGAAATAGTTCTTAATTCAAATGACCTATGGCAGCTACTCGAACCCTCGGCACTAGACCAACCAAATTTTTTCAGTTTCTTTGACCATTACACTAAACGAGTTTTGGCAAAATTTCAAACATCCAGCTTCAATAGGTATAGAGTAATAGTCATATAAAATAAGATGTTTTTAAATTCATTTATTAATTTTTTTTTGTACTGTAAAATTTTATTAGTCTACTGCAGAGGGTTCGAATAGCCGCCGATAAAATAAATAATAAACTAATAAAATTTTACAGTAACTTTGGCCATTTCGCCAAACTATTTTGGGCAAGCTTTTAGGCACCCAGCTTCATTAGGTGTAGTTTAATCCATTTATCTCAAGTTTATTTGTTATTTAATATTTGTAAATAGATAAATTAGTAAGACTTGTTAATATTTTTGAATTGATAAAATAATTAGAAAATGTTTTTTGTTTTGTAAATAAATTTGCTAAGCCATGTCTTACGATCAAACTAATAAAAGCTCTTATGGTTTTAAAATGACTAATGGACTTCCCATCTAATTTGAACCAATTAGGTGTAGGGTATTTCTGATTCGGTTGACCGACTGACTCTTACAGTACCTGTTTTTTTTTTGGAATTGTATTTAATTCTTTATATTGCCACAATTACAAATGTTGTTTTATTTTTAACTAGATGTAATTATGTATTTGTTTTATTTTGATTTAATTTTTGGTTGTACCTACTACAATAAGGGCATAAATATAGTTTCTAGATAGATTGTATATTGTGCAAGTTAAAAGCTGTTGACCGTAGTTATAAACAATTTTCTCGCTCGAAATAAGAGTTTTATATATTTTTATTGTCTATTAAAGGTGTTTTCGATTTAGGTTGAATAAATCGTACATAAATAAGATTTTTTTTGTTTTCTCTTTATTGTTCTATATTCTTTCTAATTTCTAACAAAATTATCATCTTTAACGTCAGTTTTTGTAATATTCGAATTTCCATGCCGTTGAGGGTCATCTTAATTTAATTAGAGGGTCATCTTATCCTAGCCCAACTTTCAATTACTTTTGAGTCAAAATCCATGTTGGAAAGCATGTTATACAATTCTGTTTTCTACTCAGATCACCCAATTCAAGTGAACAGGACACTGTTATGGAAATTGAAATCTTTTCAATCCAGATAAATGAAATTCTCGGTTGTTACACTGAAATGGAAATTGTTCTGACTCTTCTCCGAGTCAAAACTCAATTTGGAAACAAGTTGAATTATTTTCCACTCTATTTCACCATTCTCAACTTGTTAAAAATCCCACTAGAATCCCTGACCGTGCTGATCAAGAAGGTCACCTTGAGAGATTATTTATTCCTAACTCCATGAAATCTATTAAGCGGAAACTTGATTTAATCGTATTTGCAAAGAAGCCATTCTAAAAAACCGGGACAGTGGTTTGGAGGCTCACAGGACCAACTATGTAGGCGTTCGAAACAGATGTAAGAGAGTTATCAACAAGCAAAAGGTTGAAAAGAAAGCAAATAAACATGCCCATGAAAAGCAAATCCTTTTAGACTTGGAAAAACATTGAAAGAAGACAATAGCGGGTCTTCTTTTCCTCCACTGGTTGATATAAGCAACCACATCGTATCAAATTCAAAAGAAAAAGCAATTTTATGTTGCAATTTTTCGCTTCTAACTCGTCACTGCCTCAGTCAATTTAAAGACTCCCATATATTTCAGAAGTTGGCTGCGCCGTTGGGAACCGGTCCGGACGGTATTACAACTACCAAATATTCATCCTATCCAATCGAAGATTGCACATGTTTTTCCTGCAACTACCGACCTATTGCTAGAACTTCGGTCTTTTTCAAAGTGATGGAAAAAGTTCTAAATCATAATCTTTTGAAATATCTAGATCGTAAAGGTTTACTTCATGATCGACAATACGGGTTCAGAGCCCGTTGTTCAACTGGTTATCTCATGCCCTAGCTTTGCGAAAGCTTACTATCAGTCTTCGCCATTCTGGCGTGTCCGATATTGTGGCTTTGGATATTTCTAAAGCTTCTAATTAAAAGGATTAGATTTCCTTTCGAATCGTACGATTCGTGTTTTTGTCGATGAATATTAATCTAAAACTTTTAAAATAAATGCTGGTGTCCCTCAGGGATCTGTTTTATTCCCCAGCCTTTTCCTAATATTTATAAATGATCTACTATTAATAACCTCCTCCGCTAACGACAGTACCCTATGAATTTCATAGCCGCTGTGACATTAACCATTAGATTAATTCAACAGCAAAACATTTCACTATAAGTGAGTTAAACAAAGATTTAATTAACAGAGTTGAATCCAATGCTAGTTTAGTCTCAAGAAAAATAAAAAGAACTTTCTTTTCAAGGTGAAGCTTTGCACAATACGGAAGACTTGAAAATTTTCGGGATTGAGTTAAACCATTGATTAAGAATTATATATAGATAAACATTTTCATGTTAAAAATTTGTATGAAACTTTTTTCGCATATTTTTTAAAATTCTCTGAAAATCGTTGGCACGAATATAAATGTATTGTAACTATTTCTATTTTATAGTATACCCTTTATTTTTATTCTCTACATACATGCAACATGATTCAAGAATATGAATACTATGACACTAAAGAAAAGAAAAAAATCGAATAAGAAAAAAAACGAGGAAGTGTGTAGTAGAGTAGATTGTGTCAACTCTGGGATACCCGTATGACCGTAGTATAAATATTATAATATCATCCGATTAATTACTTTTGGCAAAATTTCAAACACTAAGCTTTATTAGGTGTAGTATAATGCTCATATAAAAGAAGGAGTTGTATGGCACTTACTCGAACCCTCTGCAGTAGACCAACCAACTTTTCCAGTAACTTTGGCCATTAAACTTAACTACTTTTGGCAAAATTTCAGATACCCAGCTTTAATAAGTACAGAGTAATGCTCATATAAAACAAGAAGTTATATGGCAGCTACCCGAGCACGTTGTGCAAACTGGCTGAATTTCAATGATGATGACGGCTTTTTTTAAAATCCGATTTGTTGAAAGTTCCAGAATCCTAGCTCCTTTAATTTTTGAGTTATCGTAATTACGGACGGACAAACGCACGGACATACATAGCTAAATCGATTTATTTTTCAATTCTGATCCGATCCATACACTTGAGTCTATATCTACCCCCCTACTTCTCTGCGTAATAAACGTAATGGCAAATTTAGTATACCCTTTTGACAAATAGTCATACTTGTATAAGCAATGATTTTTTCATTCATAAATTCATAGTTCATTTTTTCGAATTGATTTCGTTTTTTCTAAAAAATTATTAAATTTTGTATGTACTTGCGTACATACCTATATAGATATGTATGCATATAAAGGTTCTAAAATAATTATTTTAAAATCTAACTTTATAGATCTCAATACAAATAACCTTTATGAATATTTGAAGGTGACCAAACATTTTATTTTCTATTTCTTATGAGGTTTAAATTGTAACGGGAAACTTTTTGTTTTGATTTTTTCATTTTTGTTTAAATAAATAAATTTTTCTAAAACTCGCAAAGTGCATAGTTGTGAATGGAATCTATGAAATTTTATAAAGTGTTTATGTATAGATGTATGTATGTATTCAAATTTCTATTTCTAAATTCTTTAATCTTTAGAGGTTTTTTGTTGAATTGAGATCAATTGTAATTTTGTTTTAACTAAAAATTTCTAAATTATCTAAATTTTCAAAATCTTATTTATTATGGCATTGATAACAAAAAAGTATAAAAAATACTTAACCTGTATGGTGAGGTGGTGCGGAAAAAAGAAAATAACTTCTTATAAGTACTTAGGTATTAAAATAAATAAAATCAGAGAAAAATTATATATACCTAATAAATCATGAAAAAAATGATATCAATATGTTATTGAAATCTATAAATTTAGATTTTAAAATAATTATTTTAGAACATTTTATGCATAAAAAGATTTTGAAAATTTAGATAATTTAGAAATTTTCAGTTAAAACAAAATTACAATTGATCTCAATTCAACAAAAACCTCTAAAGATTAAAGAATTTAGAAATAGAAATTTGAATACATACATACATCTATACATAAACACTTTATAAAATTTCATAGATTCCATTCACAACTATGCACTTTGCGAGTTTTAGAAAAATTTATTTATTTAAACAAAAATGAAAAAATCAAAACAAAAAGTTTCCCGTTACAATTTAAACCTCATAAGAAATAGAAAATAAAATGTTTGGTCACCTTCAAATATTCATAAAGGTTATTTGTATTGAGATCTATAAAGTTAGATTTTAAAATAATTATTTTAGAACCTTTATATGCATACATATCTATATAGGTATGTACGCAAGTACATACAAAATTTAATAATTTTTTAGAAAAAACGAAATCAATTCGAAAAAATGAACTATGAATTTATGAATGAAAAAATCATTGCTTATACAAGTATGACTATTTGTCAAAAGGGTATACTAAATTTGCCATTACGTTTATTACGCAGAGAAGTAGGGGGGTAGATATAGACTCAAGTGTATGGATCGGATCAGAATTGAAAAATAAATCGATTTAGCTATGTAGTCCGTGCGTTTGTCCGTCCGTAATTACGATAACTCAAAAATTAAAGGAGCTAGGATTCTGGAACTTTCAACAAATCGGATTTTAAAAAAAGCCGTCATCATCATTGAAATTCAGCCAGTTTGCACAACGTGCTCGGGTAGCTGCCATATAACTTCTTGTTTTATATGAGCATTACTCTGTACTTATTAAAGCTGGGTATCTGAAATTTTGCCAAAAGTAGTTAAGTGTGATGGCCAAAGTTACTGGAAAAGTTGGTTGGTCTACTGCAGAGGGTTCGAGTAAGTGCCATACAACTCCTTCTTTTATATGAGCATTATACTACACCTAATAAAGCTTAGTGTTTGAAATTTTGCCAAAAGTAATTAATCGGATGATATTATAATATTTATACTACGGTCATACGGGTATCCCAGAGTTGACACAATCTACTCTACTACACACTTCCTCGTTTTTTTTCTTATTCGATTTTTTTCTTTTCTTTAGTGTCATAGTATTCATATTCTTGAATCATGTTGCATGTATGTAGAGAATAAAAATAAAGGGTATACTATAAAATAGAAATAGTTACAATACATTTATATTCGTGCCAACGATTTTCAGAGAATTTTAAAAAATATGCGAAAAAAGTTTCATACAAATTTTTAACATGAAAATGTTTATCTATATATAATTCTTAATCAATGGTTAAACCAAAAATTTGACTTGGTCAAATCACATTTTTGGTTTAGTTAAGGATGCTGCTAAGTTTTTGGGTTTTTTGTACCGCTGCAAAACTTAATTTTTATCCTCTGATCTCCTTAACATCTATTAAACTTATGTTAGGCTGAAAATGAAGTATAATGCACATATTTGGGAACCATATTCCACCAAATGTGTTCCCAAAGTTGATAATGTATATATGTACGATTTAACCAAATTTAAGAAGAACATTGACATCTTCTAAATATCCCATCCAATTTTCCTCATCCCCCATAATCCAGAAATTCGAAATAACTTTTACCGTAATCCTTAATCCTTCCATAGCCTCATCCCTGTAACCAAACTGTACATTTGTATCACAGGTTCCCTCCTAAAGTTTGGTTCCGAAAAGGGTGTGATTTTGGTGTGTTAAAATCAAAGACTACGCATAGTTTCAAAGCTTTCGAGCTTTCCATTCCCGCGTAAAAAAAAAAAAATTAATATACTAAATTAGAGACTCTGTATAGAAGATCATTGTTAAATATTTGAAAAAAGGCTAGCGATAGGACCGAGCCTTACGGGACATCTGAATTCATAAAAAAAATTTTGTGAGTTAAAGCCATGCAAACTTGTACTTGTACCGTTTATTAAAAGGACTGATTATATTAACGAATTTAAAATTTTGCGAAGAAGAAATGCTTCTAGCTTTTAGCGTGATACGATAAAACGTCTTGGATTTAACTAAAGCCATTTTATTTGTATTGCCGTATTTCACTAAGCAATGGCTCCGATGTTTAGTCCTGCTGGTCTTTTTGACCACCATTTTGTTGGTCGTTCATAAGGCCAGTATTCTTTAGAAAACATTTGATACCGAAATTAATTAATAATTCCATTGTCATTGATAGTACCGATGTTAAAGAGACTAGTCTCTAATTTTGAGGATTACTCTATTGCTTTTTTTTTTTTTTTTATATAAATATATATGTAATATGGTGCAGTGGTTAAGGCACCGCTTTGAACGCGAAAGGCCCCGGGTTCGATCCCTGGCTGGGTAAACTTAATAACTAGTATAATAAATAACTTATAAATTACAATTAAATATCTAATAGTTTAAATAGAAAATAATAGTTAATAACAAATAAAAAATAAAACAAGTAAAGAAACAGTCAGTCGGTGCAACTGACTTAGAAATACCCTTCACCTATTTGGTTCAAATTGAATGGGAAGTTAATAAGACATTTTAAAACCATAAAAGATTTTATTAGTTTGATCTTACGACATGGCTAACCAAATTAACTTTATAGTACTAAAAAACATATTCTAATTACTTTATCTATGCAAAAATATTACAAATTCTTACTAATTTATCTATTTAAAAATATTGAAAAACAAAAAAACTTGAAATAAATGAAAATATATTTATTTCGATTCAATTACAAAAGTTAAAAAATTTGAATTATTAATTTTTGTGATAAAAAGCTAATCAAAGCATAATATATTTAATAATTCAAATTTTTCAAATCGATCAAAAGCTTCTGTAATCCGAACTCATTGACCAAACTCGACCAGAACCAACTCTCATGATACTTTCATTACTAGTAACCTACAGTTTAAATTTCTTCAAAATAGCGGCATAATTTTTTGAGTTATGCTATTTTTAAGATATATGCTTGTTTGCCCTTGATTTTTTCAAAGGTTCCAGAACTCGAAACCATGGTACAATTTCGCCCATATGCAGTCTGCGCTGTATTTTAAATACCAGTAAACCCTTGTACACAATTGGAACGTTCTATCTTAATTTTAAGTTACTATTTTTAATAATTTCGATTATAAGCTTTTAAACCTTGGTAGGTCTAAGAGGAGTACTGAACCACCACTCCAATTGTTCCCAATTTAGGGGGCCACACAAATAGTAAAGAACTTCCTTGTGCCAAATTTGAAGCTTCTACATTTGTTTCAAGTTGTTATCTTTATTAATTTTAAAGATATGCTTTAAGGTCCTCGGAAATGTGTGGCTGGTCCCCGACCCACTGCTCCAAAAATCAAGTCCAAAAACCAAGGACACTAACGAAATAGGAATGGGCACCTTGATACCAAATTTGGAGGTTCTATCTTCATTGGTTTCGGAACTATGCTCGTTTGGCCTAAATTCGATTAAAAAGTTCTAGGTTCCGAACCCATGGTCGAATCTCCCAGTATACCTACATGACCCTTACCGACCCAGTATACCTACTTTATTCTTTATTCTTAATGAAACAAAATGAAGACTATCATAAAAAATTTTATTTACAGCAAGTAGTAAATCTGCTAATGCAAAAAGTAGTAGAAAGCGCAAAAGGCATTCCGAATTGTGTACAAAGGTTAACTAGTATTAAAAGTATGGTGGGGACTACACATTGTCGAAATCGGGGCATGGTTTCGGCATCAATTCAATTACAAAAGTGAACAAATTTGAATTATTAAATTTTATGATAAAAAGCTAATCAAGGCATAATATATTTAATAATTCAAATTTTTCAAAATTGCAATTATTTTAAATTGTTAGTATACGTACCGATTAGCTTATAAACGGAAAATATGCTATAAATATATTTCTAAAGTACAATTACAATTTTAGAACTTTTCATATAATTCATTAAAATATAAAAATAAATTTTACATAAATGCAACAAGTACCTTTGAATATAGCCTGAGTATTGTACACAATATCTTAATTTATATCACCTTTGGTAATAATTCAATAAAATATATGATATGATTAACATTAAAAAAAAGTAATTTAACCGTTTATTAAAAAAATATTTTGTTTTTGATTTATAAAATATTATACAAAATATGTTTTATGGTAAAATTCTTAGCCTTTCAAAAATATAAAAGTGTTAAATAAAAACAGAAATAGGAAAGAACCTTCGTGTATCAAATTTAAAGTTTCTATCATATTGAATTTCGAAGATAAGCTTTTTAGTTTTGGGATTTCTTAGGAGGCATCTGAACCAATACTACAGTTAAGTCTAAATTTCGGGGACACATAAGAAATAGGAAATATATTCTTTGGCTCCGAAGTTATACTCGTTTGGCCTCAGATCGAACAAAAGCTTCTAGAATCCAAACTCATTGTCCGAACTCGACCAGAACCAATTCTCATGGTACTTTCATTATTAGTAACCTAGAGTTTAAATTTCATCAAAATAGCGGCATTATCTTTTGAGTTATACTGCTTTCAGTTTAGTTTAGTTTATTTATTTAGTTCATATTATAAACTATTTACAATTAAACATAAGTTCATTTTTGAAAAAATAATTAAAATTTACATTTTTTTCTCATCGATTTGTTCTGTAGTCTTTGTAGTCTTCCCATCATTTGAGAATTGCACATAAAAATAATCGAAGAACAATATTCAAATTGAGGTTTAATCATTGTGTTATATACGGTAATTGCACATTTTAATGATATTTTATTTCTAATTTTACTAAAAAAATATGTTTTTTTTCGCGATCTTTTTACAAATATAATTAATATGACTTTTTAAGTTCAATTTACAATATATTATTACTCCTAGGTATTTTATTTCATCAATTATTTCAATATTTCTATTATCAATCAAAACATTCCGATTTTCATTATTATTTCCGTTAATTATTAAGCATTTTGTTTTATCTACATTTAATTTAAGTTTATTCATATTTATCCATTTACTTAATCTATTTAAATCCATATTTATTTTAGAAATACATTCACTTACACTATCACCAGTAACATACAACAAAGCATCATCTGCAAATTATATTAATTTACCATGTTGCACTGCGTTCTGCATATCATTAATAAATATTAAAAGCAATAATACACCCAATATACTTCCCTGCGGCACACCATATAACACCTCAATTGAATCTGATAAACAGCCTTTGACTTTTGTTCTTTGAGTTCTCCCAGATTTAAGATACGATTTAAACCACTCCAATTCATTTTCACATATACCATACTCCTCAAGTTTAAATAACAAAATTTCACAATCTACTGTTTCAAAGGCACGTGTGAAATCTAAAAAAACGGTCACTATTACTTTGTTATCATGTATTGAAATTTTCCAATTCATTATAACTAAGTTTAACAAGGCTTCTGAAGCCAGACTGCAATTCCGATATTAAGCGGTTTATTTCAAAATAATTTTCAAGCTGGTTATATACAATCTTTTCTAAAATTTTAGCTTCCGTTAAAATGGTATTAATGGGTCTGAACTCATTCGCTTTCTTTGTGTTCTTAACTTTTTGAATTGGAACAACAATCGATTCTTTCCACACATCAGGGAATATTCCAGAAGATATGGAATTGTTAATTATATATAATAAATTTTGACCAATTAGCTCAAAAGCATCCAACAATACTCTAGAATTGACAAAATTAATATCACGCTTTTTATTCAAAGATTTTAATATCATTTTTAAGTCATTAATAGTTATTGTTTTAAATTTGAAGATATGAGGTTTTCTTTCAATAAAGTTTACATAATCTTCATAACTAATGTTTCTATTAATTTCATTAATGCTTTCCGTAAAAAATTTATTAAACTTGTTAGATTATCATTAATTGTTATGTTATCAAAAATTATTTCACCTATTTCATTGACACCTTTATTTAAAACAAAATTTTGAATATTTACCCACATAGATTTTTGGTCTTTGGATCCTTCAATTTTATTATTTATATACGAATTTTTAGATTTATTAATTTTATTTTTATATATATTTCTTAGTTTTTTGTATTTATTCCACTCATTTATGTTATTTGACCATTTCGCAAGTTCATATTGATGAATTTTCTTATTTTTTAAAATTTTATGCTAATTTTTAAACCATTTTAATTTAGTAAATTTACACTTATATTCAACAATAAAATTTTTTAATAATTGTTTTAAGTTAAAATTAAATTTGTTAGCACAAAAGTTAACATCATTATAATATACAGTCATTATATCATTTCTAGTTATATTATATAGAAAATTTCGTTTATTATATCTTAGCACTTTTATTGTTTTATTTTTATCTTCTACTTTGTTGTTTATTCTTATATCAATTCTAATAGTTTCATGACACTTATCTTTGAATTATTGTCTATATATGCTAAAATATCACTATATTTATTAGTTATTACCCAGTCTATAATAGTTTTTGAAGTGTTAGTAATTCTAGTATATTCATTAATTAACTGTTTAAAAGCATTGTCGATTATTATTTGTTCACAAAAATTTTTAATATTATTATTAATTCGCCAATTTATATTAAAATCTCCAATAATAATAACAGTATCTTTTACTTCATTTAATTCTTCCAAAATATTCTTAAAATAATTTAAAAAACTAGAATTTGTATTAAATATTTCGGTTATCTATATAAACCAAATAACAAGAAATTAGTTTTACCATTATATACTTTTAAAATTATATACCAACATTCATTTTCAAAACTATCACTTTTAACTATTTCATAACTCCATGTGTTTTTAGCACATTTTCAAAAAATTTTGTAAAAATGTGCCTATATAGCTTCACTCTGTCCGTCCGTCCGTCCGTCCCTTTTTACCTACGACTGACTAAAAAATATCACAAATGGGTAGGTATTGCAATAAAAATAATTTAATGTTAAAACTTTTTTTTGTAGTCCCCCCCATTACGGAGCTACAGCCCCACAAAGTCGAAAAAAGCGCTATATTTAAACAGTTATAATTAGAGTTCTATAAGGTATATTTCCAACCTGAAAGCGGTAACAGACAGCTGTTCTTATAAGCTTTATAAACCAATTGTATAGGGTTACCATACGGTACTAAAATTTACCGTTATTCAAAACTAAGTTTTACAAAATTTTTGGTCCCCCATAACTTCTGAACGGCTAAATCTAGAAACTTGAAATTTTGGAAGAAGTTAGATCTTTAGAAATAAGTTAGAGTCCGTTAACAAAATTTTTTTGTCACGCCCCCTCTTTAGGAGCTGTAAGTGGTCGAAAATTGAAATTTTGCTAAAAATTTAGCTTTAAACACCTGTAACTTGAATACCTGTCAAAATTTTTTTTTATTTGTATACAAAATTGAAAGCTCCAAAACGAAAGTTTCAATAAGTGTCAAAGGTTTTTCTTAATTTTGACTTTGTCCGTTCGTCCGTGCGTCCGTATGTTTACAAAAACTTTTACACCATTTGAAATAGAGTAAAGAAATTTTAACCACAGGTAGATATTACAAAAAAATTAATTTCGTAGAAGAATTTTTTTTCTGTAGCCCCACCCGTTACGGGGCTACAGCCCCCCAAATTTGGAAGAAGTCCTATTTTTAAATTGTTATAACAAGAGTTTTGTTAAGTGTATTTTCAATCTGAAAACGGAAAAAGATAGCTGGTTTTATAGGCTTTACAAAACTATAAGGCTAAAATGTATAGGGTTACCATACGGTACTAAAATTTACCATTAAGCTAAACTCAACTTTTGCAAAATTTTTGGCCCCATATATCTTCTAAACGGTTTAACCTAGGATCTTGAAATTTTGGGAAAAGTTAGGTCTTCCAAAATTAGTCGGATTCGCTTAACAAAATTTTTTTGTCACGCTCCCTGTTTAGGAGCTATAAGGGCTCGAAAATTGAAATTTAGCTATTTTCAACCACCTGTAACTTTAACACCTGTTCAAATTTTTTTTTACAAATATGCAAAATTTACAGCTGCGGCATTATATTTCAACATATGTTAAAGGTTTTTCTTAAATTTGAAAGATTCTCTTTAAATTGAAGAAGTTGTTTCTTAGTCTTAACTATTTTTGGTTAGACAATAATATTCTAGGTAAAATTCCAAATTTTGTTGGAGTTCAAAATTGATTTCCTAGAACCGAAAAAAAATGGAAGGGTGAAGACAGGAGGGGGGTGAGCAGATCCATCATAAGTTTGCTCAGCAAAAATTTGGGAACCTTCCCCATTGAAGGGCTACTCGGTCTTCAAAATTAAAACTTTTATGTTCTTATAAAACAGTGACTTATTCACCAGTGTAAGTTTTTCCAAAATTAAACGTTAACAATGAAGCTCCAACATTATATTTTGCACTTATTAACCGGTTTCCTTGAGTATATTGGGGTTATATTCTAAGTATTTTACTATTAGTCATATAATTAATTATTAATGAAATAACAAAATTATAATATTATCATAATATATATTTTTATAAAAATAAATGATAAAATACTCGGTAAGAAACCGTATATAATTTTGAAAATGTGCTTTTTAAAAACCCTTGGTTTTTTTCCCTCACTTGTTTATGTAAAATGTGACCCCACCCGTATGTCTGGAACAGCTATTGTTTCTTATAAGATGATAGTTGCTTAATCTTATTAATGAGTCATCGTCATCACTTACTAAGTGAGTTTCCGAAATGCACACAAAATCTATTTTTTCTGTTATAATCGTTTACAACTCTGCAAAATTATTTATTAAGCCTTGATATTTAAATAGACACCTAATTTGCTTTGGTTGCTAGTATTCAATATTTTCAGTCTCCATTCTAAGCTTCTTTGAATATACTTTGCAAGTCGAACTAAAAGGATTATGATAAACATCACATTCTTCATCTGACAGTTTTAAACTTTCTTTGACTCTAATACAGCTTATTCATTTCTGTGTTGCTTCTTTACAATCTTCTTTTTTATGTTCCTCACTTCCACACTTAAAACAGCATTCTTTGTTTTAAGCCTAAGCTTTTGAAACACCTTAGAACACTCATTTTCTCATATACTATACATGAATTCCAACCAACCATTAATCTTTTTAAATCCATTATTAGTTTGAATGCTTTTCCATCAACTTCTAATATTGCGTTATAAACAGATCTATTTCTATAGGATTCATAAATTTTTTTACATTCAATTTTTTCACAAATGATTTTATTTTGAATTTTAATGGCATTAATAATTTTTTCTTCACTTAATTGCTCCTTCATGCCGCATATTAAAATTTTAGGGTTATACATATTAGGCATAACAATCTCATAATCATCACAAATTTTCGTTGAAATTTTCTTTTTGCAATATTTCTACAGAATTTTTATTTGCACAGCATATTGAAATTGAACCATCTTTCCTTTCATAAACATTATCAATTTCAACATGCATGTTACAAATATCAATATTATCACTAATATCTGATTTAGTTTTTTTTATACTCTGATTAGCTTTTTAGCACATTTTCAAAAAATTTTGTAAAAATGTGCCTATATAGTTTCACTCTGTCCGTCCGTCCGTCCGTCCGTCTGTCCGTATGTTTAAAAAACTTTTACATCTTTTGAAATAGAGTAAAGAAATTTTAACCATGGGTAGTTTTCGCAAAAAAAATAATTTCGTAGAAGAATTTTTTTCTCTAACCCCATCTGTTACGGGGCTACAGCCCCCCAAAGTTGGAAAAAGCCCTATATTTATATTGTTATAACAAGAGTTCTGTTAGATATATTTTCAATCTGAAAACGGCAAACAATAGCTGGTTTCATAAACTTTATAAATATTTAAAAGGCAAATATTTAGGGTTGCCATACGGTACTAAAATTTAACATTACACAAAACTCTATTTTTGCAAAATTTTTGGCCACACATATCTTTTGAACGGTTCAAGCTAGGGTCTTGAAATTTTGGGAGAAGTTAGATACTAAGAAACTAGTAGGAGTTGGTTAACAAAATTTTTTTGTCAAGCCCCCTATTTAGAAGCTATAAGGGCTCGAAAATTGAAATTTTGCTATTTTTAAACACCTGTAACTTGAATACCTGTCAACATTTTTTTTTAGTGATATACAAAATTCAAAGCTGTATAATTATGTTTCAACATGTGTCAAAGGTTTTTCTTAATTTTGAAGGGTGACAAAGCTACAGCCCCTGCAAATTCCAAAAAGGCCCTATATTTAAATTGATATAACAAGAGTTCTGTTAGGTTTCTTTTCAATAAAAAAACGGTAGAAGAGAGCTGCTTTCATAGGCTTTACAGAAATATATCGTTCAAATGTATAGAGTTGCCATACGGTAGTAAAATTTACCATTATATAAAACTCAATTTTTGCAAAATTTTTGGTCCCATATATCTTCTAAACGGTTTAAGATAGGATCCTGAAATTTTGGATGAAGTTAGATACTAAGAAATTAGTAGGAGTCGGTTAACAACATTTTTTTGTAAGGCCCCCTGTTTAGGAGCTATAAGGACTCGAAAATTTAAATTTTGCTATTTTTAAGCACCTGTAACTTGAATACCTGTCCAATTGTTTTTTTATTAATATACAAAATTTGAAGACCCAACATTATATTTTAACATATGTTAAAGGTTTTTCTTAAATTTAAAAGCGGTTCCTTAAATTGAAGAAAGCGTCCCTCAGTTTTACCCATTTTTTCTTAGATTGTATAATTCTAAGTAAAATTCCAAATTTTTGTGGAATTCACAATTTAATTCCTAGAACCTAAAAAAATGGAGGGGGGCGGAGGGGGGAGTTAGATGAAGTTAGATCCTTGAGAATCTGGGCAACCTTCCTCATTGAAGGGCTATAACAACTTTAAATTAAAAACTTTACTGTTAGCAGTAAATTTTATAAGTAAGCAGTAACTATTTCCAAGTAAATATTTCCAAAGTTAAACTCAGTATGTAATACAATATAAATTTGAAAATGTGCTTTTTTAAAAACCCTTGGTTTTTTTTCATCACTTGTTTTGGTTTAAAAATAACTATATTAACAACATTTTTGTTGCTATTCTTTTGTTCTTGCATATTTTTTTTATTTTGGTTTTCAATAATTGTTTCCGACAATTTACTCATTTTTTTAATCTCTATCAAACTATTTTCACAATTCATTCTATGTTGCTCTTCTTGTTTATTATTTTTGTTTTGGTTTTCAATAATTGTTTCTGATAATCCACACATTTTTTTTATCTCTAATACACTATTCTCACAAGAAATTTGAGCTATTTTTATGTTTTTGAGTCTTTCCTCATATCTTGCTTCGATGGTTTCGAGAAGTATTTTAACTCATTCTCATTTTTCTTTAGTGAGTATTCGAAAGCATTTTTATATTCTCTGAGTAAACCGTTGTTTTTTTAAACACTCTCTTGAATTTCTTTCATTACTAAATCTATATCATTTAGTAGTGTAATACAATCATCACATATATACTTTAACATTCCATTTGCTATAAGCACATTATAACTCGATACGTCAATGCTCGAACATCTAGCAGCAATATGATAAATTTTGCCACAAACACCCACACATCGTATACCAGATTCTCCCCGTATCAATGTTTTGCATTTATTGCACTCACTCATTTTATTATTTTTTTTATATTTGGTTTATATTTCTAATTATAAAAGTACTAGCAGATTTACCCGGCGTTGCCCGGAAGCTTGAAAATTGTAAAAAAGCAAGTTTCAGCCAATTTTTTGAGATACTACTTTGCCTATAAATGCCACAAAAAAATATTTGTGGAGTTCCGTTAACCCATCGTGGCCCAACAGCTTTTTATAGGTTTTTTCGTTGCTTTGCTATATATTAGAAATGATTTAACAGATTAACTTCAAATTTCGTATATGTGTTCTTCTTTGAAAATGAAGTTCAATTTACTAACAGACTTTAAAGTTGTTAACCCCTGCCGACGATTGTTCAAAAAAAAATTTGTAACTAAATTACGTCCAATTTTTGAAAGTAGGTACAACTTCTTTGAATTAGGGGAATACTTAAAAAAAAGGTTTGTCGAGTTCTTTTAATCGATTGCGAAACAAAAACTTTAAAAAACAGTTTGCAAAACAATTTGAACGATTATCTCTAATTTTTCTATACATGCTGCTTCTTGACAATTTGGTGCTCCTTGACGATATAGTTGAGGATGGTAGGTTTCCGGTGAACAATGTTAACTGAATTAAAATGACTATAGGTCAAAAGGGGATTTTCTTGAATTGCCAACGCTTGAATAAAATATAGTCAAAGGTTTAGAAAAGGTTTAAAAATTCGCTTTTCAACTTATATTTTGTTTAGTCCTGAAAGTTGTAATACGCTCTTCCTCGTTTTTTTATGATTTTATGAGAGAAATGTAGGCTTATTTTTTGGAAAAACTGTTTTAAAATACTATGTACTATGTATAAGCATTATATATAACAAATTGAATTTTTTGATTTTTAGATTTCATTTGAAGAAAACTGAAAATTTCATTGAATCTTTGTTCAAAACGCACAAACAGATCAAAACCAAATTAACCCTGTGGGTTTTAATTAAAATGCTGGTACAAAATTTTCAATAAAATACTTTGAATCGTATAAGAAAATAAAATATATAGAAAACTTCATAGCGTCGTCGTGGAAAATGGGTTAATCGAACTTAACTAAAACTTTTTGCAGCCTCTCTTTTAGAATACAAAATCAACCTGTAAAATTGGACACAAATCGAAAACACAAAATTTTTTGAAAGTCCGCCAGGCCGAAATGGGTTAATTTATTCCAACCAAATTTATACAACTAAATGCGGTTGCTAAGAGGAACATTTGTGCCAAATTTCAAGTCAATCGGTCAAACAGTTTTGACTCGACATCAAAAACATTGAAAAAGCTTCTTTGCACTCTCGTGCCCAAACGGGTTAACCGAACTCAACAAAAATTTGTCCCAGACTTTATTTTCGACTGCGAAACCACCTTGTAAAATTGGACACAAATCGGAAACACAAAATTTTTTGGAAGCCCGCCAGGCCGAAATGGGTTAAATTATTCCAACCAAATTTATGCAACTAATTGCGGTTGCTAAGAGGAACATTTGTGCAAAATTTCAAGTCAATCGGTCAAACTGTTTCGGCTCGACATCAAAAACATTGAAAAAGCTTCATTGCGCCCTCGTGCCCAAACGGGTTAACCGAACCCAACAAAAATTTGTGCCAGCTTCTCTTTTTGACTGCAAAACTACCCTGTAAAATTGGACACAAATCGGAAACACAAAATTTTTTGGAAGCCCGCCGGGCCGAAAGGGGTTAATTTATTCCAACCAGTTTTATACCATTAATTCCGTATAATAAGAAGAACATTCGTGCAAAATTTCAAGTGAATCGGTCAAACCGTTTCGACTCGACATCTAAAAAACGAAAAAGCTTAAAACGGCTCTGGAGCCGCAACCTGCTGACTTATAAAAATGCGACATAGCCTATGTCACCCCCCGGACTCCCAAAATGATTCCTCTAAAATTTGGTGTCAATCGGACCAGTGGTTTTCACGTGAATCCTGGACAAACAAACAGACAAACAAACAAATAAACAAACAAATTTTCTTCTTTATATATTAGATTAATTTTAATATTCGTTTTATATGTTTACATTTACTTGTACAATAAATGTTAATATATATATTTAAGTATATGTATGACTATATGTATATATTATAAGATTATATTTTATTTGAATATTTGAGAAACCCGCCAAATTATAATAAAGTAAAATCAAAGAACACAAATATTTTATTTATAATTTGTAATTAAGTCTTTAATGTATTTATATGTATCGATTTATTAAATTAAAATTTAATAGTTCAATATTTCACTTCACAAAATTTTTAGACAATCAGTTTTCAATTCAATTTTTAATTATTTTTTAAATTCAGATCAATTCACGCACTATGTTATTCTCAAGACAATTCTGTCTCTTAAAAAAATAGGATATATGTTCGTTAGCCTTTGAACTTTTAAAGGTTCCAGAATCTGAAACCATGGTACGATTTCGCCCATATGCAGTCCCCGTCATACTTTCAATACTAGTTAACCCTTGTACACAATTGGAACGTTCTATCTTAATTTTAAGTTAATATTTTTTTTAATTTCGATGATGCTTTTAAACCTTGGGGGGTGTAAGAGGGATACTGAACTGCCAATCTGATTGATCCAAAATTAGGATAACGCGCAGGAAATAGTAAAGAGCACCCATGTACCAAATTTGAAACTTCTAAAATTGTTTGAAGTTACTATCTTTATTAATTTTAAAGATATTCTTCAAGGTCTTCAGAAATGTGTGGCTGGTCCCCAACCCACTACTCCAATTGTGCCCAAATTTCAAGTACACTAAGGAAAAAGAAAGAGACACCCTGATACCAAATTTGGAGGTTCTATCTTCATTGGTTTCGAAATTATGCTCGTTTGGCCTAAATTCGATCAAAAAGTTCTAAGTTCCGAACCCATTGTACATTATCCACCGTACGCAATCACCGCCGTAGTTTCATTACCAGTACCCTACAACACAAATTTTTTGAAGATAGCGTCATTAGTTGTTGAGTTATCGAGATTTTTTATATATGTTCGTTAGCCCTTAGACCGATTAAAAGGTCCAGAATCCGATTTGCAATCCCCGCCGTACTTTCAGTCCTAGTAACCTACAGTTAAAATTTCATCAAGTTAGCTCCAATATATTTTGAGTTGTCGTGCCTACGGATGGACGGACGGACGTACATGGCTATATCACCATTTTTAATTTAAAATTTGACGATTTATAAAATGACAAATAAATTATATGATATGTTTGTATTGTGTAAGACTTAAATCGTACCAAATGTGAGTAAATTTAAATATAATTATACTTTTGTTTTACACAAAAAAATTATTGACAGCCCGTGATTATTCTTACAAAATGAAAATATATCATAGAATTTTATAAAACTTCAAAATTTGGAACTGCTCCATTTGTATTTCAAAATATTCAAACAATCAAAGCAATTGTTGACTCAGTTAAAAAATAAAATAAAAAATAATTTTTAATTCGCAACTGCCAAGTTTATGTATATAGATCTGTTCTAAAATTTGACGTTTTATAAAATTACTAATAAATTATCGATGATATGTTTTTATTGTATAAGACTAAAATCGTGCCAAATGGGAGTAAACTTAATTAAAATTGTATGTTTGTCTTACACAAAAAATGACGTTGGCAGACCGTGAATACTACATCCATAATTGAAATTCAACGTTTTGGTTCTCTTATCTGTTTGCTACTATAGCTTAAAAAAATGGTTTGTATTTGTTATGAATGAATAGGTATGTACATTTTTTATATTTTAAAACAATTTTCTAACTTAATTTTATAATTATTTAATATAATTATAATTATTTACTTAATTCTTATTTGTTGAAAGTAGACTGCTAACTTGAGTATTAGCTAACTATTGTATTTTTGGATATCTGTAACGATTATTTCCTTATTGTAAATGGGCTCACGTTTTATAACTTTATTTATCCTTTTTTAAATGGCTTTATGGTCTAAATTAACAACATGTTCAGTATAAATTTTAAAATCATCCTATTTAATTTTTAGGTTTGATAGACCATGATAAATAATTGTATAAGTGTTTTCTAGTAGGATTTTCCTTCCTTAACTTGTTCTTTACATCTACAGCATTAGATTCTAGCATAGTTTTGTAGGATCTAGAGAGCTCGGTATCAGATAATAAATCAATGTTAGTATCGCCATCCATCATAATATTTTTATATCTATTAAAAATTGATTCAAAATGGGATATAAATGTATTATTATTTTCACTAGAAGTTTTGTAACAAACCGCAAGCTTAGTAACTGGACTAGTACCACATAATGATATAATTATAGTATTGAAATGTTCTATAACTTCTAATGTTTTATATTGTATATTTTGTTTGACACAAGTAGCAGCTCCGCCTCCTCTATTTAAGTTATTTGAATTAAATAAACCTTTATACCCAGGAATATTGAAAAATATCTGCAGAGTATATCATCAGAGTATATCCAAGTTTAACAAATCATAATTATGTCAATACATTTTTTAATTTTAAAAATGATTCTATTTCGATAATATTTTTTCTGAGACTTCTGGCATTAAAATGCATAATATTTAAATTAGAGTGTGTATTTAACAAGGTTTACTGATCATACAATTTTGCCAAGTGTCTCTTGTTTTCTGAAATATTCTCTGTATTTATTATCAATATGCCTCCTGGATCTTGAATTGCTTTTTTTCTGGAAACTCCTCTATTGTCATGATAAATTAAATAAAGTTAAAAAAGTTCGTTGCAGTTATTTGGCAATCCCTATTGATGAATTAGTATTTTTAAACTAGTCTGAGTGACACCTTCTTAGCAATTACATCCTTGTCATGGAAATATGTTAAAAACAGCCTTACATTGTTATAAATTTTTTGGTCTCTTAGTCTTGAAATTGCATAAACATCATCACAAGTATCGATTGTTTCCTTTTTAGCCTAACAATAGAAAGCACGCAATCACTTTTTTTAATTTTATTTGGGCTACATCAACTATAATATATTTTTTCGCAGTATTGATATTTTTATGTTTTTGCTTTGTAAATGATAAAAAATTTAAACGGTTTCTATTAGTTTTGTTTTTAATATTTGATGAATCATCATTTGGTTTGAATATTTCTTTAACTGTTTTTATTCTATCGTTATCAGTTTTATTATTATTATTATTGATATTATTCTTATTATTATTTTTATTCCCTTTTTTTTTATTTTATTTTTTTATTTAAAAAATGTTTGTGACATTTTATATTTCTTAAGAAATAGTGCTTAATGCCATGAATGTACTTAATTCTATATAATTCAATATTAATATTAAGTGGGGTGTTAAAATTTAAAATAATTCAAAAGAATGAAAAAATGAAAAAAAAAAATTTATATATATATTATTGAAAAAACAAAATAAATGAAGTAATTTAATACAAGAAAAAATTTTCTGCTTATTAAAAAAGAAGTTATATAAAGAACAAAGTATATATATAAAAACAAAATCCAAAATTATTAAAATGATTTTAATCCAAAATTATATTAAAAAATAATTAAACTACAAAATTCAAAATGCAATACTTATTTAAGTTATAAAAAAATATTTTTAAAATACAAAACCGAAAGGTATATAAAACAAAACAAAAATTAAAAAATAAGGAAAATTCTAATTCATAAAAACATAAAAATTTATATAGTGCATCTAATACTTAATGTGTGATAATCATTGTTAATAGCTGTTATTTAGTAATCAAATCATTATATTAAACAAATCCTCAATCTCACTGACATCTTTATCTAGAAGCCATTGACCAAGTTTTTTGCTAAACAGATTAAAAATTCTTAGTTTTCTGATATACAATGGCAACCTGTTGAATAGACGGAAAGCAACAACGCTGTAAAAGTTACGGAAAGCAGTGGTTCGAAAACTTGGAACAGACACAAAATACATGTTATTTGTACGCAATCCATAGATAACAGAAAATCTATTATTCAGATAACCCGATCTAATATAGAAAGTTTTCAATACTTTGTAGCAATACAGGTGGCGTATAGTCATTATTTTAGCTTCTTTAAATAGTGGAGACGTATGATATAATCGAGGTTTTTTAAATATTCGTCTTATTACTTGTTTTTGTAAAACAAGCAGTGGTTGAATTTTATTCCATTGAGTTCCACCCCAGCAAGTAATTCCATATTGAAGCTTGGATTGAAAAATACCATAATAAAAAATTTTCATTACTTTCGAAGAACAGACATTTTGTAAATAATAAAAACTGCGTAGACTAGAACGAAAATAACGTCTTAAGGCTTCTGTCTGTACGGACCAATTCATTTTATTATCAATGATAACACCTAAATATTTGAAATGCTCTACTATTTCAATGTTGAAACAATTATTACTACAAGATAATGAATTATTAAACAGACAACTTTCGGTACAAGTACAATACGTTTGTTTTAGTTTAAATTTGTTACACTCTGGTGCATGATACTTAAATAGCACTTCATAATTTTTTTGACAAGACAGGTTGAAAAACATAATTTTGGTTTTGTTACTTATTAATAATTTATGACGTGAGAACCAATTACGCAATAAGTTCAAGTCATAGTTAATATCACAATTTAAGTTAAGAAGATCATTTGCTTCATACACACATCCTAAATCATCTGCAAAAGCAGTAAGATTGCCTTTAAATTCTAGCTTAAGTAACGAGTTAATATAAATCAAAAATAATAAAGGTCCTAATACAGAACCTTGGGGTACTCCTTGTCTAATATATTTAGCGTTAGACAGTTTTTCCCCAATTTTAACTTTTATACATCTTGACTCTAAGTAACTCGTAAACCATTCTAGCATAAAACCCCTAAATCCAATATTTTCAATTTTACGAAGCAAAATCTTATGGTTAACCATATCGAATGCTTTCGTAATATCAACAAATAACCCTGCAGTATATTTCCTCTGATCCAAGTTGGCATAAATTTCTGAGCACAGTTTCAATAAAGCGTCTTCGGTAGACAGATTGTTCCTAAATCCAAATTGGGCAGAACTGAAAAAATTTGCATTATTTAAAAAGCTTAATATTTTATTTTTCATGATTTTTTCAAAAATCTTTGCTACCGAAGGAAGTAGTGAAATTGGCCTATAGTTGTTCATGTCTTTGCAATTCCCTTTTTTAAAAAGTGGGATAACGACAGCGCTTTTTAGTGAGTGAGGAAAAGTACCAGAATGAACACTCATGTTAAAAATGTATGCAAGAATGTCACAAATCATAAATTTAACTTTTTTTAAAAGAATATTCGAAAGACCATCATTACCACACGAATGCGAATTCTTTAGTGAATTAATCGCCTTAACTACGTCTAAAGAAGATATTGGTTCAAAACCATAGCTATTTCTAAGGTTAATTTCTTCCTGAAGACTTAAGCTATTTTCACAAGAGCACGAGTGTATTTGTGGAAACAAATTATCAGTCAGATTAGCAAAATAATCACTAAAAAGATTAGCTGTTTCAAGGTCATCATAAATTTCAATATTATCTTTTTGCAATATAATAGATTCCCTGGTATTATTGTTTTTGTTAAGTACATTATTAATCACGCGCCACTCTCCCTTTAAATTGCCAGCCTGTCTTATAAATTCATTTTTATAAAAATTGTCTTTTTGTTCCTTAACTTCTTTTTTAACCTCTTTGCAAATTTTTTTATAGCGGATTTTAAGACTGTGGTATATAGGAAGATTTAAACATTTTTTCCCTAATTTATTTTTAAGGTTTATTTTATTTACTAAATAATTATTGATCCATGGTTTTAGTCTTCTGTATTTTTTAGATATATTAATAGGAAAACTGCATTTAGAAATATGTAATTTAAAAAGTTTTATAAAACTGTCATAGGCTCTATTTGTATCATTCTCAGTAATAACTTCTCCCCAAAATTCATACTTTAAACACGTATTTAATTTCACATAGTCAATTTTTGTACACTTTTTAGTATCCATAAAATTATTTTTTTTATTTACAAAAAAATCTTTAATAGTTAAACCTATCATACAGTGATCAGAAACATTTAAATCCATAATAATTTTCTCACATCTTTCTAACGAGTATTCCGAAAATCGAACATATATATGGTCTATGCATTTTCCTGAAGCTAACCTAGTTGGTTCATTTATAATAGACGCTAAACCGTGTAATGCTAATAAATTTAAAAGATTAGAAACATCATCATTTTCTATTAAAAGATCTAAATTGAAATCACCTAAAATTAAAAGATTTTTTGCTCTTTCGTTTTCTAACAATTCACAAAATTCATTAAAGAATAAACTAAAGTTATGCATATGAAATCTATACACACACAAACACGTAAAATCAACATTGTTAATATTAAAATTAATTTTCATAATGTCCGCACTAGTAAGATTATAACTTGAAGCTAGACTATTAAAAGTATTTCTAACAAAACAACCTACGCCACCTGCAGCATAACCTTCATTAGTACAAGCATTAAAAACATACCCTGGAATTTCATATTCAATAATTTCATCATTGTATATCCATATTTCCGAAACAAAAATTAAATCTGGAACTGTTACAAGTGCTTCAAGATTAGATAACAGTAAGTCGAAGTTTTGTCTCAAGCTCCTCATATTTTGGTGCACTAAAATAAATTTATTTGAACAATTAAAATTATAACTATCAACATTATTAATGGTAGGTAAGGTAAGTTCATTGTTTATAAGATCATCCGTATCTAAATTAATAATTTCACTTAATGACCGAATTTTTAGTTATAAGTAATTATATTTTAACTAAATCTTCGAATGATCTGATAACAATTGTCTTACCCCCGTCCATTTTTTTTAAATAAATATTGCAATTTTTAAACCATAGAAATTCATATTTTTTTTCCTTTTTTAATTTTTTAGTAGACAAATATAAAGCTCTATTATAATTAGTGAAAGCTTCATTAATATAAATCCTTTTTTTATTGTTGTCATCTTTGCTTACTGTGTCGCTCAGAACATTATTATTTAATTTTTCTATACAGCTGAATTTTTTCTTTAAAATCATCTCCTTGGTTGCAGTAGATTTGAAATTAATGCATAGAAACTCAGTTTGTTTCTCTTTATTTCTTTTTGATGTTTTTTTTATATAGCAATTTTTAATTTCGTCATCACTAACATTTATGTCCATACATTTAGAAAAAATTTTTTTTGCCATTTCAATAGAGTTTTCATTTTTTATATTTGAAACACCATATATTTCTATCTCATTACATTTCTCTTTCTGTAGCAGAGAATTAACTTTGTATTCTAGTGTGATCACTTTTTTTTTTAATAATTCATTCTCTTCTCTTGTTTGTTTTAATTCTCTGAGAAATTCCGTATTAACCGTTTTCAAATTTAATAATTCTTGGTGTAATGTTTGAATTAATGATTTTATCTCTTTATCATTGTGGTTTAGAGTTGGTGTTGCTACAAGTGTGGGTGTTGTAATTATTTCACTTGTCGATGCGATCGGACGAGTTGAAGTTGTTGTGGTCGAGATGTTATTAACATTAGTAGTAATACTAGCATCATTAATAGTATTAGTGTTAACATTACCAGGTTGTGATATCGGTTGATGGAGAGATCCACGTCTTTTTTTATTACAGTTGTTGCAACGAAATTTACTGCCACTCTTTTTGTAAAAAATAACATCTTGCTCTTTGAGATTAACACAATGTAAGTGAAATATGTTGTTACAGTCACCACATGTAATTTTAGCATTATTAAATCGATCAATTTTTACATTACACGAACTACAATTCATTTTTTGAGATTAACAGTTCATCAATATACACTCTTTGGAATTATAAATTTTAGCCTTTTAAAAATTATCAATCATTTTTTTTTTTTTTTTGTTTTTATTTAATTTTTTCTTTCTTGTTCACTGTTTTTTTTAAAAAAGTTTAAATTAAATTTACTGACAATCTTACTATATTATATGAATTATATTGAGTTTATATTTTTGATGTTTCTGAATTATATTTATCAATTAATTTATTAAAAAAAGACAAAACTAAAATCGTGTGCATACACCCCACATGCAAACAAACGACTTTTTCTTTGATATCAAAATTATCAAGATTAGATAAGTTATTGCTTTCCGTAAAATTAGGCTTTTATTTGCTAATATCCAATCTTTTGTTTTTTAATACTCAGTTTTTTTTGATAAACCTGACACGTCACACTAAAGGTATTATGATCAACATTTAAACCAAGCTTTAAATTCTCATTCGCTTTTAAACAATTTATACATTTATTGATATCATCCTTTTTGAATTCAGCACTTTTATGTTTCTTAAGACATTTGACACACATCTCATCATTTTTACAATCGCCAGATTTATGATTAAAGCCTTTGCATTTGACGTAGTGTAGAACCCGTATAGCGTCAAAAACTTTGCAGCGCTTCCATCCAATTGAGACCTTTTCATTTCCAATTATCTTTGCGAAAATGCCCTTATCTATTTCAATTATAGTATTATACCTTGGACAGTTTGTTTTCCTTGCCTCATAACACATTTAATCGTTCTTAAGTATTGATGCTTTTATACTGCTATTTATTTTTGCATTTTCCGTTTTGAATGTTTCCGTTAATTTATTAATTTTTTCAATTTCATATTTTTATTCATTTTTAATATGTTGTAACCGTGCTACACATCTCTCCTCTACCGCCTTTAGTAATCCAATTATTTCTCTTTTATTATTTTTAATAGCCCGGTCAATTTCTTCTTTGTATTCATTTAGGTAATCGTTGTTCTTCTTAACCGATCTTTCCATTTCTTTCAAAACTAGATCAATATTTTGTATATCGCACATCCCATTCTAGTACATCGTAACTAAAAAAATACATTTTTTAGAAGAGCGTTTCAAAGATTTTTTATTTAATTTCGTTTCGTTCTTCGCTTATGCGCAAGGTACAAACCTGGTTATTTTTTTGAATGATAGAAAAATTTATTTATTATACCCGTATGACTATAAAGTCAATTAGATATTCTTAAAGGTTCCTTGTACAGAATTGTAGGCTTATTGTTTGGCAACCCCAATACTCTTTTGCGTTGTTTTCGAGTTTTTTCTTCTTCGTTATATAAAATGATAGACGAAAGTGAATCAGAATCGAACGAGTATTTATAAAGCAATTTATTTGGTTGCATTTTATTAACTTTTATTATTCTTATATTACTCCATTTTATTTGCATATTCATTTCATTTTTATTTAAATTAACAAAATTTGTAACATTTACAAAGTGTAAAAAATCGTTTTTTGTAATTTCGTGAACAATATACTTTGGTTCGGTTATTTTGCAATTTCGAATAAGAGAATACCATTACGCCGGAACATAAATTTTTTTATTTTTTTTAGTTTTTTCAATCAAAGCGTGAATGGAATCTCATTCATTTTGCGTGGGCCCTTTCTCCAAAAATATATGTTGTATATCAATATTCATCACTTTACAAGCCCAAGCGTAAAATACGAATAAGCATATGTTTTTATTTTGCTCGGGGCAATTGTCAGAATAAGAAATAAATGTTTTAATACCTCTTTCAGTTTGAGACTCTATATACTGGCGCCATTTCCAGTGTTGTCACGTTCTTTAAGACATTCTAAATATAGTCTATGCATTTGTGAAATTGTTAAGTTACCATCTATATATTTTCTGGTTGTTTGCTTTCGCAAATAATGTGAATGGCGCGAAGGAATTAATTTTACCATTTCTTTTCGTCTTTCCGAAATTTCTGATACATTTCGGATATATTTACCTCGGGTATATCAGTGGTAATATTGCAATTTTTAAACCATAGAAATTCATATTTTTTTTCCTTTTTTAATTTTTTAGTAGACAAATATAAAGCTCTATTATAATTAGTGAAAGCTTCATTAATATAAATCCTTTTTTTATTGTTGTCATCTTTGCTTACTGTGTCGCTCAGAACATTATTATTTAATTTTTCTATACAGCTGAATTTTTTCTTTAAAATCATCTCCTTGGTTGCAGTAGATTTGAAATTAATGCATAGAAACTCAGTTTGTTTCTCTTTATTTCTTTTTGATGTTTTTTTTATATAGCAATTTTTAATTTCGTCATCACTAACATTTATATCCATACATTTAGAAAAAATTTTTTTTGCCATTTCAATAGAGTTTTCATTTTTTATATTTGAAACACCATATATTTCTATCTCATTACATTTCTCTTTCTGTAGCAGAGAATTAACTTTGTATTCTAGTGTGATCACTTTTTTTTTTAATAATTCATTCTCTTCTCTTGTTTGTTTTAATTCTCTGAGAAATTCCGTATTAACCGTTTTCAAATTTAATAATTCTTGGTGTAATGTTTGAATTAATGATTTTATCTCTTTATCATTGTGGTTTAGAGTTGGTGTTGCTACAAGTGTGGGTGTTGTAATTATTTCACTTGTCGATGCGATCGGACGAGTTGAAGTTGTTGTGGTCGAGATGTTATTAACATTAGTAGTAATACTAGCATCATTAATAGTATTAGTGTTAACATTACCAGGTTGTGATATCGGTTGATGGAGAGATCCACGTCTTTTTTTATTACAGTTGTTGCAACGAAATTTACTGCCACTCTTTTTGTAAAAAATAACATCTTGCTCTTTGAGATTAACACAATGTAAGTGAAATATGTTGTTACAGTCACCACATGTAATTTTAGCATTATTAAATCGATCAATTTTTACATTACACGAACTACAATTCATTTTTTGAGATTAACAGTTCATCAATATACACTCTTTGGAATTATAAATTTTAGCCTTTTAAAAATTATCAATCATTTTTTTTTTTTTTTTGTTTTTATTTAATTTTTTCTTTCTTGTTCACTGTTTTTTTTAAAAAAGTTTAAATTAAATTTACTGACAATCTTACTATATTATATGAATTATATTGAGTTTATATTTTTGATGTTTCTGAATTATATTTATCAATTAATTTATTAAAAAAAGACAAAACTAAAATCGTGTGCATACACCCCACATGCAAACAAACGACTTTTTCTTTGATATCAAAATTATCAAGATTAGATAAGTTATTGCTTTCCGTAAAATTAGGCTTTTATTTGCTAATATCCAATCTTTTGTTTTTTAATACTCAGTTTTTTTTGATAAACCTGACACGTCACACTAAAGGTATTATGATCAACATTTAAACCAAGCTTTAAATTCTCATTCGCTTTTAAACAATTTATACATTTATTGATATCATCCTTTTTGAATTCAGCACTTTTATGTTTCTTAAGACATTTGACACACATCTCATCATTTTTACAATCGCCAGATTTATGATTAAAGCCTTTGCATTTGACGTAGTGTAGAGCCCGTATAGCGTCAAAAACTTTGCAGCGCTTCCATCCAATTGAGACCTTTTCATTTCCAATTATCTTTGCGAAAATGCCCTTATCTATTTCAATTATGGTATTATACCTTGGACGGTTTGTTTTCCTTGCCTCATAACACATTTAATCGTTCTTAAGTATTGATGCTTTTATACTGCTATTTATTTTTGCATTTTCCGTTTTGAATGTTTCCGTTAATTTATTAATTTTTTCAATTTCTAATTTTTATTCATTTTTAATATGTTGTAACCGTGCTACACATCTCTCCTCTACCGCCTTTAGTAATCCAATTATTTCTCTTTTATTATTTTTAATAGCCCGGTCAATTTCTTCTTTGTATTCATTTAGGTAATCGTTGTTCTTCTTAACCGATCTTTCCATTTCTTTCAAAACTAGATCAATATTTTGTATATCGCACATCCCATTCTAGTACATCGTAACTAAAAAAATACATTTTTTAGAAGAGCGTTTCAAAGATTTTTTATTTAATTTCGTTTCGTTCTTCGCTTATGCGCAAGGTACAAACCTGGTTATTTTTTTGAATGATAGAAAAATTTATTTATTATACCCGTATGACTATAAAGTCAATTAGATATTCTTAAAGGTTCCTTGTACAGAATTGTAGGCTTATTGTTTGGCAACCCCAATACTCTTTTGCGTTGTTTTCGAGTTTTTTCTTCTTCGTTATATAAAATGATAGACGAAAATGAATCAGAATCGAACGAGTATTTATAAAGCAATTTATTTGGTTGCATTTTATTAACTTTTATTATTCTTATATTACTCCATTTTATTTGCATATTCATTTCATTTTTATTTAAATTAACAAAATTTGTAACATTTACAAAGTGTAAAAAATCGTTTTTTGTAATTTCGTGAACAATATACTTTGGTTCGGTTATTTTGCAATTTCGAATAAGAGAATACCATTACGCCGGAACATAAATTTTTTTATTTTTTTTAGTTTTTTCAATCAAAGCGTGAATGGAATCTCATTCATTTTGCGTGGGCCCTTTCTCCAAAAATATATGTTGTATATCAATATTCATCACTTTACAAGCCCAAGCGTAAAATACGAATAAGCATATGTTTTTATTTTGCTCGGGGCAATTGTCAGAATAAGAAATAAATGTTTTAATACCTCTTTCAGTTTGAGACTCTATATACTGGCGCCATTTCCAGTGTTGTCACGTTCTTTAAGACATTCTAAATATAGTCTATGCATTTGTGAAATTGTTAAGTTACCATCTATATATTTTCTGGTTGTTTGCTTTCGCAAATAATGTGAATGGCGCGAAGGAATTAATTTTACCATTTCTTTTCGTCTTTCCGAAATTTCTGATACATTTCGGATATATTTACCTCGGGTATCTCCTTCGAGATTTCCATCCAACTATTGTGTATCCATACTATTGTGTATTACTATTTGTTCATAATATGAAAAAATAAAATGTGGCAAAAAGAAACGAAAAGAAGAAACTAAATAGGAAAGAATAGGCTCATATTTCGTCAAAAAAATTAAATCATAAAATTTATATTTTTTATATTTTCTTTTGAATTTCAATTTACAGAATTTAAGATATTCCCCGTTTATGTTTACTTATTTTACGTTGGTACCAAAATAAATACTAACCAGATTCTGACAGCTGGCCATATGCACTAGTACTTGGTTTTTCTATGCCAGATAAGTTTATTATTTCTGTATCAAATAAATTTTAATAAAATTAATTGAAATAAAAAAAATTAAAATTGTTAGGTATATTACCCTCTACACGTTCATCGAAAAATAGAGTAGATTGATTGTAAGATGCAACTTGCTCATCAATATTGATAACAGGATTATGATTATTTATATATGATATATATATTATATATGATATTTTGCATTAAAATATTTTCAAAATTTAATTTATTTTTGGTTATTAATCCTATTGGAAAAACAATGTTCTTAAAAACTTAGTTTGCAGTGAAAAAAACTGATCTTTTTGCTTTTGTCTTACAGCATTGACCATTAAATAACCACGATGCATTTTTATGTTATAAATTTATTTTAGTAATATAAATCACTTTATTTGAATAAGATATTAAAATAATACGTTCAATAAAAGCACTTCGGAGATATCTTAAATATTTAGAGACTTACAATATCGCTTTAAAAAAATTATTATACACAAAATATATAAAACCACTTTTTAAATAGATAAAATCACAGCACAAAAAATTAGACGTTTAAAAACCGTTATTTAATAATTGTTTACGACAGCAAATGTTTTGACGTTCATTGCCTTATAAAAAAGACAAAAAAATTCGCTTAAATTTTTTTGGCTCTTTTTTTTGTATCGGAAATTATCCAAACATGTATATTGTATGTAGACTTACAATATAATAATTAAATTTAGTTGCCAAAAAATATTATCGTAACTACAACTTACAAAAGCAAAAAAAGAATAAAAAAAAGAAAAAGTCATTCATATCTTATCGTAAATTGCCTTATTACATGAACATTTACAGAAGATCCAGTCATTATTATTGTATATTTACTTACGACTACGTAATTTGTATTTTGTCCGTTCAATTATATTGTAAGTTGACTTACAATGCATAAGAATAGAGTTTTTGAAAAACTAAGTAATATTGTATGTTTTCTTTTTTTTATAACTTTTGAGGGAGTTGTCGTAGAACTATGAAATTTTGACAGAAGATGGTCTTTGTAATTATCTTTCAAATGGTCATATTATTCTAGTATATCGTAAGTCAAGTTACCATACACTAGAATGGGATGTGCGATATATATTACACATTCATCACATATATATTTTTAACGTGAATTTACGTCTAAAAATCCAAGAGTTGACTGATGCAATACCGAACACTTAAGCTGACAGTGGTAAATTTTTCCACATACCCCAGCACATTTTACCCCAGTTTCTTCTCAAATTTTCACTCTGCATTTGTGGCAATCCATAGTTGCTGGAACAACTATTAGTACTGAAGAATTACTTAAAAAAAATTTTACTTCTGTTTTGAAAACAAGGAGATGGGTTACGGCTTTCATTTCGTTTGGAAGATTATTGTAAGCCTTTAAACAGTTGAACAGACAATAATTGTTCTTCTGTTTACCCGTTTTAAAAAATTTTAAATAGTAATTTTATTTGTTTCTAGTATTGTGATTGTGTATACTGTATATCGACCATCCCATCTAAATTGAAATTGTATTTTAATGTTTTATTGATAATTTTAAAGCTTAGCAAAAGATTTTCCCGATTACATATGTGATTAAAACTTACATATTTTTCGGAATATAGCAAATTTGTTGGAAAAAACCTGGGATATCTTTTTATTGTTTTGATTGCCTTTTTATTTTATTTTTTTTTTTTTAAATTTTTATTTAATTTCAGATAATTTTACAATCTATATATATAAAAGGGAAAGTTTGTTTGTTTGTATGTTTGTTTGTTTGTTTGTTTGTTTGTTTGTATGTAGCGAATAGACTCCTAAACTGCCCAGCCGATTTTCATGAAAATTTGTATATAGAGGTTTTTGGGTACGGAAAGAAATCGTGGCCTAAAAATTTTGCTCTAACGGACCGCCAAGTTGGGGCTGTGGTGCAAGTATTTAAACTTCTTTGTTCTAAAATGAAAACGGTTTGACCGATTGACTTCAAATTTTGTATACGTGATGCTCTTTGAGAATTGAGTTGACCCTTTTAACAGTTTTGGAATTTGTTAACCCATGTCGGGCCGACGGGTGGTCAAAAAAAATTTTGGGTCCAAATTTTGTCCGATTTTACAAAATTCTGATTTAACTAAAAAGAAAGCCCCAAAAAAAATTTTGTTGAGTTCCATTAACCCATTGCGGCCCAACAGCTTTTTATAGGTTTTTTCAATACTTTACTCTAAATTCAAAACGGTTTGACCAATTGACTTCAAATTTGGTATACGTGATGCTCCTTGAGAATTGAGTTGACACTATTAACAGTTTTGGAATTCGTTAACCCATGTCGGGCCGACGGGTGGTCAAAAAAATTTTTGGGTCCAAATTTTGTCCGATTTTATGAAATTCTGCTTTGGCTAAAAAGAAAACCCGAAAAAAAATTTTATTGAGTTGCATTAACCCATTGCGGCCCAACAGCTTTTTATAAATTTTTGGTTAATTTACTTTAAATTAGAAACGATTTGATCCTAGAAAAATCGTTTTAAAAAGATTGCTTTCATACATTTTTAAATTTACGTGTGTAAACCATGGGTAATTTTTGTGTTAACTTTTTGCAGTAACATCAAATTCAATTAAACCTCCATTGAAAGGCGCAGCAACGCGCACCGGGTATTAGCTAGTAATATATAAAATTATGTACAAGAAATTAAGCAATTCTAAAACCACAGCTTATAACTAATATTTAATAACTTATGATGTTTTTCAATTTTTCTAATTTCTAGAATTTTTTGTTTTATTTTTAAATTTTCAAATTTCTTAAGCTTAAATTGTAAGATTTTTTACAAATTTTCTATGTTTACTATTAAATATGTTTAAATTTTGACTGTTTTTAATTTCTACCGATAGCGAGTTGAAAATTTTTATTGCGCTGCATTTTAGACTTTTTTGCTTCAACGTTGTTTTGGCTTTAGCAATTTCGATATTTTTCCTGTTTCTGGTTAGATAATTATGAATATTCTCCCTACAAAACTAAATTTTAGTTTTGACTTAAGATTATTGCTCAGGATATTATACAGGTTTTAACATTTTTCAAAGTAAATTAGTTGGTTAATATCCAGTGTATCAATTATTTTGTATAAATTATTAGTTCCGGTTCATATGTTCAAATGAAGTAAAGTTTTGAGGGCTCTATTCACTACTGCACTCATTTGATTATTATGAAAATAGGAACAATGACTCGAACTGCATATATTATACCTAATTTTTGATAATATATGGCCATTATATATAAGTTTAGCAGCATAATTCAGAATACTCCCATCTTAAGTTTTCATCATTCCCAAGTACTTAACATGATCAACTTGTTCTATTATAGAATCCTTTAACTTAAGCGTAATATTATCATTTATTTTCTTTTGCATTTTGAATATCATATAATTAGTTTTTTTTCGCATTTATACATAATTCATTTTGGTCCAGCCAACTGCAATATATCTTTAAGTCGTCATTTAGTATATTTTGAAGCTCTTCTAATGTTTTCGCTTTTACTATAAGGTTAGTGGCATCCGCATAAATGTTGTATTTTGACTTAATATTGTTTTTAGGTAAGTCCTTTAAATACAGCAGATATAATAACGGCTCTGGTAATGAACTTTGTGGTACGCCGGTTTTTATTACTAGTTCATCACTTAGTACTTCATTAACTTTAACACATAGGGCTCTATTTGTCAAATAACTTTTTAATAAGAGATAACTGTTACCTCTAATTTCTAAGTTGTCTAGCAATCTGATAAGTCTGGAATGACTGACCATATCAAATGCTTTTGTTAAGTCAATTTAAACTGCGCCAACATAGTAGCCGTTTTCCAACGCATCATAAAAATGTTCCAAGGTTGCTGCGATAGCTGAATCTGTACCACTTCTTTCTACGAAACCATATTGATTAGCATCAAAGCCTATTGTATTAGTAATGATACTTTTTTTATTTTCATTTACATTTATATTTAATTTGTTATCTTCCTTTTCTAGTTTCTTTAATTGTTAGTATCCGATTTTTTGTTTTCTTATGCTTAATTTATCTTATACACTGGACATGATCTACTAAAAGTTTTATTATTAACATTTAACCCCAAACCGAATTTTTCATTCGCTTTTAAGCTATTAATGCATTTATTAATCTCCCTTTTTTGACATTCACTTGTCTTGTGATGTTGATGGCACTTCAAGCATGTTTCTTTATTCATATATTCCGCAGCCCTATAGTTGCTTGAAGTGCATTTATTTATAATATTACATTTATAACATCTAGAGACTTTTATGGCATCAAAGACCTTGCTATTCCCATCCAATACATTATTTTTTCGTTAGCTAATATTTTTGGGAATGATTCTTTATCCACTTCTATAATTACATTAAACATTTCTTCGTTGTTGCATTTTTTCACTGGGTGTATCTTTAATACTTTAAGCTCACTCATTTGTAGAAAAGAATTTTGTTTTTTAAGTTTTTCCACAATATCATTTTCACTAAATTTATTATTCATGTGCACAATTTCTATATTAGGTTTAATGACCACAGGTATTTTGATAACATAATTCTCTTTCATTTTTTTTTCTAATTCATTTTTGATATTTTCACGATCTTCGATGTTTTCCGTTTCTATTAAAATCATCCCATTACTTTTGTTTTCAATATTCTTTATTTTCAAATTTTTTGGATTCACCTTTGTATTTAATTCACTTTTTGTTTTTTTCAGTTTTCTGCTTATTCTCCGGTTTTATTATTAAAGGTAACTCTCTCTTCATTTTTAAATTTTGCACTTGCTTTAGTATTTTTGATTACATCAGCAATTGACACTGTTTGATCTATATTCGAATTTATATTATTTGTGACATTAATTTTTTTGCAGACCTCATCATTTTTTTTAATTGCACTAACAAATGATTCATTTACTTTTTCTGTTTCAATTTGTTTCAAATTTTTGCGTTTTCTCTATTTCATTTTGTTGGCTGGCTTTAATTTCTTCCAATCTCATCATGTAATTAGTATCAATAGCCTTCAGAACGACTTAATTTTCATTTTTTTTTATATTTCTTCAGTAATTTATTATTTTTGGAAACCGCATTGTTCATGTTTTGTAAGACCAAATCAACATTTTGTACATATTGAATATAGTCTTCACAAATAAACTTAATATTCTTGTTGGTGTATAGTAAGTTCACCGTAGATTGATCCATTCCTGAACATTTTAATGCTTCATGATAGTATTTCTTGCACACACCTGCATATTCTATACCCGTTTCTCCTTTAATTTTTAATTTACACTTTTGGCACGAAGCCATATCGCGTAATTAAAATATATATAAATTTTTTTATGCTTAATTGCTGATTAGTACTTTTAATTTTCTTTTTATCTTTTACTAGCAGATTTACCCGTTGTTGCCCGGAAACGTGCAAATTGTAAAAAAGCTAGTTTCATCTAATTTTTTGAAGTACTACTTTGGTTAAAAAGAAAGCCTCAAAAAATATTTGTGGAGTTCCGTTAACCCATTGTGATCCAACAGCTTTTTAAAGGTTTTTTCGTTGCTTTGCACATAAATTAGAAATGATTTAACCGATTGACTTCAAATTTGGTATATGTGTTCTTCTTTGACAATGGTGTTCACTCTATTAACAAAGTTGGAATTTGTTACCCCTTGCCACCCGAGAATTTTTTCAAAAAAAATTTGGGAAGGATATTATGTCCAATTTTGCGAAATATAGCTTGGTCAAAGTTTCAAAAACAGGAGTTCCGTTAACCCATTGCGGCACAGCAGCTTTTTACAGATTTTTTTCATTACTTTACTCTTAAGCACAAACGGTTTAACCACTTGATGTAAATTTTGTATGCGTACATGTATATACTTATCATTCCTACGATTATTCAAAAAAAAACATTTTTGTAAGTAAATTACATCCAATTTTTTAAAGTAGGTAAAACTTCTTTGAATTAGGATAATGTTTAAACATATGTTTTGTCGAATTCTTTTAACCGATTGCGAAACAAAAACTTTAAAAAACAGATTGCAAAATAGTTAGAACGATTATTTCTAATTTTTCTATACGTTTTTCTTCTGCTTCTGAAAAATTTGGTACTGCTTAAATTTTTATTGTTATTATTTAATAATCTTGAAAAGTTTCAAGTGAAATTTGATAAAATTGTTGAAAAATTGCTAGAATAATCCCTAAAAAATTCGTTTTAAAAAACTTGCTTTTTACCTTTTAAAATTTTTTTCAAATTTAAAATAACTTTTTTCAATAACATCAAGTTAAATTAATTCCATTGAGAGGTCAAAAGACTATACTAAATTTGCCATTATGTCATTATTTTAAGTAAATAGCAATTTACTTGAAGTACCAGCGTTTGAATAAAATATAGTCGATGGTTTAGAAAAGGTTTAAAAATCTGCTTTTCAACTTATATTTTGTTTTGTATTTACCTTAAAGTTCTACTACGCTCTTCCTCGTTTGTTTATGACTTTATGAGGGAAATGTAGGGTCCTTTCTTGGAAAAACTGTTTTAAAATACTATGTATTTAAGAATAATATATACGAAATTGATTTTTTTTTGATTTTTAGATTTTATTTGAAGAAAACTGCAATTTTACACCGAAATCTTTTTTTAAAAACAACAACTGCAAAGTAGATAAAAAACAAAGACTTACGAAAAAATGTAGAGAAGGAAAATATTACGTTATTTAAATTTAAAGATATTATTATTCGGATTCTTTATTAGCTTTATTTTTATTATTATTAATATTATCTCATTTAGCTTTTGCACTATTTGAGACTATTTGAGAGCAAAAAAATTAGTCTTATTAAATAAGTGCGCTTTTGGAATAAAGGTTAACTTGCGTTAATACCAAAAATTTGAAAATTTCATTGGATCTTTGTGCAAAACGCGTAAACAGGTCAAAACCAAATTAATCCTGTGGGTTTTATAAAATGCTGATACAAAATTTTCAATAAAATTCTTTTAATCGTTTAAGCAAATAAAATTTACAGAAAACTTCATGGCGTCGTTGTGGAAAACGGGTTAATCAAACTTAACTAAAACTTTTTGCAAAACTCTCTTTTGGACTGCAAAATCAACCTGTAAAATTGGACACAAATCCGAAAAACAATTTTTTTTTGGGTCCCGCCAGGACGACATGTGTTAATTCATTCCAGCCAAATTTATACAACAAATTCCGGTTTCTAAGTGGAACATTTCTGCAAAATTTCAAGTCAATCGGTCAAACCGTTTTTATTCGACATCAAAAACATAGAAAAAGCTTCATTGCGCCCTCGTGCCCAAACAGGTTAACCGAACTCAACACAAATTTGTGCCAGACTTTCTTTTCCACTGCGAAACCACCCTGTAAAATTGGTCACAAATCGGAAACACAAAATTTTTGGAAGCCTACCAGACCAAAATGGGTTAATTAATTCCAACCAAATTTATACAATTAATTCCGGTTGCTAAGAGGAATATTTGTGCACAATTTCAAGTCAATCGGTCAAACCGTTTTGACTAGACATCCAGAAAACGAAAAAGCTTAAAACGGCTCCTGTTGACTTATAAAAATGTGAAATAGCCTATGTTATACCGCACCTATAAATTTGGTTAGAATAAATTAACCCATTTCGACCTGGCGGACTTCCAAAAATAATTTTTTCCGAAATTTTTCGAAAAATTTTTCGAGTGACAAGGGGTAACAAATTCCAAGTCTGTTAATAGAGTGAACTCTATTGTCAAAGAGGAACACATATACAAAATTTGAAGTCAATTGGTTAACCCATTTTTAATTTATAGCAAAGTAACAACAAAACCTATAAAAGCTGTTAGGCCGCAACGAGTTAACGAAACTCCACAAATATTTTTTTGATGCGTAAGTATTTCTTTTTTATCTATTGTTGTTTTTTAAAAAAAGATTTAAGTGTAAAATTGCAGTTTTCTTCAAATAAAATCAAAAAATATTCAATTTCGTATATATTATGCTTAAATACATAGTATTATAAAAGAGTTTTTCCAAGAAAGAAGCCTACATTTCTCTTAAATCTCTTAAAATCTTCCTTAAAATCTCTTAATCTCTTAAAACATTTCTTAAAATCATAAACAAACGAGGAAGAGCGTAGTAGAACTTTCAGGTAAGTACAAACAAAATATAAGTTGAAAAGCAGATTTTTAAACCTTTTCTAAACCATCGACTATATTTTATTCAAACGCTTGCAATTCAAGCAAACTGCTATTTACTTAGTATAATGACATAATGGCAAATTTAGTATACCCTTTTGACCTGGAGTTATAATTTAAGTTGATGTTATTGAAAAAAAATAACATAACAATGGTGTACATGTTAATTTTAAAATGTAATAAAGCAATTTTTTTAAAACGAGTTTTTTAGGCATTTTTCAACAAATTTATCAAATTTCACTTGAAACTTTTCATAATTATTAAAAATTAACAATAAGAATTCAAGCAACACCAAATTGTCAAGAAGCAGAAGAAAAACGTATAGAAAAATTAATACTTTTTTAAGTACATTTTAAATACTTCTTTTTTAAAAAATTAAAAAAAGATAATCGTTAAAATATTTTTGCAAACTCTTTTTTAGAGTGTTTCTTGTTTCGCAATGGGCTAAAAGAACTCGACCAATTATTATTTTAAACATTCCCCTAATTCAATTAAAATTGTTAGGTATATTACCCTCTACACGTTCATCGAAAAATAGCGTAGATTGATTGTAAGATGCAACTTGCTCATCAATATTGATAACAGGATTATGATTATTTATATATGATATATATATTATATATGATATTTTGCATTAAAATATTTTCAAAATTTAATTTATTTTTGGTTATTAATCCTATTGGAAAAACAATGTTCTTAAAAACTTAGTTTGCAGTGAAAACAAGTGATGAAAAAAAACCAAGGGTTTTTAAAAAAGCACATTTTCAAATTTATATTGTATTACATACTGAGTTTAACTTTGGAAATATTTACTTGGAAATAGTTACTGCTTACTTATAAAATTTACTGCTAACAGTAAAGTTTTTAATTTAAAGTTGTTATAGCCCTTCAATGGGGAAGGTTGCCCAGTTTCTCAAGGATCTAACTTCATCTAACTCCCCCCTCCGCCCCCTCCATTTTTTTAGGTTCTAGGAATTAAATTGTGAATTCCACAAAAATTTGGAATTTTACTTAGAATTATACAATCTAAGAAAAAATGGGTAAAACTGAGGGACGCTTTCTTCAATTTAAGGAACCGCTTTTAAATTTAAGAAAAACCTTTAACATATGTTAAAATATAATGTTGGGTCTTCAAATTTTGTATATTAATAAAAAAACAATTGGACAGGTATTCAAGTTACAGGTGCTTAAAAATAGCAAAATTTAAATTTTCGAGCCCTTATAGCTCCTAAACAGGGGGCCTTACAAAAAAATTTTGTTAACTGACTCCTACTAATTTCTTAGTATCTAACTTCATCCAAAATTTCAGGATCCTATCTTAAACCGTTTAGAAGATATATGGGACCAAAAATTTTGCAAAAATTGAGTTTTATATAATGGTAAATTTTACTACCGTATGGCAACTCTATACATTTGAGCGATATATTTCTGTAAAGCCTATGAAAGCAGCTCTCTTCTACCGTTTTTTTATTGAAAAGAAACCTAACAGAACTCTTGTTATATCAATTTAAATATAGTGCTTTTTTGGAATTTGCAGGGGCTGTAGCTTTGTCACCCTTCAAAATTAAGAAAAACCTTTGACACATGTTGAAACATAATTATACAGCTTTGAATTTTGTATATCACTAAAAAAAAATGTTGACAGGTATTCAAGTTACAGGTGTTTAAAAATAGCAAAATTTCAATTTTCGAGCCCTTATAGCTTCTAAATAGGGGGCTTGACAAAAAAATTTTGTTAACCGACTCCTACTAGTTTCTTAGTATCTAACTTCTCCCAAAATTTCAAGACCCTAGCTTGAACCGTTCAAAAGATATGTGTGGCCAAAAATTTTGCAAAAATAGAGTTTTGTGTAATGTTAAATTTTAGTACCTTATGGTAACCCTAAATATTTGGCTTTTAAATATTTATAAAGTTTATGAAACCAGCTATTGTTTGCCGTTTTCAGATTGAAAATATATCTAACAGAACTCTTGTTATAACAATATAAATATAGGGCTTTTTCCAACTTTGGGGGGCTGTAGCCCCGTAACAGGTGGGGTTACAGAAAAAAATTCCTCTACGAAATTATTTTTTTTTGCGAAAACTACCCATGGTTAAAATTTCTTTACTCTATTTCAAAAGATGTAAAAGTTTTTGTAAACATATGGACAGACGGACGGACGGACGGACAGAGTGAAACTATATAGGCACAGTTTTACAAAATTTTTTGAAAATGTGCTAAAAACTGATCTTTTTGCTTTTGTCTTACAGCATTGACCATTAAATAACCACGATGCATTTTTATGTTATAAATTTATTTTAGTAAATTTATTTTATAATACGTTTAATAAAAGCACTTCGGAGATATCTTAAATATTTAGAGACTTACAATATCGCTTTAAAAAAATTATTATACACAAAATATATAAAACCACTTTTTAAATAGATAAAATTACAGCACAAAAAATTAGACGTTTAAAAACCGTTATTTAATAATTGTTTACGACAGCAAATGTTTTGACGTTCATCTATATATATAAAAGGGAATGTTTGTGTGTATGTTTGTTTGTTTGTTTGTTTGTTTGTTTGTTTGTTTGTTTGTATGTAGCGAATAGACTCCTAAACTGTCCAGCCGATTTTCATGAAAATTTGTATATAGGGGTTTTTGGGTACGGAAAGAAATCGTGGCCCAAAAATTTTGCTCTAACGGACCGCCAAGTTGGGGCTGTGGTGCAAGTATTTAAACTTCTTTGTTCTAAAATGAAAACGGTTTGACCGATTGACTTCAAATTTTGTATACGTGATGCTCTTTGAGAATTGAGTAGACACTATTAACAGTTTTGGAATTTATTAACCCATGTCGGGCCGACGGGTGGTCAAAAAAAATTTTGGGTCCAAACTTTGTCCGATTTTACGAAATTCTGCTTTACTTTTAAAGAAATCCCCAAAAAAAATTTTATTGAGTTCCATTAACCCATTGCGGCCCAAAAGCTTTTTATAGGTTTTTTCAATACTTTACTCTAACTTCGAAACGGTTTGACCGATTGACTTCAAATTTTGTATACGTGATGCTCTTTGAGAATTGAGTAGACACTATTGACAGTTTTGGAATTTGTTAACCCATGTAGGGCCGACGGGTGGTCAAAAAAAATTTTGGGTCCAAATTTTGTCCGATTTTACGAAATTCTGCTTTACCTTTAAAGAAATCCCCAAAAAAAATTTTATTGAGTTCCATTAACCCATTGCGGCCCAAAAGCTTTTTATAGGTTTTTTCAATACTTTACTCTAAATTCGAAACGGTTTGACCAATTGACTTCAAATTTTGTATACGTGATGCTCCTTGAGAATTGAGTTGACACTATTAACAGTTTTGGAATTTATTAACCCATGTTGGGCCGACGGGGTGTCAAAAAAAATTTTGGGTCCGAATTTTGTCCGATTTTATGAAATTCTGCTTTGGCTAAAAAGAAAACCCAGAAAAAAATTTTATTGACTTGCATTAACCCATTGGGGCCAACAGCTTTTTATAGGTTTTTTCAATACTTAACTCTAAATTAAAAACGATTTGACCGATTTTCTTTAAATTTTGTATACGTGCTCCCCTGTGAGAATTGAGTTGACACTATTAACAGATATGGAATTTGTTAACCCATGTCGGCCCGACGGTTGGTCAAAATAATTTTGGAAGCTAATATTGTCAAAATTTGCGAAGTACTGCTTTGGCTAAAAAGATAGCCCCAAAAAAATTTTGTTGAGTGATTTGGAAGCAAATTACGTCCAATTTTGCGCAATACTGCTTTGCCCAAAGAGAAAGTGTAGTTCCGTTAACCCAATGGGGCACAGTGGCTTTTAATAGATTTTTGCGTTACTTAACTCTAAAGTAGAAACGATTTGACCGGTTTAATGTTACCGGATTTGACTCAAATTTTATATGTGTGAAGCAACTTGAAAATGGAGTTGAGTCTGTTAACAGTCGGTCTTGCGATTTTTCAAAAAAATTTTTTGGAAGTAAATTACGTCAAAATTTGGAAAGTAGTTCGTACTGCTTTGAATTACAGAAAGTTTCAAAAATTACTAGAATAATCCTAGAAAAATCGTTTTAAAAAGATTGCTTTCACACATTTTAAAATTTACATGTGTAAACCGTGTGAAGTTTTGTGTTAACTTTTTGCAGTAACATCAAATTCAATTAAACCTCCATTGAGAGGCGCAGCAACGCGCACCGGGTATTAGCTAGTTGCCTTATAAAAAAGACAAAAAAATTCGCTTAAATTTTTTTGGCTCTTTTTTTTGTATCGGAAATTATCCAAACATGTATATTGTATGTAGACTTACAATATAATAATTACATTTAGTTGCCAAAAAATATTATCGTAACTACGACTTACAAAAGCAAAAAAAGAATAAAAAAAAGAAAAAGTCATTCATATCTTATCGTAAATTGCCTTATTACATGAACATTTACAGAAGATCCAGTCATTATTATTGTATATTTACTTACGACTACGTAATTTGTATTTTGTCCGTTCAATTATATTGTAAGTTGACTTACAATGCATAAGAATAGAGTTTTTGAAAAACTAAGTAATATTGTATGTTTTCTTTTTTTTATAACTTTTGAGGGAGTTGTCGTAGAACTATGAAATTTTGACAGAAGATGGTCTTTGTAATTATCTTTCAAATGGTCATATTATTCTAGTATATCGTAAGTCAAGTTACCATACACTAGAATGGGATGTGCGATATATATTACACATTCATCACATATATATTTTAAACGTGAATTTACGTCTAAAATTCCAAGAGTTGACTAATGCAATACCGAACACTTAAGCTGACAGTGGTAAATTTTTCCACATACCCCAGCACATTTTACCCCAGTTTCTTCTCAAATTTTCACTCTGCATTTGTGGCAATCCATAGTTGCTGGAACAACTATTAGTACTGCTGATGTTTTGCTTTTTATACCCTACACCTATAGAATAGGTAAAGGGGTATATTAACTTTGGTATGGTGTTTGTAACCATCTAAAGGAAGCGAGCTAGATATGGAAAAGTATATATATTTGTGATCAGCGTGACCGCCTTAGTCGATATAGCCATGTCCGTCCGTCCGTCCGTCCGTAGGCACGATAACTCAAAAAATAATGGAGCTATCTTGATGAAATTTTAACTGTAGGTTACTAGGACTAAAAGTACGGCGGGGATTGCATATGGGCGAAATCGGCCCATGGGTTCGGATTCTGGACCTTTTAATCGGTTTCAGGGCTAACGAACAAATATAAAAAATCACGATAACTCAACAACTAAAGACGCTATCTTCATCAAATTTGTGCTGTAGGTTACTAGTAATGAAAATACTTCGGGAATTGCGTAATGTCGGGATTGGACCATGGGTTCGGAACCTAGAACTTTTTGATCGAATTTAGGCCAAACGAGCATAATTCCGAAACCAATGAAGATAAAACCTCCAAATTTAGTATCAGGGTGTCCCTTCCTATTTCCTAAGTGTCTTGTGAATTTGGGTCCCATTGGAGTAGTGGGTCGGGGACCAGCCACACATTTCCGAAGACCTTAAAGCATATCTTTAAAATTAATAAAGATAACAACTTGAAAAAATGTAGAAGCTTCCAATTTGCCACAAGGGTGTTCTTTACTATCTCTTGCGTGTTCCCCTAATTTGGGATCAATTGGAGTGATGGTTCTGTACCCCTCTCAGACCTCCCAAGTTTTAAAGGCTTATAATCGAAATTACTAAAAATAGTTACTTAAAATTAAGATGGACCGTTCAAATTGTGTACGAGGGTTAACTAGTACTATAAGTACAGCGCGGACTATATAAGGGCGAAATCAGCCCAACGGTTCGGATTCCGAACCTTTTAATCGATGTTAGGGCTAAGGAACATATATAAAAAATCACGATAACTCAACAACTAATGAGGCTATCTTCATGAAATTTGTGCTGTAGGTTATTGGCAGCGAAACTACGGCGGTGATTACGTACGGTGAGGATTGGACAATGGGTTCGGAACTTAGAACTTTTTGATCGAATTTAGGCCAAACGAGCATAATTCCGAAACCAATGAAGATAGAACCTCCAAATTTGGTATCAGGGTATCCCTTCCTATTTCGTAAGTGTCTTTGAAATTTGGGCCCCATTGGAGTAGTGGATCGGGGACCAGCCACTCAGTTCTTAGGCCCTTAAAGCATATTTTCGAAATTTTTTTTTTTTTTTTTTTTAAGCGCTAACTGTTCAACTGTTAGGCTAATTAGCCTGTCTATACCATAGGTACATGTTGGAACAGGGGGGTCATATTATATTCGTGTTATTAGAATTGGTCTTATTGAATTCCACATACAATTTAAACATGAGATAGTACTAGGCCTTATAACATGTAGAAACGTCTTAGATTTTCAATATTTACAATTCTATTTTTTGTTTATATTGTAATATTTTATATTTTACTTATATGGTATTCTATATCTGCGAGTTATATTATTTAATTAAATTATTTGTTTATATTTTGCATTTGTTTATATTTTTATATTAAAGTATTTTTTATTAAAGATTTATAATTATTAATTATTGATTATGCCATTAATTTGAACCTAATGGCGAATGGTAACTGAGTCGAGTCGAAAACCAGAAAAGTTTTTTCACTTTCACTAGAATTCGAACCCGGGCCCTTCTGCATGAAAGGTCGGCACTTAACCACTGTGCCACCCAGCTGTTAATAAAGATAGTTACTTGAAACAAATGTAGAAGCTTCCAATTTGCCACAAGGGTGTTCTTTACTATTTCTTGCGTGCCCCCCTAATTTGGGATCAATTGGAGTGGTGGTTCAGAACCTCTCTTAGACTCCCCAATGTGTAAAAGCTTATCATCGAAATTAATAAAACTAGTAACTTAAAATTAAGATAGAGCGTTCCAATTGTGTACAAGGGTTAACTAGTATTGAAAGTATGACGGGACTGCATATGGGCGAAATCGTACCATAATTTCGGGTCCTGGAACCCTTGAAAAGTTCAAGGACTAACAAACATATATCTTAAAAACACCATAACTCAAAAAATAATGCCGGTATTTAGATGAAATTTAACAGTAGGTTACTAATAATGAAAGTACCATGGGAATTGGTTGTGGTCGAGTTTAATTTCGAAACCAAAGAATATATTTCCTATGTCCTATGTGTCTCCGAAATCTAGACTTAATTGTAGTGGTTCAGTTATGTTCAAAGGTACTTGCTGCATTTATGTAAAATTTATTTTTATATTTAAATGAATTATATGAAAAGGTGTAAATTTTTAATTGTATTTTAGAAATACATTTATTGCATATTTTGCGTTTATAAGTTTTTCTATTAGGTATATAAACTAACCATTTAAAATAATTGCAATTTTTAAAAATTTGGATTATTAAATATATTATGCTTTGATTATCTTTTTATCACAAAATTTAATAATTAGAATTTTTTCATTTTGTAATTGAATTGGAATAAATATATTTTCATTTATTTCAAGTTTGTTTGTTTTTTAATATTTTTAAATAGATAAATTAGTAAGAATTTGTAGTATTTTTTAATAGATAGGGTAATTAGAAAATGTTTTTAGTACAGTACAGTACAGTAAATACAGTTAATTTGGTTAGCTATGTCTTACGATCAAATTAATAACAGCTTCTATGGTGTTAAAATGACTTATGGATATGTCCTTAAATTTGAACCAAATAGGTGTAGGGTATTTCTAAGTCGGTTGCACCGACTGACTGTTTCTTTACTTGTTGTTATTATCAATTAATTTTAATAATGAAGATACAATTTCAATATAAAAAAGAAAAGAAATTTATATTATTTTTTTTTTCTACACGTGATATTTATATATTTTTTTTATTACTACGTCTGTACTAAATGAATTATGAATTTTGAATGTTGATTGCGATATTAACGACATTGTTGCTAACTTAGACCACATTAGACTATAAATATTTGATTTTAAGTTTTACTATGATACTATCTTATCCTACACAAAGTGTATTTGACTACAAGGATAAATTTCAATGGTTAAGTTTTAATTTATTCGAATTTATTTAAATTTTATTTATTTAGTTTAAATTATGCGAATTACTTAAAAAAAATTTTACTTCTGTTTTGAAAACAAGGAGATGGGTTACGGCTTTCATTTCGTTTGGAAGATTATTGTAAGCCTTTAAACAGTTGAACAGACAATAATTGTTCTTCTGTTTACCCGTTTTAAAAAATTTTAAACAGTAATTTCATTTGTTTCTAGTATTGTGATTGTGTATACTGTATATCGACCATCCCATTTAAATTGAAATTGTGTTTTAATGTTTTATTGATAATTTTAAAGCTTAGCAAAAGATTTTCCCGATTACATATGTGATTAAAACTTACATATTTTTCGGAATATAGCAAATTTGTTGGAAAAAACCTGGGATATCTTTTTATTGTTTTGATTGCCTTTTTATTTTATTTTTTTTTTCTTAAATTTTTATTTAATTTCAGATAATTTTACAATAATATATAAAATTATGTACAAGAAATTAAGCAATTCTAAAACTACAGCTTATAACTAATATTTAATAACTTATGATATTTTTCAATTTTTCTAATTTCTAGAATTTTTTGTTTTATTTTTAAATTTTCAAATTTCTTAAGCTTAAATTGTAAGATTTTTTACAAATTTTCTCTGTTTACTATTAAATATGTTTAAATTTTGACTGTTTTTAATTTCTACCGATAGCGAGTTGAAAATTTTTATTGCGCTGCATTTTAGACTTTTTTGCTTCAACGTTGTTTTGGCTTTAGCAATTTCGATATTTTTCCTGTTTCTGGTTAGATAATTATGAATATTCTCCCTACAAAACTAAATTTTAGTTTTGACTTAAGATTATTGCTCAGGATATTATACAGGTTTTAACATTTTTCAAAGTAAATTAGTTGGTTAATATCCAGTGTATCAATTATTTTGTATAAATTATTAGTTCCGGTTCATATGTTCAAATGAAGTAAAGTTTTGAGGGCTCTATTCACTACTGCACTCATTTGATTATTATGAAAATAGGAACAATGACTCGAACTGCATATATTATACCTAATTTTTGATAATATATGGCCATTATATATAAGTTTAGCAGCATAATTCAGAATACTCCCATCTTAAGTTTTCATCATTCCCAAGTACTTAACATGATCAACTTGTTCTATTATAGAATCCTTTAACTTAAGCGTAATATTATCATTTATTTTCTTTTGCATTTTGAATATCATATAATTAGTTTTTTTTCGCATTTATACATAATTCATTTTGGTCCAGCCAACTGCAATATATCTTTAAGTCGTCATTTAGTATATTTTGAAGCTCTTCTAATGTTTTCGCTTTTACTATAAGGTTAGTGGCATCCGCATAAATGTTGTATTTTGACTTAATATTGTTTTTAGGTAAGTCCTTTAAATACAGCAGATATAATAACGGCTCTGGTAATGAACTTTGTGGTACGCCGGTTTTTATTACTAGTTCATCACTTAGTACTTCATTAACTTTAACACATAGGGCTCTATTTGTCAAATAACTTTTTAATAAGAGATAACTGTTACCTCTAATTTCTAAGTTGTCTAGCAATCTGATAAGTCTGGAATGACTGACCATATCAAATGCTTTTGTTAAGTCAATTTAAACTGCGCCAACATAGTAGCCGTTTTCCAACGCATCATAAAAATGTTCCAAGGTTGCTGCGATAGCTGAATCTGTACCACTTCTTTCTACGAAACCATATTGATTAGCATCAAAGCCTATTGTATTAGTAATGATACTTTTTTTATTTTCATTTACATTTATATTTAATTTGTTATCTTCCTTTTCTAGTTTCTTTAATTGTTAGTATCCGATTTTTTGTTTTCTTATGCTTAATTTATCTTATACACTGGACATGATCTACTAAAAGTTTTATTATTAACATTTAACCCCAAACCGAATTTTTCATTCGCTTTTAAGCTATTAATGCATTTATTAATCTCCCTTTTTTGACATTCACTTGTCTTGTGATGTTGATGGCACTTCAAGCATGTTTCTTTATTCATATATTCCGCAGCCCTATAGTTGCTTGAAGTGCATTTATTTATAATATTACATTTATAACATCTAGAGACTTTTATGGCATCAAAGACCTTGCTATTCCCATCCAATACATTATTTTTTCGTTAGCTAATATTTTTGGGAATGATTCTTTATCCACTTCTATAATTACATTAAACATTTCTTCGTTGTTGCATTTTTTCACTGGGTGTATCTTTAATACTTTAAGCTCACTCATTTGTAGAAAAGAATTTTGTTTTTTAAGTTTTTCCACAATATCATTTTCACTAAATTTATTATTCATGTGCACAATTTCTATATTAGGTTTAATGACCACAGGTATTTTGATAACATAATTCTCTTTCATTTTTTTTTCTAATTCATTTTTGATATTTTCACGATCTTCGATGTTTTCCGTTTCTATTAAAATCATCCCATTACTTTTGTTTTCAATATTCTTTATTTTCAAATTTTTTGGATTCACCTTTGTATTTAATTCACTTTTTGTTTTTTTCAGTTTTCTGCTTATTCTCCGGTTTTATTATTAAAGGTAACTCTCTCTTCATTTTTAAATTTTGCACTTGCTTTAGTATTTTTGATTACATCAGCAATTGACACTGTTTGATCTATATTCGAATTTATATTATTTGTGACATTAATTTTTTTGCAGACCTCATCATTTTTTTTAATTGCACTAACAAATGATTCATTTACTTTTTCTGTTTCAATTTGTTTCAAATTTTTGCGTTTTCTCTATTTCATTTTGTTGGCTGGCTTTAATTTCTTCCAGTCTCATCATGTAATTAGTATCAATAGCCTTCAGAACGACTTAATTTTCATTTTTTTTTATATTTCTTCAGTAATTTATTATTTTTGGAAACCGCATTGTTCATGTTTTGTAAGACCAAATCAACATTTTGTACATATTGAATATAGTCTTCACAAATAAACTTAATATTCTTGTTGGTGTATAGTAAGTTCACCGTAGATTGATCCATTCCTGAACATTTTAATGCTTCATGATAGTATTTCTTGCACACACCTGCACATTCTATACCCGTTTCTCCTTTAATTTTTAATTTACACTTTTGGCACGAAGCCATATCGCGTAATTAAAATATATATAAATTTTTTTTATGCTTAATTGCTGATTAGTACTTTTAATTTTCTTTTTATCTTTTACTGGCAGATTTACCCGTCGTTGCCCGGAAACGTGCAAATTGTAAAAAAGCAAGTTTCATCTAATTTTTTGAAGTACTATTTTGGTTAAAAAGAAAGCCTCAAAAAATATTTGTGGAGTTCCGTTAACCCATTGTGATCCAACAGCTTTTTAAAGGGTTTTTCGTTGCTTTGCACATAAATTAGAAATGATTTAACCGATTGACTTCAAATTTGGTATATGTGTTCTTCTTTGACAATGGTGTTCACTCTATTAACAAAGTTGGAATTTGTTACCCCTTGCCACCCGAGAATTTTTTCAAAAAAAATTTGGGAAGGATATTATGTCCAATTTTGCGAAATATAGCTTGGTCAAAGTTTCAAAAACAGGAGTTCCGTTAACCCATTGCGGCACAGCAGCTTTTTACAGATTTTTTTCATTACTTTACTCTTAAGCAGAAACGGTTTAACCACTTGATGTAAATTTTGTATGCGTACATGTATATACTTATCATTCCTACGATTATTCAAAAAAAAACATTTTTGTAAGTAAATTACATCCAATTTTTTAAAGTAGGTAAAACTTCTTTGAATTAGGATAATGTTTAAACATATGTTTTGTCGAATTCTTTTAACCGATTGCGAAACAAAAACTTTAAAAAACAGATTGCAAAATAGTTAGAACGATTATTTCTAATTTTTCTATACGTTTTTCTTCTGCTTCTGAAAAATTTGGTACTGCTTAAATTTTTATTGTTATTATTTAATAATCTTGAAAAGTTTCAAGTGAAATTTGATAAAATTGTTGAAAAATTGCTAGAATAATCCCTAAAAAATTCGTTTTTAAAAACTTGCTTTTTACCTTTTAAAATTTTTTTCAAATTTAAAATAACTTTTTTCAATAACATCAAGTTAAATTAAAACTCCATTGAGAGGTCAAAAGACTATACTAAATTTGCCATTATGTCATTATTTTAAGTAAATAGCAATTTACTTGAAGTACCAGCGTTTGAATAAAATATAGTCGATGGTTTAGAAAAGGTTTAAAAATCTGCTTTTCAACTTATATTTTGTTTTGTATTTACCTTAAAGTTCTACTACGCTCTTCCTCGTTTGTTTATGACTTTATGAGGGAAATGTAGGGTTCTTTCTTGGAAAAACTGTTTTAAAATACTATGTATTTAAGAATAATATATACGAAATTGATTTTTTTTTGATTTTTAGATTTTATTTGAAGAAAACTGCAATTTTACACCGAAATCGTTTTTTAAAAACAACAACTGCAAAGTAGATAAAAAACAAAGACTTACGAAAAAATGTAGAGAAGGAAAATATTACGTTATTTAAATTTAAAGATATTATTATTCGGATTCTTTATTAGATTTATTTTTATTATTATTAATATTATCTCATTTAGCTTTTGCACTATTTGAGACTATTTGAGAGCAAAAAAATTAGTCTTATTAAATAAGTGCGCTTTTGGAATAAAGGTTAACTTGCGTTAATACCAAAAATTTGAAAATTTCATTGGATCTTTGTGCAAAACGCGTAAACAGGTCAAAACCAAATTAATCCTGTGGGTTTTATAAAATGCTGATACAAAATTTTCAATAAAATTCTTTTAATCGTTTAAGCAAATAAAATTTACAGAAAACTTCATGGCGTCGTTGTGGAAAACGGGTTAATCAAACTTAACTAAAACTTTTTGCAAAACTCTCTTTTGGACTGCAAAATCAACCTGTAAAATTGGACACAAATCCGAAAAACAATTTTTTTTTGGGTCCCGCCAGGACGACATGTGTTAATTCATTCCAGCCAAATTTATACAACAAATTCCGGTTTCTAAGTGGAACATTTCTGCAAAATTTCAAGTCAATCGGTCAAACCGTTTTTATTCGACATCAAAAACATAGAAAAAGCTTCATTGCGCCCTCGTGCCCAAACAGGTTAACCGAACTCAACACAAATTTGTGCCAGACTTTCTTTTCCACTGCGAAACCACCCTGTAAAATTGGTCACAAATCGGAAACACAAAATTTTTGGAAGCCTACCAGACCAAAATGGGTTAATTAATTCCAACCAAATTTATACAATTAATTCCGGTTGCTAAGAGGAATATTTGTGCACAATTTCAAGTCAATCGGTCAAACCGTTTTGACTAGACATCCAGAAAACGAAAAAGCTTAAAACGGCTCCTGTTGACTTATAAAAATGTGAAATAGCCTATGTTATACCGCACCTATAAATTTGGTTAGAATAAATTAACCCATTTCGACCTGGCGGGCTTCCAAAAATAATTTTTTCCGAAATTTTTCGAAAAATTTTTCGAGTGACAAGGGGTAACAAATTCCAAGTCTGTTAATAGAGTGAACTCTATTGTCAAAGAGGAACACATATACAAAATTTGAAGTCAATTGGTTAACCCATTTTTAATTTATAGCAAAGTAACAACAAAACCTATAAAAGCTGTTAGGCCGCAACGAGTTAACGAAACTCCACAAATATTTTTTTGATGCGTAAGTATTTCTTTTTTATCTATTGTTGTTTTTTAAAAAAAGATTTAAGTGTAAAATTGCAGTTTTCTTCAAATAAAATCAAAAAATATTCAATTTCGTATATATTATGCTTAAATACATAGTATTATAAATGAGTTTTTCCAAGAAAGAAGCCTACATTTCTCTTAAATCTCTTAAAATCTTCCTTAAAATCTCTTAATCTCTTAAAACATTTCTTAAAATCATAAACAAACGAGGAAGAGCGTAGTAGAACTTTCAGGTAAGTACAAACAAAATATAAGTTGAAAAGCAGATTTTTAAACCTTTTCTAAACCATCGACTATATTTTATTCAAACGCTTGCAATTCAAGCAAACTGCTATTTACTTAGTATAATGACATAATGGCAAATTTAGTATACCCTTTTGACCTGGAGTTATAATTTAAGTTGATGTTATTGAAAAAAAATAACATAACAATGGTGTACATGTTAATTTTAAAATGTAATAAAGCAATTTTTTTAAAACGAGTTTTTTAGGCATTTTTCAACAAATTTATCAAATTTCACTTGAAACTTTTCATAATTATTAAAAATTAACAATAAGAACTCAAGCAACACCAAATTGTCAAGAAGCAGAAGAAAAACGTATAGAAAAATTAATACTTTTTTAAGTACATTTTAAATACTTCTTTTTTAAAAAATTAAAAAAAGATAATCGTTAAAATATTTTTGCAAACTCTTTTTTAGAGTTTTTGTTTCGCAATGGGTTAAAAGAACTCGACCAATTATTATTTTAAACATTCCCCTAATTCAAAGAATTTTTACCTACTTTAAAAAATTGGACGTAATTTACAACTTATAAAAAGTTTTTTTTTGAATAATCGTAGGAATGATAAGTTTTTACATGTACGCATACAAAATTTACATTCAAGTGGTCAAACCGTTCCTGCTTAAGAGTAAAGTAATGAAAAAATCTGTAAAAAGCTGCTGTGCCACAATGGGTTAACGGAACTCAACAAATCTGTTTTTGAAACTTCGACCAAGCAATATTTCGGAAAATTGGACGTAATATCCCTTCCAATTTTTTTTTTTTAAAAAAATGTAGGAATGCAAGAGGTAACAGATTCCAAGTCTGTTAATAGAGTGAACTCCATTGTCAAAGAGGAAAACATATACAAAATTTGAAGTCAATCGGTTAAACAATTTCTAATTTATAGCAAAGTAACGAAAAAACCTATAAAAAGATGCTATAAAAAGATTGACAATCATTTTTTGAGACTTTCTTTTTAACCAAAGAAGTACGTCGAAAAAATGGCCGAAACTAGCTTTTTTTCAATTTGCACGCTTCCGTGCAACGCCGGATAAATCTGCTAGTAGATTTATAAATATAAGCAATGTCGTTATAATTTTTAATTCTAAAAACCTTGGATTTTGCAGCTTTCCTAATAAAAATAGTGTTTTATTTGATCCATAGGTATTTAAAGTTATGCGATGATTTGATTTGCTATGCATTTTGGTAGAGTCTTGATTGAAGACGGGTGAGATGCTGTCAAAAAAATATTTCGCTGGTATTACTTTCATTCCCTGACAGTCTAAGCTCATTATTGCAAATATGTGGCATGGTCCGTTTCTGGTTCATCAATGCTAAATTTTGTATAAAGATAATCTAAAATTTTTATTTTGCTGAGTGTTTTTTATATTATTATTTCTTGTTGGTAAAATCTCTTGAACCATCTGGATATCTTCCTTGGTGATCTCTGCATGGATGTGTTTGCTTATTTTTAAAATAGCTTCATTGGATTCTGAAATTTACTAGGAAGCCTTGCCACTATTATGTTGTTTTTATTAAGTGTTTGTTATTCTAAATGATATTGAAGTTCAATTCTATTAATTTTGTTCTCAATAGTTTTAGTTTTATTTTCGTACTCATTTATTTTTCTTTGCAAGAGCTCGTTCTCTTTGGAAATTTGCGCATTTTGCCGCTGAAGATTATCAAATAAGCCGTTAAGAAAGCACATAGTTTGCTTTACAGTATTCGCCATTGCTTCTATCAACCTACTATCAACGGCCAAAAGTGATAGTTTACTAAGTTTACCAGCTTGATTTCCAATTGTTTCTACTCGGTCTACAATGAGTTCAACATCACTATAATCACCAAGTACGATAAAAGACATTTTCAAAAAATTTTGTAAAAATGTGCCTATATAGCTTCACTCTGTCCGTCCGTCCGTCCGTATGTATACAAAAACTTTTACACCGTTTGAAATTGAGAAAAGAAACTTTAACCACGAGTAAGTATTGCAAAAAAAATAATTCCATAGAAGAATTTTTTTCTGTAGCCCTTCCGTTACGGAGCTACAGCCACCCAAAATTGTAAAAGTCCTATTTTTAAATTGTTATAACAGGAGTTATAAGTAAAAGCTTTATAAATTTTTAAAAGGGAAATATTTAGGGTTGCTATACGGTACTAAAATTTACCATTATGCAAAACTCAATTTTTGCAAAATTTTTGGCCACACATATCTTCCAAACTTCTGAAGTTAGATCCTCAGAAATAAGTAGAAGTCGGTTAACAAAATTTTTTTGTTACGTCCCCTGTTTAGGAGTAAGGGCCCGAAAATTGAAATTTTTAAACTATTATTTATTTTTAAACACCTGTAACTTGAATACCTGGCCAAATTTTTTTTCGTTAATATACAAAATTTGAAGGTCCAACATTATACTTTAAAATATGTTAAAAGATTTTCTTAAATTTAAAAGCGGTTCTTTAAATTGAAGAAAGTGTCTCTCAGTTTTAACCATTTTTGCTTAAATAGTAAAATTCTGAGTAAAATTTCAAATTTTGGTGGAATTCACAATTTCATTCCTAGAAACTAAAAAAGTTGTGGGAAGGGGAGAAGTGAGGATAAGATTTTTGAGAAATTTGGCACCCTTCCCCTTAGAGGGGCTGTTAGGACTTAAAAATTAAAAAATTTACTGTTTTTATAAGTAAGTAGTTACTTAGTGCCTGACTGAGTTCCTAAATTAAACATTAACATTGAAGCTTCACCATTATATTCCGATAAAATACTCAGTATGAAACACTATATTATTTTGAAAATGTGCCTTTTTAAAAATCCTTGGTTTTTTTCATGACTTGTTTTGGGATTAGCTAGAGATAACCAACTGTCCAAGTAGAGGAGTAAGGGCCAGCAATATAAAAAAAGGGAATAGTTTGCTTAATGTACCAGCTATGTTGTTATTTGAGCTTTTCTTCTCTCATATCGGCAAAAGGAAAATATGTATGTGCTCTTCACCAGCTTACACAATTGCAACTGGTGGAGCAAAAAATGTAGAGAAGCTTTTTAGAGAAAAAATTAGGCTTTCCTTGAGTACAAGGGGTTACTATCTTTAAGCAACTGCATCTCATTTAAAGAAATTAGTAAACGTTGGAAACGAATTTTAAGGAACCAAAAATGTAAACATGATTGTTTAATGAGGCAAAAAGTTATTCGTTTCCTAGAAGGTACCGAACACTGTTGCTCGTTTGCCAAATTATTGAAAAGAACTTTTCTGCATCTATCACTCAGTCACTGATTTATAATAATGCTATCATTGGCCATTGCTGACCCTTAACAAAAGGTAGATTTGCTTGCACAATTTTTCGCCATTATTCAACACAACCAGTTCCATATATTCTATATTTCTGGAATTTACCCCTTCACCTTGAAAGTTGTTTATGTCTGGCGAATCCCTTTTTGGTTTACTTCGACCCTTTCTTTCGCTGTGGGTTTTAATAGAATAATAAATAGTTTTAGTTGATCATTTATTTGTTACAAAACTTAAGTATGCCAACTTTTAATTAATAATGGAATAAAAATAAAAACATTATTTAGTAAAAACAAAGCAAAAAAGCAAGAAAAAAGAAACCTTTATCCAAAAAAAAATAAACACTATAATATATACGAAAAACACGTTATATATTAAAACATTTAATAAATAATGAACACAGATGAATGACAAAAAATTCTTGGGAATTAAAACTGCTGGGAATTGTTACATAATGTTATTATATTGGGCAATAAACTTTTTAAAACAAACTTATATTATTTAGCGTTTAAATTTCTGACGGTAATTCATTAAATAATTTAAGACAATTAAATAAGCAATTTTTTTTGCTTATCAATTCTAAAAAGTGGTAGGTAGTAGTTAGATTTATTTCTTGTATTGTGATTGTAAATATCAACCATTAGATTAAGAATGAAATTGTGCTTAATTGTGTTATTAATTATTTCAAAACCAATTAGATAAATTTCTCTTTTACATATGTTATCAAAACATAAATATCTACTATTATAAATCAATTCGATCGGAAGCCTTATTGGAACTTGTGTATTGTTTTTGTCGCCTTTTTGTTCAATTTATCCAGCTAATTTAAATACAATTGGAGCGAAGGACACCACAGGGGATTTAGATATGTTATATAATATATGAGGAATATGTTAATATATGAGGAATAAATAACAAATAAAGCATTCGGTATGAAGAAGTTCCGTAGTCGTTTAAGAATGAAAACATACGGGGAAACTTTCCTGACCAAGTAATCCACCTGTACAACCCCACTTAAATTTTTTATCGAAAAAGAAACGCAGGTAATGCAATGAATTTACAATTTCAATGTTAGTGTTATCTAATATAAAAAGAAGAAAATTTGTTTGTTTGTCCAGGATTCACGATAATCTCCGATTATCACAACATTTTAGAGGAATAATTCTGAGAGCCCGGGGGTGACATAGACTATGTCATATTTTTATAAGTCAACAGGTTGCGGCTCCAGAGCTATTAACCCATTTCCACGACGACGTCATGAAGTTTCTATAAATTTTATTTGCTTAAACGAACGAATTTTACTGAAAATTTTTGTACCACCATTTTAATTATAAAATGCAACCGGGTTGATTTAGTTTTGACCTGCTTACGCGCTTTGCAAAAAGATGCGATGAAATTTTAAATTTTTTGGTATTAACGCGAGTTAACCTTTCTTCCAAAAACTCACTTAATTAATAAGACTAATTTTTTTGCTCTCCTAAAATAGTGGAAAAGTTATATGAGATTATATTAATAATAAAAATAAAGCTAATAAAGAATCAGAATAATAATATCTTTAAATTTAATTAACAAAACATTTTCCTTCGGTACATTTTTTCGTAAGTCTTTGTTTTTTATCTACTTTGCGTTAAGTTTTTTTTCTAACAAAATTTAAAAATCAAAAAATTCAATTTCGTGTATATTATGATTAAATATATAGAATTTTAAAACATTTTTTCCAAAAAAGAAGCCAACATTTCTCTCATAAAATCTTAAAAAAACGAGGAAGAGCGTAGTAGAACTTTCAGGTAAGTACAAAACAAAATATAAGTTAAAAAGCAGATTTTTAAACCTTTTCTAAACCATTGACTATATTTTATTCAAACGTTGGCAATTCAAGTAAACTATTATTGACATAGTATAATGACATAATGGGAAATAATGGGAAATACCTTTTGACGTATAGTCAAACGGGTATAATAATTCTTATATGTAAACTAACTAATACACGGCGCACGTTGATCCGCCTCTCAATGGAATTTTAACTTAAGTTGATGTTGTTGAAAAGAGTTAACAAAAAAATTGCACATGGTGTACATAATTTTAAAATGTAATAAAGCAATTTTTTTAAAACGATTTTTTTTAGGATTATTCTAGCAATTTTTCAACAAATTTCTCAAATTTTACTTGAAACTTTTCATAATTATTAAATAATAATAAAAATAAAAATTTAAATTCAGTTAACATTGATCCGCGGAAACCCACCATCTACAACTTTATCGTCAAGAAGCAACAAATTGTCAAGAAGCACCACGTATAGAAAAATTAGAGATAATCGTTAAAACTGTTTTGCAAACTATTTTTTAAAGTTTTGTTTCGCAATCGGTCAAAATAACTCGAAAAAACATTTTTTTAAACCTCTAATTCAAAGAAGTTTTACCTACTTTCAAAAATGGGACGTAATTTACTTACAAACTGTTTTTTTTTTAATATTCGCAGGAATGATAAATATATACATGTACGCATACAAAATTTAAAGTCAATTGGTCAAACCGTTTATGCTTAAGAGTAAAGTAATGAAAAAACATGTAAAAAGCTGTTGGGCCGCAATGGGTTAACGGAACGCCACAAATATATTTTCAGGATTCACGTGAAAATAAGTGGTCCAATTGTAACAAAATTTTAAAGGAATAATTCTAAGAGCCCGGAAGGTGACATAGGCTATGTAACATTTTTATAAGGCAACAGGTTGCGGCTGCAGAGCCGTTTTTAGCTTGTTTGTTTTTTTGATGTCGAATCAAAACGGTTTGATCGATTGACTTGAAACTTTGCGCAAATGTTCCTCTTAGCAACCGGAAATAGTTGTATAAAGGAGATTGGAATGAAATAACCCATTTTGACCTGGCTGGCTTTCAAAAAATTTTGTGTTTCAACGAATAATGATAATGACAATAGTAATAGTGCTGGTCATAATAATAATAGTAAAATTGATAAAAGTAATAGCAATAATAAGGACACTAATAGTAATATTAATAATAATTATGACAATAATGATTTCTGTAACAATAAAGATGGAATTACGAATAGTAACGAAAAATTTGGCGTTAGCGATAGTGCCAATAAAGTGCAATTAGCTTCCAAATACCATAACTGGATTAAAGGAGAAACACTGTATCAGCAAAGCGGAAAAAAGGAAAATGCTTCTTATAGTACTAAAAATTTAAAGGTAAAGAAACAGTCAGTAAGTTCAACCGACTAAGAAATACCGAACACCCATTTGGTTTAAATTTAATGACAAGTCATTTTAAAATCATAAAAGCTGTTATTAGTTTCATCGTAAGACGTAGCTAACCAAATTAACTTTATAATGCTTAAAACATTTTCTAATTGCTTTATGTATTCCAAAACATTACAAATTCTTATTTATCTATTTAAAAATATTAGAAAACAAAAAAACTTGAAATAAATGTTAAATAAATACATTTATTCCAATACAATTAAAAAAGTGAAAAAAATTTGAATGATTAAATTTTGTGAAAAAAGCATGTGAGTTTTAAATTGTTGCTTATTTTCACTGAATATAGAAAATCTGCCAAATCAAGTGATCGGAATTGAAAAAAATATATTTTTAAAAAAACAAACTGGAATAAATTTAAGAAAAAATTAGACATAAATTATGTGAATGAATACAGAAATTCTGTAAATATTATGGAAACAATACTAAAATACCATTAAAAAATACTGATCACCATCTAGTTAAATTAAATAATATGATAGTAAGCACCATTAATGAAACAGTACCAATAGCTAAAAACAAAAATGTTCTTCAAAAATGTTATTCACCAAAACTTAAAAAACTTTTAAAAGAAAAAAGTAAATCTAATATGCAAAGGAGAAAATTCGTTTGTTTGTTTGTTTGTTTATTTGTTTGTCCAGGATTCATGTGAAAACCATTGGTCCGATTGCCACAAAATTTTAAAAAATAATTCTGGGAGCCCGGGGATGACATAGGCTATGTCACATTTTTATAAGACAAGCGGCCCCAGAGCCGTTTTAAGCTTTTTAGTTTTTTGGATGTCGAGTCAAAACGGCTTGACCGATTGACTTTAAATTTTGCACAAATGTTCCTTTTAGCAACCGGAATTAGTTGTATAAATTGGGTTGGAATAAATTAACCCATTTTGGCCTGGCGGGCTTACAAAAAATTTTGTGTTTCCGATTTGTGTCCAATATTACGGGGTGGTTTCGCAGTTGAAAAGAGAGTCTGGCACACATTTTTGTTGAGTTCGGTTAACTCCTTTGGGCACGAGGGCCTAATGAAGCTTTTTCAATGTTTTTGATGTCGAGTCAAAACGGTTTGACCGATTGACTTGAAATTTTGCACAAATGTTCCTTTTAGCAACCGGAATTAGTTGTATAAATTGGATTGGAATAAATTAACTCATTTCGGCCTGGCGGGCTTCCAAAAAATTTTGTGTTTTCGATTTGTGTCCAATTTTACAGGTTGATTTTGCAGTCTAAAAGAGAGAATGCAAAAAGTTTTAGTCAAGTTCGATTAACCCGTTTTCCACGACAACGCTTCCACGACGATTGAAAGGATTTTATTGAAAATTTTGTTCCAGTATTTTAATTAAAACCCAAAAGGTTAATTTGGTTTTGACCTGTTTGCGCGTTTTGAACAAAGATTCAATGAAATTTTCAAATTTTTGGTATGAACGCAAGTTAACCTTTATTCCAAAACTTCAGTTTTGGAAACAATAAGACTAATTTTTTTCCTTAAATGGTGTCAAATAGTACAAAAGCTAAATGAGATAATATTATTAATAATAACAAGTAAAGAAACAGTCAGTCGGTGCAACCGACTTAGAAATACCCTACACCTATTTGGTTCAAATATAAGGACATATCCATAAGTCATTTTAACACCATAGAAGCTGTTATTAATTTGATCGTAAGACATAGTTAACCAAATTAACTGTATAATACTAAAAACATTTTCTAATTACCCTATCTATTAAAAAATACTACAAATTCTTACTAATTTATCTATTTAAAAATATTAAAAAACAAACAAACTTGAAATAAATGAAAATATATTTATTCTAATTCAATTACAAAATGAAAAAATTCTAATTATTAAATTTTGTGATAAAAAGATAATCAAAGCATAATATATTTAATAATCCAAATTTTTAAAAATTGCAATTATTTTAAATGGTTAGTTTATATACCTAATAGAAAAACTTATAAACGCAAAATATGCAATAAATGTATTTCTAAAATACAATTAAAAATTTACACCTTTTCATATAATTCATTTAAATATAAAAATAAATTTTACATAAATGCAGCAAGTACCTTTGAACATAGCTGAACAGCTACAATTAAGTCTAGATTTCGGAGACACATAGGACATAGGAAATATATTCTTTGGCTTCGAAATTAAACTCGACCACAACCAATTCCCATGGTACTTTCATTACTAGTAACCTACTGTTAAATTTCATCTAAATACCGGCATTATATTTTGAGTTATGGTGTTTTTAAGATATATGTTTGTTAGTCCTTGAACTTTTCAAGGGTTCCAGGACCCGAAATTATGGTACGATTTCGCCCATATGCAGTCCCGTCATACTTTCAATACTAGTTAACCCTTGTACACAATTGGAACGCTCTATCTTAATTTTAAGTTACTAGTTTTATTAATTTCGATGATAAGCTTTTACACATTGGGGGGTCTAAGAGAGGTTCTGAACCACTACTCCAATTGATCCCAAATTAGGGGGGCACGCAAGAAATAGTAAAGAACACCCTTGTGGCAAATTGGAAGCTTCTACATTTGTTTCAAGTAACTATCTTTATTAATTTCGAAATATGCTTTAAGGGCCTAAGAACTGAGTGGCTGGTCCCCGATCCACTACTCCGATGGGGCCCAAATTTCAAAGACACTTACGAAATAGGAAGGGACACCCTGATACCAAATTTGGAGGTTCTATCTTCATTGGTTTCGGAATTATGCTCGTTTGGCCTAAATTCGATCAAAAAGTTCTAAGTTCCGAACCCATTGTCCAATCCTCACCGTACGTAATCACCGCCGTAGTTTCATTACCAATAACCTACAGCACAAATTTCATGAAGATAGCCTCATTAGTTGTTGAGTTATCGTGATTTTTTATATATGTTCCTTAGCAATGACATCGATTAAAAGGTCCGGAATCCGAACCGTTGGGCTGATTTCGCCCTTATATAGTCCGCGCTGTACTTATAGTACTAGTTAAGCCTTGTACACAATTTGAACGGTCTATCCTAATTTTAAGTAACTATTTTTAGTAATTTCGATTATAAGCCTTTAAAACTTGGGAGGTCTGAGAGGGGTACAGAACCACCACTCCAAATGATCCCAAATTAGGGGAACACGCAAGAGATAGTAAAGAACACCCTTGTGGCAAATTGGAAGCTTCTACATTTTTTGAAGTTGTTATCTTTATTAATTTTAAAGATATGCTTTAAGGTCTTCGGAAATGTGTGGCTGGTCCCCGACCCACTACTCCAATGGGACCCAAATTCACAAGACACTTAGGAAATAGGAAGGGACACCCTTATACTAAATTTGGAATTTCTATCTTCATTGGTTTCGGAATTATGCTCGTTTGGCCTAAATTCGATCAAAAAGTTCTAGGTTCTGAACCCATGGTCCAATCCCGACCTTACGCAATTCCCGAAGTATTTTCATTACTAGTAACCTACAGCACAAATTTGATGAAGATAGCGTCTTTAGTTGTTGAGTTATCGTGATTTTTTATATTTGTTCGTTAGCCCTGAAACCGATTAAAAGGTCCAGAATCCAAACCCATGGTCCGATTTCGCCCATATGCAATCCCCGCCGTGCTTTCAGTCCTAGTAACCTACAGTTAAAATTTCATCAAGATAGCTCCATTATTTTTTGAGTTATCGTGCCTACGGACGGACGGACGGACGGACATGGCTATATCGACTAAGGCGGTCACGCTGATCACAAATATATATACTTTTCCATATCTAGCTCGCTTCCTTTAGGTGGTTACAAACACCATACCAAAGTTAATATACCCCTTTACCTATTCTATAGGTGTAGGGTATAGAAATAAAGCTAATAAAGAATCCGAATAATAATAATATCTTTACATTTAAATAACATAACATTTTCCTTCTCTACATGTTTTCGTAAGTCTTTGTTTTTTATCTACTTTGCAGTTGTTGTTTTTTAAAAATAGATTTCAGTGTGAAATTGCAGTTTTCTTCAAATGAAATCTAAAAATCAAAAAATTCAATTTTGTATATATTATGCTTAAACACATAGTATTATAAAACAGTTTTTCCAAGAAAGAAGCCTACATTTCTCTAAAATCTCTTAAAATCTTCCTTAAAATCTCTTTATCTCTTAAAAATCTCTTAAAAAAAGGAAGAGCGTAGTAGAATTTTCAGGTAAGTACAAAACAAAATATAAAATGAAAAGCAGATTTTTAAACCTTTTCTAAACCATCGATTAGGTATATTTTATTCAAACGTTGGCAAATCAAGTAAACTACTATTTACTTAGTACAATGACATAATGGCAAATTTAGTATACCCTTTTGACCTCTGAATGGAATTTTAATTTAAGTTGATGTTATTGAAAAAAATTAACACAAGAATGGTGTACACGTTAATTTTAAGATGAGATAAAGTAATTTTTTTAAAAGGAGGTTTTTAAAATTATTCTAGCAATTTTTCAACAAATTTATCAAATTTCACTTTAAACTTTTCATAATTATTAAATAATAACAATAATAATTCAAGGAGCTCCAAAAATGTATAGAAAAATTGGAGATAATTGTTAAAACTGTTTTGCGAACTGTTTTTTAAAGTTTTTGTTTCCCAATCGGTTTAAGGAACTCGACAAAACATTTTTTTAAACATTCCTCAAATTCAAAGAACTTTTACCTACTTTCAAAAATTGGACGTAATTTACTTGCAAACATTTCTCTTTTGAATAATCATAGGAATGATAAGTATATACATGTACGCATACAAAATTTACATTCAAGTGGTCAAACTGTTTCTGCTTAAAAGTAAAGTAAAATAAACAAAACCTTAGCTTTTCTTCGCACGAAATAATTTTATTAAAAAGCCTTTTGAAAAATGTTAGTAAACTAATAAAAGATCAAATTACTATAGAAGTCAATTTTTACTGGCAAAATAGATTAAATTAAATATCACCGTCAAATCCGAACATGTTTGGTGAAATTAACAAGCTTTTTAAGCGTAAATTTTATGAAAATATTAAATCGTTAAACATCGTTAAACACAAAATTCGAGCGACCAACACTTATTGACCCAAAACAACATAAATATTCTAAGCTAAAGAAACCAAATTCAGGTAAATTTATATTAAATAATCCACCAGAAATATTTAAAACACTAGGTACATAAAACACACCCACAACGTAATAGTTCCACCCAATAATACTCTTCATAGCAGAGTTACTGAAAAAATTAAATTTTAAAACAAAGAGCCAAACAAAAAGAATTAAAAAATATTGCTTTATGTAATTTTAGTGATGACGAGGAAGAGTGTTGTAGAGTAGAGTGTGTCAACTCTAGGATACCCGCATGACCGTACCATATACATTATATCATCCGGTTAATTACTTTTGGCAAATTTCAAACATTCAGCTTTATTAGGTGTAGAGTAATGCTCATATAAAAGAAGGAGTTGTATGGCAGCTACTCGAACCCTTTGCAGTAGACCAACCAAATTTTGCAGTAACTTTGGCCATTACACTGAAATATTTTTGGCAAAATTTAAGACACCCACCTTCATTTGGTGTAGTGTAATCCTCATATAAAAGAAGGAGTTGTATGGCAGCTACTCGAACCCTCAGCAGTATACCAACCAAATTTTGCAGTAACTTTGGTCATTACACTAAACTATTTTTTGCAAAATTTCAGACACCTAGCTTCATTAGGTGTAGTGTAAAGCTCATATAAAAGAGGAGTTGTATGGCAGCTACTAACTTTGGCCATTACACTAAACTACTTTTGGCAAAATTTCAGACACACAGCTTCCATAGGTATAGAGTAATGCTCATATAAAATTAGAAGTTGTATGGCAGCTACTCGAACCCGTGGACCAAAAAGGTTGGATTTAAATAGCAATTCCGGTTTTTGCATAAAAACGAATTTGTGAAAATTTCATAATCCTAGCTCCTTTATTTTTAGAGTTATCGTGATGACGGGCGGACGGACATACATAGCTAAATCGATTTATTTTTCGATTCTGATCCGATCCATACACTTGAGTCTATATCTAACGTAATGGCAAATTAATTATACCCTTTGACTATATAGTCATACGGGTATAAAAATAAATCTTCAGATCAATATACTGAAAATTCTTATTTCACTAACTTTGAAGATCTTTCTGAAAAATTGAAAAACTTGAGGAACAAAATAAGTTACGGCAAAGATGGCATACCAAATATTGTTTTAAAAAATCTAAGCCTAAATGTCATAAAAAAATATGTTATCTCTTCAACAATTGCTTAAATCACTCGTATTTCCCAAAATCCTGGAAAAAGGCAAAAGTATTTGTATTTAAAAAATCAGGAAAAGATCCAAGTGATCCTCATAGATACAGGCCTGTTAACCTATTCCCAAATATTGTTCCCAAATATAAGCAAAATATAGGAAATGGTAATTAATGGAAAGATAGCCGCTTTCCTAACAGATAAAGATATATTGTCAGAAAATCAATTTGACTTCCGATATAAACATGGAACTATACATGCTATTACAAAAATAACTTCCGATATTTGTTGGTATTTAAATAAAATTGGGGAATAGGAGCTTGTCTCATAGATCTTCAGAAAGCCTTCAACAGCGTATGGATTGATGGACTAATTTATAAACTTATAAAATATTGATTTCCAGAACATATAATTACTTTAATAATGAGTATGGCCTATGAAAACTCGTTCTATATGACACATAATGACAAAAAACTGAGACGAAAAATTATGCTTTAGAAAATGGATTGCAACAAGGGATAGAAAACTCCCCAATTCTTTTTTCAATTTATTTAATAGAAATATTAAATTTACTCTGTTCAATAAAAAGGGATAACCATGTTCTGGCTTTAGCAGACGACCTTGTAGTTTACTCCGCAAATGATAAAATAAAAAGTATTCAAAGTTCTCAGCAAAAACTGTTCAATATAGTTGCAACTATTGTAAACTATGGTTACTAAAAATTAATTATAACAAATGCGAAACAATTCTTTTTCGAAATACAGTAAATAAACTTAACAGAAACTTGAAATTAAACTGAAAAAATTACTCCATCAAACAACAAAATAATATAACACTAGAAAACAAAAAAAACAGTCAGTCGGTGCAACCGACTTAGAAATACCCTACACTTATTTGGTTCAAATTTAATGAGATATCCACAAGTCATTTTAACACAATAAACGCTGTTATTAATTTGATCGTAAAACAAAGCTGACCAAATTAACTTTATAGTACTAAAAACATTTTCTAATTACACTATCTATTAAAAAATATTACAAATTGTTACTAATTTATCTATTTTGGACAATTGGTCCCAAATTTCAAGGAAACTAACGAAATAGAAAGAGATACCCTGATGCCAAATTTGGAGGTACTATCTTCATTGGTTTCGGAGTTATGCTCATTTGTCCTTAATTCGTTCAAAAAGTTCCGAACCCATTATCCAATCCCTACCATACAAAATCCGCGCCGTAGTTTTATTACCAGTAATCTAAAGCAGAAATTTGATGAAGATAGCGTCATTAGTTGTTGAGTTATCGTGATTTTTTTATATATGTTCGTTAGCCCTTAGACCGCTTAAAAGGTCCAGAACCCGAACCCATGGGCTGATTTCACCCATATGCAATCCTCGCCGTAGCTTCCTTACTAGTAACCTACAGCACAAATTTGATGAAAATAGCGTCATTAGTTGTTGAGTTATCGTGAATTATTATATATTTCGTTAGCCCTTAGACATATTAAATGGTCCAGAATCCGAACCCGTTGGCCGATTTGGCTCATATGGAATCCCCGCCGTACCTTCAGTCCTAGTAACCCACAGCTAAAATTTCATCAAGATAGCTCCATTATTTTTTTTTAATATGGACAAACGGACGGACGTACGGACATGGCTATATCGACTCAGGAGGTCACGCTGATCACAAATGTATATACTTTTCCATATCTAGCTCGCTTCCTTTAGGTCGTTACAAACACCATAGCAAAGTTAATATACTCCTTTACCTGTTCTATAACTGTAGGTTACTAGGACTGAAAGTACGGTGGGGATTGCATGTGGGCGAAATCGGCCCATGGGTTCGGATTCTGGACCTTTTAATCGGTCCAAGGGCTAACGAACATATATAAACAATCGCGATTACTCAACAACTAATGACGCTATCTCATCAAATTTTTGCTGTAGGTTACGAGTAATAAACCTACTTTGGGGATTGCGTAAGTTCGGGATTGGACCATGGGTTCGAAACCTAGAACTTTTTGATCGAATTTAGGCCAAACGAGCATAATTCCGAATCTAATGAAGATAGAACCTCCAAATTTGGTATCAAAGTGTCCCTTCCTATTTCCTAAATGTCTTGGAAATTTGGGCCCCATTGGAATAGTGGGTCGGGGACCAGCTGCACATTTCCGAAGACCTTAAAGCATATTTTTGAAATTGATAAAAATAGTAACTTGAAACAAATGTAGAAGCTGCAAATTTGGCACATGGGTGTTCTTTATTAATTCCAGCGTGTCCATCTAATTTTGGATCAATTGGAGTGGTGGTTCAGTACCTCTCTTAGATCCCCCAATTTGTAAAAGCTTATCATCGAAATTAATAAAACTAGTAACTTAAAATTAAGATATAACGTTCCAATTGTGTACAAGGGTTAACTAGTATTGAAAGTATGACGGGGACTGCATATGGGCGAAATCGTACCATGGTTTCGGGTCCTAGAAGCCTTGAAAGTTCAAGGCCAACAAACATTTATCTTAAAAACACCATAACTCAAAAAATAAGGCCGCTATTTTGATGAAATTTAAACTCTAGGTTACTAGTAAGGAAAGTACCATTGGAATTGGTTCTGGTCGAGTTTGGTCAATGGATTCGGATTCTAGAAGCTTTTGATCGATTTGAGGCCGAAAGAGTAATTTCGAAGCCAAAGAATATATTTCTTATTTCCTATGAGTCCCCGAAATTTAGACTTAATTGTAGTGGTTCAGCTATGTTCGAATCTACTTGCTGCATTTATGTAAAACTTATTTTTATATATAAATGAATTATAAGAAAAGGTCTAAATTTGTAATTGTATTTTAGAAATACATTTATTGCATATTTTGCTTTTATAAGCTTTTCTATTAGGTATGTAAACTAACCATTTAAAATAATTGCTATTTTGAAAAATTTGGATTATTAAATATATTATCCTTTGATTATCTTTTTATCACAAAATTTAATAATTAGAATTTTTCATTTTGTAATTGAATTGGAATAAATATGTTTTCATTTATTTCAAGTTTTTTTTTGTTTTTAAATATTTTTGAATAGATAAATTAGTAGGAATTTGTAATATTTTTTAATAGATAGTGTAATTAGAAAATGTTTTTAATATTATAAAGTTAATTTGGTTAGCTATGTATTGCGATCAAATTAATAACAGCTTTTATGGTGTTAAAATGACTTATGGATATGTCCTTAAATTTGAACCAAATATGTGTAGGGTATTTCTAAGTCGGTTGCACCGACTAACTGTTTCTTTACTTGTTTTTAATAAAATTATATAAATATTAATTTTTGGTTAAGCCTTTAATTTAAACTTATTGGCGAATGGTAGATGAGTCAAGTGCAAAATCAAATAAGAGTATTGTATGACTCCAGGTCAAAGGGTATAATAAATTTGCCATTACGTTTGTGACGTGTATGGATCCGATCAGAATCGAAAAATAAATCGATTAAGCAATGTATGTCCGTCCGTCTGTCCGTCCATCCGTCCGCACGATAACTCAAAAACTAAAGGAGCTAGGATCTTCAAATTTTAGCAAATTCGTTTTTTTGTAATTACCTTCGTTAATATTTAAATCCAGCCATTTTGGTCATAGGTTTCGAGGAACTGCCATACAACTTCTTTTTAGCACATTTTCAAAAATTTTGTAAAAATGTGCCTATATAGCTTCACTCTGTTCGTTCGTCCGTATGTTTACAAAACCCTTACACCGTTTGAAATAGAGTAAAGAAATTATAACTACAGGTATATATTACAAAAAATCTAATTTCGTAGAAGAACTTTTTTTCTGTAACCCCACCCTTTACGGAGCTACAGCCCCCCAAAGTTGCAAAAAGCCCTATTTTTAAATTGTTATAACAAGAGTTTCTGTTAAGCAATCTAAAAACGGCAAAGAATAGCTGGTTGTATAAAGTTTATAAATTTTTAAAATGCAAATGTTTGGGGTTGCCATACGGTACTAAAATTTACAATAATGCAAAACTCAATTTTTGCAAAATTTTTGGCCACACATATCTTCTAAAAGCTTTAAGCTAGGATCTTACAATTTTGGGTGAAGTTAGGTCCTTCGAAATTAGTAAGAGTCGGTTCACAAAATTTTTTTGTCACGTCCCCTGTTTAGGAGCTATAAGGGCTCGAAAATTGAAATTTTGCTATTTTTAAACACCTGTAACTTGAATACCTGTACAAATTTTTTTTAGTGATATACAAAATTGAAAGCTTTTTATTTATATTTACACATGTGTCAAAGGCTTTTCTTAATTTCGAAGGATGCCGAAGCTACAGCCCCGCAAATTGTAAAAAAATTCTATATTTAAATTAGTATAACAAGAGTTCTGTTAAATGTATTTTCAATCTAAAAACGGCATAAAAGAGCTGCTATTATAGGCTTCACAAAATTATAAGGCTAAAATGTATAGGGTTGCCATACGGTAGCAAAAATTTGTTAACCTTCTCCATTGAAGAGCTACTAGGTCTTAAAATTTAAAACTTTAATGTTTTTATAAAATAGTAACTTTTATTCTCCAGTGTAAATTCTTCCAAAATTAAACGTTAACATTAAGGCTCCAACATTATATTTCTCACTTATTAACAGGTTTCCTTGAGTGCATTGGGGTTATATCCTAAGTAATTCACTATAAGTCATATAATTAATAAATTAGTGAAATAACTAAATTATAAATTATCATTTATTTTTACATATATTTTTATAAAAAGAAATGATAAAATACTCATTAAGAAACCGTATATAATTTTGAAAATGTGTTTTTTAAAACCCCTTGTTTTTTTTACTGACTTGTTTATATGAGCATTATTCTGTACCTATTACAGCTTCTTGTCTGAAATTTTCGCTAAAATTGTTTAGTTTTATGGCCAAAGTTTCTGCAAAATTTGGTTTGTCTGCTGCAATGAGTTCGAGTAGCTGCCATACAACTTCCTTTTTTATATGAGCATTACTCTATACCTATTAAAGCTGGGTATGGGAAATTTTGCAAAAAATAGTTTAGTGTAATGGCCAAAGTTACTGCAAAATTTGGTTGGTCTACTGCAGAGGGTTCTAGTAGCTAACATACAACTTCTTTTTTTATATGAGCATTGCTCTATACCTATTGAACTTGGGTGTCTGAAATTTTGTCAAAAATAGTTTAGTGTAATGGCCAAAGTTACTGCAAAATGTTGTTGGTTTACTGCAGAGGGTTCGAGTAGCTGCCATACAACTCCTTCTTTTATAGGACCATTACAATACACCTAATAAAGCTGGTATGTTTGAAATTCTGCAAAAAGTACTTAATGTTTATAATAATAATGATATAATGTTTATATAGTGGTCATACGGGTATCCCAGAGTTGACACTCTCTTCTGTACTACAATCTACCTCGTTTATTATTACATTGAAAACGGGCCTTTCGAAAAAAATTCGGAACTCCTACTACTGTGCCCACGAACCGTTAAACATATGTTATTTGATACCTTTGCTAAATGCATGTGGATATATATCAACTCTACTAGAATAAAAAAACCACACTAAATTCCTGGTTTACAGAATAATGAAACACTGATCTGGTTTTAAATTCAATTGTTACAATGTTGTGATGTTTTAACTTACTTCAACCAATTTTTGGACAGACAGAACAAAGCAGAAAATTATAATGAGCAAGTTAAATAGTTTTGAAAGTAAATAAAATATTTTAAAATACGATAAATTAAATTAGTTTTGGTGCATCCAAAATTTACCTTGAATTCGAAAACAAACTCGCTGAATGTGCAGGAGCAGGTTGAAATGATTGAAGTGACGATAACACTGCCGCGTCTGGATGCAAAAAATTTTTACGATTTTCTATTCTTTCGTGATGTTGATTTAAACATCTCATAATAATTTCAGGCATTGATTCAACATTTTCCTAAAATATTTTGAATGAATTATTTTTAAAAAATTTTTAAATAAAAAAATATTATTAGGATGAAAAAATTTTTTTAGTTTTTATTGATTCAACATTTTTCTTAAATATTTTAAATGAATTTTTTTAAAAAAATTGTTAAACAAAAAAATTTTATTAATATAAAAGAAATTTAGTTACTATCACTATATTACTTTTGAATGTTAACAACAGAGGCCTTTGACTCCTTATTAAAGTATCTATGGAATTTATAAATATTTTAAGGAATATAGAAGTATAGAACTTGTAAAAAACTATAGAAAACAAAATTAAATGAGTTAGTTAATTTAACTATTTTTTTGAGATTATGCATAACTAGAATCGCCCTGTGGTCGAAATTCAAGCTATTGTTCGAATTATAATGTATAGTTTTACATATTCTTTTTTTGTATTTTACATTGGCAACAAAGTTGTTTTATGTAATTTATATTACACTAATATTACACGAAAATTAATTTTTCATAAATTCGAAATTTTTGGTTTTTTTTTACAAAGACGTAGATAAGTTTTTTAACTTTTGATTTTTATTCTTTCAGCTTAAGTCGTTTTAAAAAAAGTGCAATAGCACAAAAAAGTAAGCAATTTGAATTATGGAACTTTTAACTTGGAATACGATTTATGAAAAATTAATATTGTACCTATATTTTTTGTATGTATGCGAATCAGTGGCGGCTCGTGGGTTTTCCACATACTGATTCAAAATAAAAATAAAGTTTAAATAAAACCAATAATTGTTTTAAGACTTATATTTTAATTCTATTCGTCTTTCTTTAGTTGCAAAAATATTTATTACATCTTCATAAAAAGTATGAGTTCTTGAAACATTTTTTTTTCAATATAAATTAATGACAAACTAGACATTCTGTCTAAGTTTTTATATTTTTTAAACTTGAAAAATATCTTTCTGCTGACGTAGAAGAAGCTGGTATAGATTCTCTTGGTAATGCAAGTTTGAATTCTTCTTTTATATTATCTACCAAGTCATTTTGTTTATAATATATTATAAAATCTGAAATATTTTGAAATTTTCGGAAATCTTGTATTCTATAAACAAAAATTAAATCATTTCTTAAAGAAATAAAATCGAAAATTTAAAGAAAATTATCTTTTAATGAATTAAAGTAACTAATTGGAAATTTTTAATATGAAATTGTTTAAAAATATTAAACTCTACTAAAGTCTAAATAAAAATAAAACAAAGGCTACAAAAACATTAAACTCATAGACATACACTTGTTGTAATGACAACAAGTTGGAATTGCAAATTACAAGCAACTATATACTTTTTAAATCCATAGAAGAAATTAGATTAAAAAAAAAAAATTGTTTAAAATTCGTTAAAAAATTATAATTTTGAATAGTTTTTTAGTTTGATTCGTATTTTTCAGTATTTTGTTTAGCTTTTTCTATTTTTATTTTTGTTATTTTGTTATAAATAAGTATTTTGCCTAGATTCAAAATATACAATTGAATCTTTCTTGATTGCTGTCATTTCTTATTAGGAGAAATGTAATGTTTTTATTCATATATGAATAATATACATGTATACAACAACGAAAAAATGATATTCAATATAGGTATCTCTCATAAGTCATTTGTACTATTGGTATGGTATAATTATAACTATGTATTCTATTATGAAATTATAAGTAAAAGTAATCTCAATTTTTCGTTTGTTTATTGATTCTCTCTTCGTCGCTATGTGTTTTGCTTTTTTTATTTGTTTTTTTTTTTTTATTTTTGTTTTTATAAAATACAATATTCAATAGCCAAAATAGGTACCTATTCTTCTTTATACCCGTGCATACATATATGAACATCGGGTATATTAAAATTACTCCTCCGTTTGTAACGCATCGAAATATACGAGCTAGTTATAGTGTCAAGGGTACATATCGAATCAGAATCGAAAAGTGAATCGATCTAGCTATGTGTGTGCGTCCGTCCGTCCGTCAGCACGGTAACTCAAAAACTATAAGAGCTAGAGTTCTGAAATTTTCACAAAGTAATTTTTAGACAATTTGTAGGTTCCCTATTGTTTTTGGTTAAAATTTGACAAAGGCTTCGGGCTATATGAATATATGAATATTTTCAAAATTAATAACTAAATAGAAACCAAATATAAAAACAAACAAAATGTGGTTAAATTATTAATCGATTCATGGTGTAGTGTTTAGGACGTGTGTCTTGTACCCAAAATGTCTCGGTTCGAATGCAGGCTAGGGAAAATTTTTTTTTTTTTTAATTTATTTTTTGTTATCTATTTTCTTCTATTTTCTATTTAATAAAATATATGTATTTATTTTATGTATTTATTACATGTATTTTATGTATGTAGAAAATTTGACAGAAAACTCTCATTTATATTAAAAATTATTAATTTTTTTTAATATTTTTATAAAAAAAATTCAAAACTGTTATTTAAAACAAACAATTGATACCATAGCAACAACAATTATTAAAAAAAAAAAAAATTAAGATAAATAAAAACTCGTTTTGTAGGCAAATTATTAATTGTTCTATGGTGTAGTGGTTAGGACATGGAAATAATAGTCAAAACGTTTCGGTTCGAATCCTGGCTGGGGCGTAATTTTTTTTTTTTTTTGTAAATTCTATATCCGAAGAGAAAATAAAAATCAAATTTTGTCGTTGGTTCATATTTTCTTCATAGTTCATACTTCATAGATTTAAATAACTTAATTGAAAATATGGCATTCACATGGTTCTACTTTACATTGCATACTTTAACATAATAATATAATACATACAACTTAACGCGAATTAATATTAAACATTTATAAATGTATGCAAATAACAAAAATAAAAATATAGGAGATGAATTATATGGATTCAATGAATCAGTTGAATCTTAGGAGAAGCCGCCACTGATGCGAATATATATAAAGAATTACTGATAACTTTTGACGAAAATCACAACTCATAAAAATATATTTACTTTTAACAATTTTATTTCTATTTTAATTCATTCTAATATCCCATAGCAAATTATTAATTAAATTTAAAACTGGAACTGGATACATTGAAATTTCATTTATTACAATAATTAACGAAGCGAAGCAGAACTATTGACCGTAAAGCTTGAAATAGATGTTTCCAAAACCGAAATTGAAATTTTAAAAATAGTGTGCAGTTTTTCACCTGGTAACAAAATAGAATTAATACCGCTATATGCTCATGGGATGCTTTCAAGTTATAATTAAAATAATTTAGGTATAAATGCATATTGAACTAATGTTTTTCCACAACCTACATAAGCAATCAAACAGAAAACATTACTTCTAGCGTTATGGAGTTGAATTTCTTGTGACTTTATCGACAATATAACGTTGTTTGTCATTAGCGACATACATGCATTTCTTCAAATAAAAATCCTTCTGCTACAGGACTAAAATTTGTGTATTAAAATTGAGAACAAATGATTTCATGTTGATTAAATTCATTCAAACCACTAATAAAACCAAACAACAGTTGTAATTTAAATGAATGTTTAACTTCTTTGGCTCTATCTGCTTTTTATATTTTTCGTTTTATACTGGAACGAACAGAGTTCTCCTTAGGATGTAATAAATTTGCCTTTACGTTTACAACACTGTAAAGGAGACTGGATGGCTGTGCGAATCTAAGCTCCACGAATTTTGACTCAAAACAAAAAAAATTAAAATACCCCAAAATTATACTATATAATACTAAAAAATAAGATACATATTAGCCTAAGGCCGTTAGTTGCTAGTGCTAGTTGTAAAATATGTTAACTAATTAATTAGTCATCATATAATATGAATAAATAAATAAATAAGATACATATTCTCCTAAAGACATATAACTCTTATGACTTTTATTATTCCAGAAAAAACGAAATAAAAACAAGTAAAGAAACAGTCAGTTGGTGCAACCGACTTGGAAATACCCTACACCTATTTGGTTCATATTTAATCAGATATCCATAAGTCATTTTAAAACTATAAAAGCTGTTATTAGTTTTATCGTTAACCAAATTAACTTTATAATACTAAAAACATTTTCCAATTACTTTATCTATTCAAAAATATTACAAATTCTTACTAACTTATCTATTTAAAAATATTAAAAAACATAAAACTTGAAATAAAATAAGTTTATTTCAATTCAATTACAAAAGTGAAAAAATTTGAATTATTAAATTTTGTGATATAAAGCTAATCAAAGCATAATATATTTTATAATTAAAATTTATCAAAATTGCAATTATGTTAAATTGTTAGTTTATGTACCTATTAGAAAAGTTTATAAACGCAAAATATGCAATAAATGTTTTTCTAAAATACAATTACAAATTTAGAACTTTTCATATAATTGATTTAAATATAAATATAAAGTTTACATAAATGCATCAAGTAGCTTTGAATAAAGTTTAAGTATCGTACACAATGTCTTAGTTATATATCACCTATGGTAATAATTCAATAAAATATATTATATAATACAAATTAAAAAATAGGAATTTAATCGTTTATTAAAAAAATATTTTGTTTTTAATTTATAAAATATTATACAAAATATGTTTTATGGTAAAATTCTTAGCCTTTTTAAAATATAAAAGTGCTAAATAATAAACAGAAATAGGAAAGAACGCTCGTGCATCAAATTTAAAGTTTCTATCTTCACACCGGAAATAGGAAATATATTCTTTGGCTTTGTAATTATACTCGTTTGGCCTCAAATCGATCAAAAGCTTCTAGAATCCGAACTCATTGTTCGAACTCGACCAGAACCAATTCCGATGGTACTTTCATTACTAGTCCCCTAGATTTTAAATTTCGTCAAAATAGCGGCATTATATTTTGAGTTATACTGCTTTTAAAATATATGTTTGTTAGCCCTTGAACTTTTTAAAGGTTCCAAAACAGAAATCATGGTACGATTTGTCTATATGCAGTCTCCGTCATACTTTCAATTCTAGTTAACACTTGTACACAATTGGAACGTTATTATCCTAATTTCGTTCCTATCTTAATTTTAAGTTACTATTTTTATTAATTCCGATAATAAGCTTTTTAACCTTGAGGGGTCAAGAGATTGATTCAAAATTAGGGGGACGCGCAGGAAATAGTAAAGAGCACCCATGTGCCAAATTTGAAGCTTCTGCATTTGTTTGAAGTTACTATCTTTATTAATTTCGAAAATATATTTTATTTTATTCAAAGCTATGAAATTTTTTTTTGTTTGAGCATTAATTTAACTAAAAAAATTTTACAAAAAGGAAAAAAAATAAACTTTTAAAATTATATTAATAATAAAAGCTGTGATTATGAAATACAAATTGACAACGTGATCAAGTTCAAGTTCAAAGTTAACTTTTTATTTAATAATAATAACAAGCTTAAACTAGTTTGGTTTGTTTAAATACAAAATTATTGGAGTTTATTTTCTTTGAAATTAATATATACGCAGTTAGTTAGGAATAATTACATATAAAAATAATTTAACAATCTTAAGTGTAATATCAAATACATTTTTAAAAAAATAATATTATTTACATTACATTTCCTTTAAAGCATAGAGTCCCCAAGCATAAGTATTTACATTGTCACTTAGTATATATCTTTTTTTTTTATCTCAACTATTTAAAGATATTATTTTAAGATTCAAATTATGAAATAAAGAACTTTTATAATCCTCTATATTTAAGTCATTAACAACATATTTTTTAACCACTTTTGCTTTTTTAATGTTTTCATTTTCTAAAGTTTGAAGAAAATACATTTTTGATCTTAAACCTATAAATTCACAATTATTTTTCCACCCATTTCATTTTTAAATAGAACTAAGACTTTCTTATTAAGCTGAGGAAAGTTATATGGGTTATCTTTTGCATAATCTGCCGTATCAAAGTGTTGAACCAGATCTGGTTTTATGTTATTATAAAAATCTTCCGTTGTTATTGTATATATAAAATTATCTGTATATATCTAATTAAGGGTTAAATTATTTTGAAACTTTAGTTTCATATAATTATAGTCAAAATTATACATTAAAATTTTGGACTGGTCTAAAATTGTGAATCCGATATAAATCGGTTTGTTATAATATATTATAGTTTTCTTTAACTCTGTAGCCACTAGATTAGACTCAAACACGGAGACACTAATAAAATTAGACTTTGCTTTAAGAGCTCTAGCTCCTAAATGTCTTCTTTTGCTTTCCCATGAATTAGCTATTTTAATTATTTTTCCATTATCAACGTTTTCCATTATTTTACCAAACACGGAATTACTCATTAATTTAAAAAAGTTTTTTTCAAAGGTATTTTTAGCTTTTTTTCTATATTCAGTATTTAAATTAATATATTTCATTTAGCAATCACTCTGTTTAAATTTCAAAACTCTGTGTATTTTTTTTAAAACTAACCCGTTTTCAAGGCATTGCTTGAGATTTCTTTAATGTATTATAATATTGTCTCTTGTTATTTAAATTGGTTAACAATTTTTGGCTTTCCCTGTTAGAGGAACACTATTTGCAGGGCAAAACGGTAAATCATTGTGGAGGTCGTGAAGATTCTCTGGATAATCTAAATCTACTTCTAATATATAACCAACATCCGAATTATCAGATATTTCTAACACGTTTATTGAGTTATTAACCCACTCAAAATCTTTATGTGGTATGTCTTGGGACATAGCCCAACCGTACAAATTATTTGCGTCTTGATAAATTACATATTTGGATGATTGATTTGTATAGAATTTTTCTTTCGTATATTTATTATTGGCTACAGAATGACGCAAAGAACATTGACTGATACCTCCACGTATTCCTGATTTTATAAAATTGTACATGTTTATATCTGTAAATAATTCTAGCTCTATTTCTGTGAATTTAAGCATTGCTTGCCAAGAGAGACCTGGAGCAGTGTCAAAATTTGCAGGTTCTAAATTATAAATATTTTAACATATTTTTCTGAAATTTTCAAAAACGTCGGCTAATATTAAAACATCTGTTAATACAATTTTAAATAATCTAATAAATTTTGACAATTAAAAGAATTCCATACGGTAATTGCATGATTATAATCTTCTATCGAACAGTGAGTGTTCGTAATTTTATTATAGAACTCCGTTTGCGGTGGTAAATTTTCTTCTTCTTGTTTTTCCCAGCTGTTCAAATAATCATATGGAAAAACTCCTTTTCTAAGCATAAGATCAGAATTATTTCCAAAAAAATTTAAAATGTTTTGTATACTATTTTTATCTATATCTTTAGCAAGACTATCTAAAATAGCGGCCATAAAATGAAAACTATATAAAAATCTAATATCAAAAGTATAGTTTTCTTCAGGTACTATAATTTTTTTCGTTAACGATATGTATTTTTTCTTATTCAAAGGAATGACCGATATGTTACCTGGTACTATGTTTAATGACTTTAATAAGAGATGGCAATCATATGCTAAGAAATTTTGACAAAAAAACAGGGAAATATGAAGGTTTTCTATATAAAATATTACAACTAAAATGTGCAGGACCTCTATAATGACCACTAAAATGAGAATAATCCCTTACTCGATTAATAAAGTCTAGAAGCTTACTGCAAAAGTGACACGTAAGTTCCGTTAACTGCCTAAGTTCTTCATCTAAATTCATTTTGGTCATCGATTTTGGATTTTTAAAATACGTTAAGTAAAGAGTTGAACAATCTTTTGTTAATCTGTAAGAAATGCAAAATTAGAAATAAAGATAAACAACTTCAAATTTAAGAACTAACCTTTTAACAAAGTCGTCGGCACAAGTTGGTCCAATGCACTCTACATACTTCCATTTGTTGGTTATGGTATTCAAATTTTAAACTTTTTTCAGTCTCCGTTGGTAAAATTGTTATCACATTATTACATTGCTTTTTATGGACTTGAAGCTGTGTTGGATGATGAAAATGTTGTAAACAGCTGTTGTAAATATAAATTTTTGATTTATGTTTAGTTAAATTAGTGTGAAGTAACTTTGGTAAACTTTTTATATAAACATAATGCGCTTTTTCATTTTGTTCGAGAAGTATTAGATTGACATGATGTCCTTTTTCATATTTTGATAAGTAATACGGTCCTATTAATTTATTCTTTTCAACTCCAAAAACGTTAATGCTTATTTTTGGATTTTTGTCCTCAAATATTTTTATTTGTGTAACTTTAACTGGAAACTTAATTCCCTCAAAGTTTAAAACTGAAACTGCACCGCTATTTAATTTTATTTTAGTTGAATTAATGTTTTTTATTTTATACGATCGAGATAGTGAGATATTATTTTTTGGTGACTGAAATGCTGATAGTAAGGCCCATTTATAGCAGTATATATCTGAATTTTTAATATTTATGCAACCGTTTTTATTTTCTATCTCTCGAGGAAGCTTAATATAACCTGATCATCTAAGAGGTTGATATTCATTAACATTTATTTCTAAACTTTTTATTTTTAATAGTGCCCATCCACTATCTTTCTCCTGAAAATCTTCTGCACGTTCCTGTATTTTTAGAATGATTTTCTCTAATGCATTTTGTAAATCTTCAGTACTCAACACAGAAACCATCGGTGTATGAAACGATTTGATAGATATTTGCACATCATTTTCATTTCCACTCATTTTTATATACCTACTCAGCAAAAAATTCAGCGTTTATCTTAAAACACTCATATTCCAACAAACAATCTTCCAATAGTGTGGAAATGTTGGAATATTTAATTAAAAGACACTCTAAGGGATTTATAAGTGATTCATCTTTGTTTTCGAAAAAAAATGTTTTTACTCGTCCCTTAAAAGTTGTTTCTATTAGTTTGACGTTGTCTGCAAGTTCTTTTGCTGCATTTTGTTTATGCAGAAATGGACGTACATGTCCATTACGATTTGCAACTTTTACATTGCACTTATTACAAAAGGTAGATTCCATTTTTGTTTTTTTTTTTTCTTTTTAACTCTAACAACTTAACAGAGAACTGCTAACGTTTATGGATTATAGAGGAAGAATTATTATTTGTATTAGCTGCTTATATATAAAAAAATATTTATTAATTCTTCTTTTTCTAGTTCGTATTAAAAGTTGAATGTAACAATGAAATGCAACTTTGTTATAATTTTTTAGGATGAATAGAATGTAGCAATTAAAAATATCTTGACGACACATTTAAATTCATTCGATGTCGTTTACGTAAAAGGCCACCAGAAAAAGATATTTTTGGATAAGTTTGTTTCGAATTCAGTAGAAATTATCAATTTAGCAAGGGTACTAAATCATTTAACAGTAAATGCACTACAGCTAAAAATCCTGAAAAGGAGTAATTGCTGCATGTGTGTAAAATTTTATTGAATTGGATAAAAGTTTTAAATATGTAATTTTGTAATTGCATTTTATGAATCCATTTATCTCAATTTTATATGTTGTTTAATATTTTTAAATAGAGAAATTAGTAAGAATTTTTAATATTTTTGAATTGATAAAATAATGAGAAAATGTTTGTAATATTATAAAGTAAATTTGGTTAGCCATGCCTTACGATCAAATTAATAAAAACTTTTATGATTTTAAAATGGACTTCCCATTAAATCTGAACCAAATAGTTACTAAATCTAGGGTATTTCAAAATCAAAAAATAAATCTAGGGTATTTCTAAGTCAGTTACACCGACTGACTGTTTCTTTGCTTGTTTTAAATGTATAAAGCTTATAAAACCAGTTATCTTTTTCAGTTTTCAGATTGAAAATACAATTAACAAAACTCTTGTTAAAACAATTTAAATGAAGAGCATTTTCCAACTCGGGGGCTGTAGCTCTGTAGCGGGTGAGGCTACAGAAAAAAGTTCTTCTACAAAATTATTTTTTTTTGCAATACCTATCCGTGATTAAAATTTCTTTACTCTATTTCAAACGGTTTTTGTAAACATACGGACAGACGGACGGATAGAGTGAAGCTACATAGGCACATTTTTACAAAATTTTTTGAGAATGTACTAAAAATTAAACAAATTGTAATAATTTAAATGATCTCTAAGTTTTTATATATTAGAATTTACTTATGTATTAACGCATTATTGTAAAATCAAAAATGAAAAACTCTATTTTAAAAACTTAAATTAATTTTATCAACTAAAGCAGCATTTCATTTGGTATTACATAATGGCCCCATGCCCAAATTTTAATTCTATCTCAATGAATGTATCTTTGGTCATCTAAAGAGCTTAATGCTATTTATTCAAATTGTGTGTGTATGTATCATGTAAATGTAATCTAAAAACTCTTATAAAAAATCAAGTTATTCAACAATGAGTTTCGATCTTTTTCCTATGATAAATCGTTTACAACATGTTTTCCACACCTTTAGCTTTGTTAATATTTTTAATTTTATTTGTTTGAATGAAATAAATTTTAGAACGGAGTCCAATAAACTCTGATTTCACCATTCAATTCATCCTGAAAAAGTCCCTTTTGTTTTTTGTTTAACATTGCCTTTTGATAACCAGAAGTATCAAAGTGAAATGATAAATCTGCTTTTATATGAACGTCAAAATCCTCGGTATATACTTAGTATAATTTAACCTAATTTTATTTCCACATTTCGGTTTTATTTATTTACTAGCAGATTTACCCGGCATTGCCCGGGTGCGTACAAAGTACTCAGTATAATTTAACCTAATTTAATTTCCACATTTCGGTTTTATTTATTTACTAGCAGATTTACCCGGGTTCGTGCAAATTGTAAAAAAGCAAGATTCAGCCAATTTTGTTAACTACCACTTTGGTGAAAAAGAAATATTTATGGAGTTCCGTTAACCCATTGTGGCCCAACAGCTTTTTATATCTTTTATCGTTGCTTTGCTATATGTTAGAAATGCTTTGCTATATGATTGATTTCAAATTTCGTATATGTGTTCCTCTTTGAGAATGGAGTTCACTCGATTAACAGACTTGGGATTTGTTTACCCATGCTGACTTGACGATTGTAAAAAAAAAATTTGTAAGCAAAACTTCTAACTTTTGAAAGTAGGTAAAACTTCTTTGAATTTAGGTAATGTTTAAAAAAATGTTCGAGTTCTTTTAACCGATTGCGAAACAAAATCTTTAAAAAACTGTTTGTAAAACAGTTTGAGTGATTATCTCTTATTTTTCTATGTGTGGTGCTTCTTGACGGTTTGGTGCTCCTTGACGATAGAGTTGAGGATGGTGGGCTTCCGGCGAATAATATTAACTGAATTAAAATGACTGTAGGTCGTTTGACTATAGGTCAAAAGGTTATACTAAATTTGCCATTATGTCATTATACTATGTCAATAGTAGTTTTCTTGAATTGCCAACGTTTGAAACAAATATTGTGGAATGGTTTAGAAAAGGTTTAAAAATCTGCTTTTCACCTTTTATTTTGTTTTGTACTTATCTGAAAGTTCTACTACGCTCTTTCTCGTTTTTATATGATTTTATGAGAGAAATGTAGGCTTCTTTTTTGGAAAAACGGTTTTAAAATACTATGTATTTAGGCATAATATATTCGACATTGAATTTTTTGATTTTTGAGCTTTATTTTTGTTATTATCAATATTATCTCATTTAGTTTTAGAACTATTTGAGACTATTTAAGGAGAGCAAAGAAATTAGTCTTATTAATTAAGTGAGCTTTTAAAATAAGGTTAACTTGCGTTAATACCAAAAATTTGAAGATTTCCTTGAAAACTTGTGCAACACGCGTAAACAGGTCAAAACGAAATTAACCCTGTAGGTTTTTATAATTAAAATGCTGATACAGAATTTTCAATAAAATTCTTTTAATCGTTTAAGAAAATAAAATTTATAAAAAACTTCATGGCGTCGTCGTAGAAAACGGGTTACTCGAACTTATCTAAAACTTTTTTCAGCCTATCTTTTGGACTGAAAGATTAACCTGTACAATTGGACACAAATCGGAAACACAAAATCTTTTGGAAGCCCGCCAGGGCGATATGTGTTAATTCATCCCACCCAAATTTATACAACTAATTCCGGTTGCTAAAATGAACATGTATGTACAATTTCAAGTCAATCGGTCAAACCGTTTTAACTCGACATCAAAAACATTGAAAAAGCTTCATTGCGCCCTCGTGCCCAAACGAGTTAACCTAGCACAAATCGGAACACAAAATTTTTTGGAAGCCCGCCATTCCGAAATGGGTTAATTTATTCCAACCAAATTTATTCAACTAATTGTGGTTGCTAAGAGGAACATTTGTGCAAAATTTTAAGTCAATCGGTCAAATCGTTTTGACTTGATATCAATAAAACGAAAAAGCCTAAAACGGCTCTATAGCCGCAACCTGTTGACTTATAAATATGTGACATAGCCTATGAACCAATCGGACCAGTGGTTTTCACGTGAATCCTGGAAAAACAAACAAAAAAACAAACTTTCTCCTTTATATATTAGATAATAATGGAAATCATACATTCATATTTTTGATTGTTCTAAAACAGTAAACCCAATGTTTGTAGGTTTGTTGTAAAAAACGTTCTTTTTTCTCAATTCAACGGCAATAAAATTACATGTAAAAAAAATCAAACTGTGGAAATTCTGTTTGGCTTTAAACACTCGTGCTCCTTGATGCCTAACTCTACTTCCCCAAGTGGCAGCAATTTGATTATCTCATCTCTTATCAATATTTTCTATTTTTTTCCAGATACAGAATTATTCATTAACTTAAAAAATTTTTTTTTCAAAATTGTTTTTGCTTGGGTTTTATGTACTGTATTTAAGTTATTATACTTTTTAAGCCAGTAGATCTGAGAAAACTCGAGAACTCTGTGAACTTTTTATACCCTACACCTATAGAATAGTTAAAGGTTTACTATTTTTTAGGTTTACTATTTTTGGGTGTTCCCCTAATTTTGGATCAATTGGAGTGGTGGTTCAGTACCCCTCTTAGACCTCCCAAAATTTAAAAGTTAATAATCGAAATTACCAAAAATAGTAACTTAAAATTAATATATACCGTTCCACTTGTGTACAAGGGTTAACTGGTATTTAAATACAACGCGGACTGCATATGGGCGAAATCACCCCAAGGGTTCGGATTCTGGACCTTTTAATCAGCCTAAGGGCTAACGGACATATATAAAAAATCACGACAACTCAACAACTAATAACGCTATCTTCATGAAATTTGTGCTGTAGGGTACTGGTAAAGAAAATAAGGTGGCGAATGCGTAGGGTAAGGATTGAGCGATGCGTTCGAAATTTAGAACTTTTTGATCGAATTTAGACCAAACGAGCATAATTCCGAAACCTATTTCTTTAGAGGCCTTGAAGTTTGGGCCTCATTGGAGTAGTAGTGGGTCTGGAACCAGCCACACAGTTCCGAAAATCTTAAAGCATATTTTCGAAATTAATAAAGATAGTAACTTCAAAAAAATGTAGAAGCTTCAAATTTGTCACATGGGTGTTCTTTACTATTTCCTGCGTGTTTCCCTAATTTTGGATCATTCTGAGCTCAGTACACCTCGTAGACCCCCCAAGGTTTAAAAGTTCATCATCAAAATTAATTAAAATATTAACTTAAAATTAAGATAGAACGCTCCAATTGTGTACAAGGGTTAACTAGTATTGAAAGTATGACTGCATATGGGATAATAGTACCATTGCTTCGGGTTCTGGAACCTTTGAAAAGTTCAAGGGCTAATAAACATGTATCTTAAAAACTACATAATTAAAAAAATAATGCCGCTATTTTGGTCAAATTTAAATTCTAGGTTACTAGTTATGAAAGTACCATTGGAATTGGTTCTGGTCAAGTTGGGACAATGAGTTCGGATTCTAGAAGCTGTTGATCGATTTGAGACCAAAAAAGTATAATTTCGAAGCCAAAGAATATATTTCCTATTCCTTATGTGTCCTTGAAACTTAGACTTAATTGTAGTGGTAATTCAAGTGCCACCTAAGAAATCCCAAAACTAAAAAGTTTATTTTCGAAATTCATGAATATAGAAACTTTAAATTTGATACACGAGCGTTCTTTCCTATTCTTATTCCGTTTTTATTTAACACTTTTATATTTTTAGAAGGCTAAGAATTTTACCATAAAACATATTTTGTATAATATTTTATAAATTAAAAACAAAATATTTTTTTAATAAACGATTACATTCCTTTTTTTTAATTTTTATTATATTATATATTTTATTGAATTATTCCCATAGGTCATATATAATTAAGACATTGTGTACGATACTTAAGCAATGTTTAAAGGTACTTGCTGCATTTATGTAAAATTTATTTTTATATTGAGAGTTGATCCAACCGGAGATGATCCAACAACGTGTTGTTGAATCTATAGCACAAATACTTTTCTAAACTAAATATATTATTAAATATAATATGCTTTGATTAGCTTTTTATCACAAAATTTAATAATTCAAATTTTTTTACTTTTGTAATTGAATTGGAATAAATATATTTTCAGTTATTTCAAGTTTTTTTGTTTTTTCATATTTTTAAATAGATAAATTAGTAAGAATTTGGAATTATTTGTAATTAGAAAATGTTTTTAGTATTATAAAGGTAATTTGGTTAGCAATGTCTTACGAAATTAATAACGGCTTTTATGGCGTTAAAATGACTTATGGATATCTTATTAAATTTTAACCATATAGGTGGAGGGTGTTTCTAAGTCGGTTTCACCGACTGACTGTTTCTTTACTTGTTTTAATTTTAATCCATGTTCAAGGTACTGTTTAAGATTTCTGTAATGAATTATATGATTCTTCGCAGAGATTTACTATTAGTTTTGGTATTTTTCCATTAGGTGGAATTTTATTTGTGGTGGAATTTCAATGTGTAAATCATGTAACTCAATTGGGTATTCTAAATCAACTTCTAAGAGATTTTTCTGAATGATTTGAAATCTTTGATAGATCTACATCAACATTACTCCATTTAAAATTTTTGTATGGCAGAAACTGAGACATTGCCCAACCGTATAAATTGTTTGCATCAAGCTATGTAAGTTGAAGGTAAATTCTCGTTGTATTTTGCACCCGTGTATTTATTATTGGATACTGTATTGAGTGTACTGAATTCGTATTCCTTTTTTTAAAAGCATAAAATAAAAACATCTGTTTTTAGATATTATTTTAGGTAATCAAAAGCAATGTTGCTCTAATTAAATGTTTTCCACACTTCAAGCGCATGATTATAATGATCATTTGAACAGGGTGTTCCAGTCATTTTATTATCAAATAATATTTGAGGTGGTGGGGTTTTATCATTTAGTCTTTTCCAACTAGTTAAATAATCATGTAGAAAAACACCTTTTTTTGTCATCAAATTTGGATTAATTCCTAAAACACTTCTCACATGGATCATTTCTGATTTGTTTAAATCATTACAAAGTGAATATAAACTGGCTGCCATAAATCGCAAGCTCTCAAAAAAATGTAATGTAACAGTTTTCTTCTATAACAAATAGTTTTTTGGCTTAATGATATAGTTCTTTATTAAGGAGTAAAACTGACATATCACCAGAAACTGAATTCAGTACTTTAAATAAACAAATTAAAAACAAAACCAAGGGTTTTTAAAGAGCATTTCCCGGCGTTGCCCGGAAGCGTGCAAAATACAAAAAAGCAAGTTTCGGCCAATTTTTCAAAGAACTGCTTTGGTTAAAAAGAAAGACTCAAAAAAATATTTATGGAATTCCGTTAACCCGTTGCGGCCCAACAGCTTTTCATAGCTTTTATAGGTTCCTCTTTGAGAATTGAGTTCACACTATTAACAGACTTGGGATTTGTTTCAAAAAAAAAATTTGCGAAGGATATTACGTCCAATTTTGCGAAATATTGCTTGGTCAAAGTATCAAAAACAGGTTTGATGAGTTCCGTTAACCCATTGCGGCACAGCAGTTTTTTACAGATTTTTTCATTAATTTACTCTTACGTAGAAATGGTTTGACCACTTGAATGTAAATTTTGTTGCGTATACTTGTCATTCTTACGATTATTTAAAAAATAAATTTTGTAAGTAAATTACGTCCAATTCTTAAAAGCAGCTAAAACTTCTTTGAATTAGAAAAATTGTATTAAATTAAAAACTTAAATTTGTTGAAAAATTGCTAGAATAATTCCTAAAAAACTCGTTTTAAAAAAATTGCTTTATTAGATTTTAAAATTAACATGTACACCATTCTTGTGTTAACTTTTTACAATAACATCAACTTAAATTAAAACTCCATTGAGAGGTCAAAAGGGTATACTCAATTTGCCATTATCTCATTATACTAAGTAAATAGTATTTTACTTGAATTGCCAACGTTTGAATAAAATATAGTCGATGGTTTAGAAAAGGTTTAAAAATTTGCTTCTCAACTTATATTTTGTTTTGTACTTACCTGCAAGTTCTACTATTCTTTGCAAAAACTGTTTTAAAATAGTATGTATTTAAGCATAATAAGCATAATATATACGAATTTTTTTGATTTTTAGATTTTATTTGAAGAAAACTGCATTTTTACACCGAAATTTTATTTTAAAAAACAACAACTGCAAAGTAGATTTAAAACAAAGACTTACGAAAAATGTAGAGAAGGAATATGTTACATTATTTTAATTTAAAGATATTATTATTCGGATTCTTTATTAGCTTTGTATTTATTATTATTAATCTCATTTAGCTTTTGCACTATTTGAGACTATTTGAGAGCAAAAAAATTGGTATTATTAATTAAGTGAGCTTTTGGAATAAAGGTTAACTTGCGTTAATACCAAAAATTAGAAAATTTCATTGAATCATTGTTCAAAACGCGTAAACCGGTTAAAATCAAATTAACCCTGTGGGATTTTATAATTAAAATGTTGATACAAAATTTTCAATAAAATTCTTTTAATCGTTTAAGCAAATAAAATTTATAGAAAACTTCAAGGCGTCGTCGTGGAATACGGGTTAATCGAACTTAATCCTAAAACGTTTTGCAGCCTCTCTTTTGGACTGCAAAATCAACCTGTATTGGACACAAATCGGAAACACAATTTTTTTTGGAAACTCGCCAAGACGAAATAGATTAATTCATTCCAAACAAATTTAAACAACTAATGCCAGTTTCTAAGGGGAACATTTGTGCAAAATTTCAAGTCAATCGGTCAAACCGTTTTGACTTGACATCAAAAACATTGAAAAAGCTTCATTGCGCCCTCGTGCTCAAACGGGTTAACTGAACTCAACAAAAATTTGTGCCAGACTCTCTTTTCAACTGCGGAACCACCTTGTAAAATTTGACACAAATCGGAAACACAAAATTTTTTGGAAGCCCGCCAGGTCGAAATGGGTCGTTTTGGTAATTTATTCCAACCAAATCTATACAACCAATGCCAATTTCTAAGAGGAACATTTGTGCACAATTTCTAGTCAATTGGTTAAACTGTTTTGGCTCGACATCAAAAACATTGAAAAAACTTCATTGCGCCCTCGAGCCCAAACGGGTTCACCGAATTCAACAAAAATTTGTGTCATACTCTCTTTTCGACTACAAAATCACCCTGTAAAATTGGACACAAATCGGAAACACAAAAAATTTTTTGGATGGCCGCCAGGACGAAATGAGTTAATTTATTCCAACCAAATTTATACAACTAATTCCGGTTACTAAGAGGAACATTTGTACAAAATTGCAAGCCAGTCAGTCAAACCGTTTTGCCTCGGCATCCAAAAAACGAAAAAGCTTAAAACGGCTCTGGAGCCGCAACCTGTTGACTTATAAAAATGTGACATAGCCTATGTCCCTCCCCCCCGGGCTCACAGAATTATTCCTTTAAAATTTTTTGACAATCGGACCAGTGGTTTTCACGTGAACCCTGGACAAACAAACAAATAAATTTTCTAATTTATATATTAGATAAAAGTTTTAATTTTTAAGACCTAGAAACCCTTCAATGGGGAAGCTTCCCAAATTTTTGCTTAGCAAACTTATTATGCATCTGCCCACTCGCCTCCTGTCTTCACCCTTCCATTTTTTTCCTTTCTAGGAAATCAATTGTTGTCTACGAAATTTTTTTTCTGTGATATCTACCCGTTCTTTGTTACATATATGACAATTAATATCAGTAAGTTGTTGTAATTCTTTAACTAGAGTAAGTTTTTTCATTGACTTTGGGTTCATGTAGTAATTTTTGTATAGCGAAGAACAATCTGCAGCCAGTTCCTTAAAAAACTTTTCTGTGCAATCAAGACCAATGCATTCCACATATTTATTTACACTTCTATCAAAAGAACATTTTATAAAATATGAAAAAGCAGAAGGTATGTGCTGTTGAATGTTGGTGATTGAAGACTCATTTGGATTTAGTAAGCATGTAGAAATAGGTTGCAAAATACTTTCACAGTCATCGTATATAACAAAAAGAGTTTCCATTTACAGATGATCATTTTCAACTTTTAAAGTATCTGTTTTTGCATTAGGTAAGCTTGTTACAATGTTGTTAGGTAAGCTTGTTACATATTTCGCTTATCCCTGCATCTTTCCATCATAATTCCTTTTAATTATTTTTTCTATTTAAAAAAAGTTAAAAATGGAAAAAAAATGGTGTAGAGGTTGCCAAAGTGGCTTTGGGTGTACAACACTTAATAGAAGCCAAACAAATATAAAACGTGATTCGGTATATTAAAAATAAATCCAAATAAAGTTTATAATTCAAAATTTATAAATAAAGCAAAACTCAATTCAAAAAACAACATTTAAAACAATTTTACGTACATATAAATAGGTACATTTTAGCATGTTGAGTAGGTACGTTATAGAATGTTAGCAACAAACAAATATTTCGATTTAAATCTAAACAATGGTTGTGAAAACTATGTATAGCAATATTTTTTAAAAATATGTATACAAAGCATTAATAGATGGAGAAATAGATGATTATTGAAACAAAATTAACCTATAAAAAAATTTAAAATGTTTTATTAACAATTTATCGAATTTAATTTTATGAAATACGTAATTGAATAAAAAATAAATATGAATTGAAATTAAAAAAAAAATTCACCAAGAAGGGATTTGAACTAACGACCCCAAAATTTTATTATATTCTAAATATACAAAATGTAGACCACGTGACTTATAAACCATCAAGTTTTTAAGATACAAAAAGAAATGATGTAAGTCATTTGTTTTTGTTTTTGTGTATCTTTTACTAGAATCGAAGCATAATCTGCGTTATACAAAAAGTAACGGTTACGATTTTATTTAAAAATATGGTATTAATATACAATATATGTATATAATGAAATTAGAAATAGTTCTTAATTAGAAAAAGTTCTTCTTTCAATTGACCTTCCGTCATTCTGTGACGGGCCAACAGCTAGTTTACATAATAAACACATAATAATTTACGTGTGGAAATCTTATACAATTGGCTTTTAAAATTTTAAAGCTGTTTGTATAGGTGTTCTTCCCTTTTTTCAGATTGCAAATACACCCAGCAGAACTGTTGTTAAAATAATTTAAATATAGAAATTTTGAAAGGTTGTGAATATAAACAAAATTATAGTTTTGGTTTTTTTCAATTAAAAGTTAATAAATGTGATGCCTCTTCTCCTGTTTTGTTGAACAATGGGTTGATATCAGTTATGTAATAAGTAGTAGTTTTTCTGGATTACTTATAGGTGATTTTTAAGTCGATATTATCGCCCACATAAAGCAAAAATTGTCAAAATTGTTTACGTTAATGCAAGCACGTTTGCCCCCTATATCTTTTCGCAGTTTTATGAAACCGGATGGGTTTCTTATGGGTTTCCGGATGGGAATCTTATGGGTTGGTATTTGTTAATATTCAATTCCAAACCTATAATTCTTACTAAACCCCAGCCACTATCCTTCTCTTGAATTTCTTCTGTTCGTTGTTGTATTTTATTAAATATATTTTCAAATTTAATTTCAATATCCTCTTGATTTATAATTGCAACCATTTGGGTTTGAAATGATTTTATAAAAATAACCATTCCATCATCATTCGTTATTCATCCTTGTATGTTCAGTAAAAAATTTCATCATTCACTATCAAACAATCAAATTCTAATAAGCTTATCCGCAAAATTGTGGATTTCTTCTTTAATAGCTTTAAAAACTCAGCAGGATTAATTAAAGATTCATCAGTATAAATATAAATTTGGATTCGATTTTCAAATGACTCTTTAATCAATCTTACATTATCACCAAATATTTTAACAATTCTATTTTTATGAATGTTGGAACGAATATGGTAGCTCCAATTGTTCACTCTAATATTACAACATTCACAAAACCTGTTATTTCATATGACGTAACACATTCCCATGCTTTGGAAATTCAGCATTAAAAATGTTACATTCACTTCTATTCCTTTTGAACAAATTTCACAGACGTAACTTACTCCTTTTCCAGTTATTTTAATTTTTTTTTGTTTCTGGTTCCATTTTACTTGATATAAATTCATAATAAATGTTTTACAAAACTATTTTGTCAAATCCAAAGATACACCTTATATATAATATTATATTATATAAGCAGTAAAACTTTATACATTTAATGCAAATTTTTTTTAGTTAGATCTAAAAATATTTCAACCTTTTCAATTTTAATTATAGTCGGTTAAGTTATTAAGCTGCGAATCATTAGAATATAAAAATAATGACACTTTGCTTATATCAATAATTATATAAAAAACGAGGAAGACTGTAGAAGAGTAGACTGTGTCAACTCTGGGATACCCGTATGAACGTTATATAAACAATATATCATTATTAAAATAAACCTTAATTACAAGTATATTTGGCAAAATTTCAAAAATACCAAATCCACTAGGTATAGAGCAATGCTCATATAAAAGAAGGGGTTGTATGGCAGCTACTCGAAACCCTCTACAGCAGACAAACCAAATTTTGCAGTAACTTTGGCAATTACACTTAACTATTTTTGGCAAAATTTCAGACACCCAACTTCGATAGGTATAGAGTAATGCTCATATAAAACAAGGAGTTGTATGGCAGCTACCCGAACCCTCTACAGTAGACTAACCAAATTTTGCACTAACTTTGGCCATTGCACTAAACTATTTTTTGCAAAATTTCAGACACGCAGCTGTAACAGGTATAGAGTAATCTAATATATTAAGGAGAAAATCTGTTTGTTTGTTTGTCCAGGATTCACGTGAAAACCGTTGGTCCGATTGTCAAAAAATTTTAAAGGAATAATTCTGAGAGCCCGGGGGGGAGGGACTTAGGCTATGTCACATTTTTATAAGTCAACAGGTTGCGGCTCCAGAGCCGTTTTAAGCTTTTTCGTTTTTTGGATGCCGAGGCAAAACGGTTTGACTGACTGGCTTGCAATTTTGTACAAATGTTCCCCTTAGTAACCGGAATTAGTTGTATAAATTTGGTTGGAATAAATTAACCCATTTCGGTCTGGCGGCCTTCCAAAAAAGTTTTTGTGTTTCCGATTTGTGTCCAATTTTACAGGGTGATTTTGTAGTCGAAAAGAGAGGATGACACAAATTTTTGTTGAGTTCGGTGAACCCGTTTGGGCTCGAGGGGGCAAGGAAGTTTTTTCAATGTTTTTGATGTCGAGCCAAAACAGTTTAACCAATTGACTAGAAATAATGCACAAATGTTCCTCTTAGAAATTGGCATTAGTTGTATAGATTTGGTTGGAATAAATTACCAAAACGACCCATTTCGACCTGGCGGGCTTCCAAAAAATTTTGTGTTTCCGATTTGTGTCAAATTTTACAAGGTGGTTCCGCAGTTGAAAAGAGAGTCTGGCACAAATTTTTGTTGAGTTCAGTTAACCCGTTTGAGCACGAGGGCGCAATGAAGCTTTTTCAATGTTTTTGATGTCGGGTCAAAACAGTTTGGCAGATTGACTTCAAATTTTGCACAAATGTTCCCCTTAGAAACTGGCATTAGTTGTTTAAATTTGGTTGGAATGAGTTAACCCAATTCGACCTGGCGGGCTTCCAAAAGATTTTGTGTTTCCGATTTGTGTCCAATTTTACAGGGTGGTTTCGCAGATGAAAAGAGAGTCTGGCGCAAATTTTTGTTAAGTTCGGTTAACCCGTTTGGGCTCGAGGGCGCAATGAAGCTTTTTCAATATTTTTGATGTCGAATCAAAACGGTTTAACCAATTGACATGAAATTGTGCACAAATGTTCCTCTTAGCAACCGGAATTTGTTGTATAAATTTGGTTGGAATAAATTAACCGATTTCGTGCTGGCGGCCTCCCAGAAAAATTTTAAATTAAGCTTCTAGAATCCAAACTCATTATTCGAATTCGACCAGAACCAATTCCCATGGTACTTTCATTATTAGTAACCTAGAGTTTAAATTTCATCAAAATAGGGGCATTATTTTTTGAGTTATACTGCTTTTAAGATATAAGTTCGTTAGCCTTTGAACTTTTAAAGGTTCCAGAACCCGAAACCATGGTCCGATTTCGCCCATATGCAATCCCCGTCATACTTTCAATACTAGTTAACCCTTGTACACAATTGGAACGTTCTATCTTAATTTTAAGTTAATATTTTTATTAATTTCGATGATGATTTTAAACCTTGGGGGGTTTAACAGGGGTACTGAACCACCACTCTGATTGATCCAAAATTAGGAGAACGCGCAAGAAATAGTAAGGAGTACCCATGTACCAAATTTTAAACTTCTAAATTTTTTTGAAGTTACTATTTTTATTAATTTCGAAAATATGCTTTACGGTCTTTGGAACTGTGTGGCTGGTCCCCAACCCACTACTCCAATTTGTGCCAAATTTCAGGGACACTAAGGAAATAGAAAGAGACGCCCTGATACCATGTTTGGAGGTTCTATCTTCATTGGTTTCGGAATTATGCTCGTTTGGCCTAAATTCGATCAAAAAGTTCTAAATTCCGAACCCGTTGTACATTACCCACAGTACGCAATCACCGCCGTAGTTTCATTACCAGTACCCTACACCACAAATTTTATGAAGATAGCGTCATTAGTTGTTGAGTTATCGTAATTTGTTATATATGTTCGTTAGCCCTTAGACTGATTAAAAGGTCCAGAATCCGAACCCCTGGGGTGATTTCGCCCATATGCAGTCTGCGCTGTACTTTAAATACCAGTTAACCCTTGTGCACAAGTGAAACGTTATATATTAATTTTAAGTTACTATTTTTAGTAATTTCATTTGTAAGCCTTAAAACTTTGGGAGGTCTAAGATGGTACTGAACCACCACTCCAATCGATCCCAAATTAGGGGGATACACAAGAAATAGTAAAGAACACCCTTGTGCCAAATTTAAAGCTTCTAAATTTTTTCAAGCTGCTATCTTTATTAATTTTAAAGATATTCTTCAAGGTCTTCAGAAATGTGTGGCTGGTCCTCGACCCACTACTCCAATGGGGCCCAAATTTCAAGTACACCAAGGACAAAGAAAGAGACACCCTGATACCAAATTTGGAGGTTCTCTCTTCTTTGGTTTCGAAATTATGCTCGTTTGGCCTAAATTCGATCAAAAAGTTCTAAGTTCCGAACCCATTGTACAATACCCACCGTACGCGATCACCGCCGTTGTTTCATTACCAGTACCCTACAACACAAATTTTATGAAGATAGCGTCATTAGTTGTTGAGTTATCGAGATTTTTTATATGTGTTCGTTAGCCCTTAGACTGATTAAAAGGTCCAGAATCCGAACCCAAGGGCCGATTTCGCCCATTTGCAATCCCCGCCGTACTTTCAGCCCTAGTAACCTACAGTAAAAAAATAAAAAATTTCAACATAGCTCCATTATTTTTTGAGTTATCGTGCCTACGGACGGACGGACGGACATGGCTATATCGCCTCAGGAGTAGGAGTTCCAAAACGGTAAACCGGGATACCGGTATACCGGTTTACCGGACTATTTTAGTTAAATCTAAATACCGGTATTAAATCAACAAAATACCGGTATTTCGGTATTGCAAAAAAAATTTTAATATTTTTTTAAAAATTTTATATTGAGTTCTGGCCACTTTAAAAGCTACGACCTACATATATGTAATTGCAAATTACAAAAAAACTTAACGAAAGCCGCTTGCATAAAATAAAGCAAAAAAAAAACAAAAATAACGAAAAACGAAATAAGATAACGAATTGAATATTGTTTGTTGATATTCTATTGGCTTGGTACTTGTTTTGTTTTTGTTTGAATTTGTTTGTTTTTTTTTTCTGTTACTTAAGTTTAAGACATCTCTAGACTACCAAATAAAAAATATGACATTCGTAACAATAAAAATAGAAACATTTATATTTTCTTAAGTATTATTAATTTGGTGAAAAATATGTTGTCAAATTGTTTCACATTTACACTACCAAAAGTTACACAACATATTTTTCACTAAATTAATAATAAGAAAATATAAATGTTTCTATTTTTATTGTTACGAATTTCATATTTTTTATTTGGTAGTCTAGAGATGTCTTAAGTAACAAAAAAAAAACAAACAAATTCAAGCAAAAACAAAACAAGTACCTAGCTATAGAAATGTCAACAAACAATATTCAAATTCAATTCGTTATCTTATTTCTAATATTGCAAAAATTTACACAAAGGCCATCAAAATCAAGATTTCGCCATACATTTTAAACGTTTAACTAAAACAGATATTACCAATATGATTGTGAATTTAATAAAGCGTCTTTTCGTTATAATAGAGCCAGAACAAGAACAAAATGAATCTTCATCAGATACAGACAACAATTCTGATTCTATACCAGACATAAACATGCCTTCTTTAAAAGAACAACTAGACATGGCTATAAATAAAGAAGTGGAGGAAAAAAGAAAAAAGGTGAAAAATTATGATGCGAAGTATTTCGAAAAAAACTATTAGGAAAGAAATGGCAATTTTCGAAGAAAATGGATGCCGTGGTTCTAATTTGCAATTGATGTACGATTACTTAAAAACCATTCCACCAACCAGTGTAGAGGCCGAGCGGATATTTTCATCATCAGGAAATATAAAAACTAAAATAAGATCATCCTTAAAAGATGAAACAATAGATAACTTATGTTACTTAAGGTCGTATTTCAAAAATTAAAATTAGATTAAGATTTGTTATATTTTTAAGATTTGAATTTGAATAAATATCAACATAAATAACGATTTTGTTTTAATTTTACAAAATTTTTTTTATATACTACAATACCGGTATTAATACCGGCATCCCGGTATTATTTGAATAATAATACCGAAATACCGGTTTTGAATATTGATACCGTTTTGGAACCCCTACTCAGGAGGTCACGCTGATCACAAATATATATACTTTTCCATTTCTAGCTTGCTTCCTTTAGGTGGTTACAAACACCATACCAAAGTTAATATACCCTTTTACCTATTCTATAGGTGTAGGGTATAACAAAGAAAATTTCGACGATTATTAAAAAAATATTTAGTTTTTAGCACATTTTCAAAAATTTTTGTAAAAATGTGCCTATATAGTTTCACTCTGTCCGTCCGTCCGCCCGTCTGTCTGTCTGTCCGTATGTTTACAAAAACTTTTACATCGTTTGAAATAGAGAAAAGAAATTTTAACCACGAGTAGGTATTACAAAAAAAAATAATTTCATAGAAGAATTTTTTTCTGTAGCCCCACCTGTTACGGAGCTGCAGCCCCCAAAGTTGGAAAAGCCCTATATTCAAATTGTTATAACAAGAGTTCTATTAAGTGCATTTTCAATTTGAAAACGGAAAAAGATAGCTGGTTTTATAAGCTTTATAAATTTTTAAAAGGCAAATGTTTAGGGTTGCCATACGGTACTAAAATTTACCATTTTGCAAAATTTTTGGCCCTACATATCTTCTAAACGGGCTAAGCTACGGTCTTGAAATTGGGAGTAGTTAGATCCTTAGAAATAAGTAGTAGTCGGTTAACAATTGTTTTTTGTCACGTCCCCTGTTTTGCAGTTATAAGGGCCCGAAAATTGAAATTGTACACAATTGAAACGTTCTATCTTAATTTTTAGCTATTTTTTTAAATAATTTCAATGATATGCTTTAAGGTCTTTAGATTTGTGTGGATGGCCCCCGATCCACTACTCCAATTGGTCCTAAATGTATAGGACTCTATGGACTTAGGAAGAGGCGCACTGATACCAAATTTGAAAGTTTTATCTTCATTGCTTTTGGAATTATGTTTGTTTGGCCTAAATTCGATCAAAACTTCTAGGATCCGAACCCATGGTCCGATTTCGATCGGACGCAGTCCCCGCCATAATCGCATTACTAGTAACCTACACCACAAAATTCATGATTGTAGCTCCATTAGTTGAAGAGTTATCCTTATTTTTTTTATATGTTAATTGGCCCTTAGAACAATTAAATGGTTCAGAATCCGAACCCATGGGCCGATTTCGCCCATATGCAGTCCCCGCCGTACTGTAGGTCCTAGAAACCTACAGTTAAAATTTCATCAAGATAGCTCCGTTAGTTATCGTGTCGTTGGATGGGCGGACGGACGTGGCTATATCGACTCAGGAGATCACGCTGATCACATATATATATACTTTTCTATATCTAGCGCGCTTCCTTTAAGTGGTTACAAACACCATACCAAAGTTAATATACCCATTTCCTATTTCATAGATGTAGGGAATAAAAGTGCATTTGATTTAAAACATAACTGTTGATTGTAGCAATGTTGCATCGAATTAGAATATTTTATAAATTATTTTTATTTAATTAGTAAGATTTGATCTATTATTAACCTTGTCAATTTTAATTATAGTCGGTTCAGTTATTAAGCTGTCAATAATCAGAAAATGATAATTATTGCAACTTTGTTTATTTCAATAATAATATTAAGAAAGTTGTAATAGATTTAAAACATAAATTTTTTTTTTTTTTTGTAAACATATATAAAGTAAGCGAATTTTGTATATTTGCAATAATTCAAGTTATTCAGTTCAATTGAGTAACCAAAAACAAAACAAAATAATGGTAAGATATTTATTTTAATAATTATATTATTTCTATTATTAAAATTTATATTCTGTTAGGATTTACTTGAAAATTTAATAGCTTTAGGAAAGGGTGAGAGTAACACGTGCAACAAAATTGATTCTTTAGTTAAAAGCAAGCTTTATGAAGTGATCGAGTGCAAATTTTTGGATACAATGAGGGGTCAAAGAGAGGTTAAAGATCCACTAAATGGAGATAAAACAACTATATTTATGTCGGATCGTTTTTCAAAAAAGGTAGCAAATAGGACAGAATTAGAACAATTAAATGGAACCCCTTTTTATATAAAATTTATGGGACGAGAACCAAACAAACAAATGGAATATGGCGCTTTTTGACCTTATTTTTTTTTATACGCTAGTCAAACTCTAGGAAAACGGATTCCTTTATACAAAGCTAAAGAACTGATATGTAGGATTGACTATGGGGCTAAGGAGTAAAACGGAAAAGGATAGAAGAGGAGAGTTGGGTGGTAGGTTAGAAAGAGAGGAACACTATTTCTATTAGAGGGGAACACATTGGTGGAAGCATGTTCCATATTTTAGCAGTTCTCACAATAAATGAGTTTCTATAACCAGTTTTGAGCGACCTAGAGATTTACACTGTGTGGAAGTGAGCACTTGAGACCTCCCTGGTGTTGCATTGGAATTATTTAAAGGGACGAATTATTTATATTAATTCAATAGAGCAAGTGTCAATACCTACAAGATATCTATAAAAGAGAGTCAAAATTAAAACTTTTATGTTCTTATAAAAGAGTAACTTATTCACCAATGTAAGTTTTTCCAAAATTAAACGTTAACATTGAAGCTCCAACATTATATTTCGCACTTATTAACAGGTTCTCTTGAGTGCATTGGGGTCATATTCTAAGTATTTCACTATTAGTCATATAATTAATAAATTAATGAAATAACTAAATTATATTATCATAATATATATTTTTATAAAAATAAATGATAAAATACTCAGTAAGAAACTCATTTTAAAAAACTGCATTTTAAAAACCTTGGTTTTTTCCCCTCACTTGTTTAGTAATAATTTAATAGTATTGGGTAATTAGAAAAAATTAAGAAAAAATAAGTATGAAAATTGAAGTAATTTTAAATAAAAAATTTTAAAGTATTAATATTATCAAATATTTTGACCATGTCTGTAAAATGTTCATTTTCAATGTTATTTAACATTTAAATTTTTTAGATCAATAAATTCACTATTTGTTGTCGCCACGATCAATGAAATAGATATATAGTACAGTAATAAGAGATTACTTATATAAATCCCATATTACTGAAATATGACATAAGAGTAAAAGAAAAAGAAATAATATAAACAGAACTATATGCTTGAAATAATAGAAACAAAAAATAGAATAATTACAATTATTGATTTCCAAAAATTTATACAATTTGAAGACTGCATGTAATTAATCAGTCTTTCTGTTAAAGTTCCCCTTGTTCGGTAGTTTATACTACTTTTTTAGTTAATAATTTTTTTATAGATTAATAAATTTAGTTTTAAGAAAAGTAATTTTAATTTAAACGTTGTGTAAAAATAAAAATAAAAATGTGTAAATATAGATGATAGTTTTGAAATATTATGTGTATTAAAAGCTCAAATATCATATGTTAATTTAAAACAATAATTTGAGATGAATATTGTTTTGATTTTAGATAAATTTAATAAGTTATGTGTATTAATTATAAATTTAAGAAAAAATAGAAAATTGTAAGAAAAAAAATTTAAATAAATAGATATTGCAAAAAAAAATTAAATTTGCATGTGAAAATATGTCAATATGAGCATAAATAATATTAAAATTAAATGAAAGAAAGTTAAAAAATTATTCAAGTTGCAGTACTTTTTTAATTTTGTTAATATCATTGAAGTTTTTAATGTTGAATATTTTGCTCTTATCATGTTTCTTAATTTTGATGATGCTATCTTTGACCCATAAAAATTTAATTGTGTTATTAATTTTAAGTTCTTTAGCACAGTGATACAGTTTAGCCTGAAGTGGAGATAGATGATTAAGAAAAAAAATCTCTCTATTGTGTTTGGTGTCCACTTCAAATTCTTCGAAAAAACTAGGAAGAGTGTGGTAGAGTAGACTGTGTCAACTCTGGGATACCCGTATGACCGTTATATAAACATTATATGATTATTATTTTAAATATTAATTACTTTTAGAAAAATTTCAAACATACCAGCTTTATTAGGTGTAGTGTAATGCTCATATAAAAGAAGGAGATGCATGGCAGCTACTCGAACCCTCTGCAGTTGACCAACCAAATTTTGCAGTAACTTTGGCCATTACACTAAACTATTTTTAGCAAAATTTCAGACACCCAACCTTAATAGGTACAGAGCAATATCCATGTAAACTAAGAAGTTGTATGGCAGCTACTCGAACCCTTTGCAGTAGACCAACCAAATTTTGCAGTAACTTTGGCCATTACACTAAACTATTTTTGGCAAAATTTCAGACACCCAACTTTAATAGGTATAGAGCAATGCCCATATAAAGCATGAAGTTGTATGGCAGCTACTCGAACCCACTGCAGTAGCCCGACCAAATTTTGCAGAAACTTTGGCCATAAAACTAAACTACTTTTGACAAAATTTTAGACACGCAGCTGTAATAGGTACAGAGTAATACTTATATAAAAAAAGAAGTTGTATGGCAGCTACCCGAACCAAAGAACCAAAATGGCTGGGTTTAAACAGCGATGACGGCTATTGCAAAAACACGAAGTTGCGAAAATTTCAAGATCCTAGCTCCTTTAGTTTTTGAGTTATCGTGGTGACGGAAGGACAGACGGACAGACGGACATACATAGCTAAATCGATTTATTTTTCGATTCCGATCCGATCCATACACTTGAGTCTATATCTACCTCCCCTCCTTCTCTGCGTCGCAAACGTAATGGCAAATTTATTATACCCTTTGACTATATAGTTTGTGAATTTAATTTTATTATGTGCAAATATTTAGTTTTTTCATTGGCGGATTCGGTATTGTTTAGTTTTTTTGTTAATATTCAAAATGTCGGAAGGCCTAATATTTGTGCCGCTTTTATGTGCCATTTCTAGAAACATTTTATTGAGTTAGTAATACTATTCGCGAGTCCAGCAACCACAATATCATTTTGATATTCATATTGAAATTTTCTATCTCTTCTAGTAAATTATATTTTTCATCCAAATCAACTAGTTTTGTATTTAATTTTTTAGTATTTACTTTAAGATTGTTGTTTTCATTAACTAATCCTTTATTAATTTTTAATATTTCATCAAATTGTTGAGACATCAAATTTTGAATTTCCAGGACTAGAATGTTGGAATTGTTTAAAATGAGGCATTATGGATTTTAATTCAATAAAGCAACTATCAATACCTACAAGATATCTATAAAAGAGAGTTAAAGCTCCAATATAACGACGAGTGCTAAGAAGAGTGAAAGTAACCTGGACGGAAGGGTCGCCAATTAGACGTATGGCGCGATTTTGGATTTTGTCCAGGTAACTTAGTGAAGTTCCAGCCCAAATGCGAGAGTTATACTCCATCCGAATTCGTCGGCAACCTTCGTCGTGATAACACCTTTCGGTGAAATTTTTTTTCTGTGAAATTTTTTCAAAATTCTAATACTAATAATTGGTTTGGTTCTAATAATTGGTTTTTTTTTTGTGAATTTGTTTCGACCACATTGCCGCATTTCCAATGGCGGTATTTCATGGATAAGTATTACTATTTAAAATTATTATTTAATTTACTAAATTTTAAACTAGAATAATTTTACCTAACACTAAATTTTTTATTTTTTATACCCTACACATATAGAAAAAGTAAAAGGGTATATTAACTTTGGTATGGTGTTTGTAACCACCTAACAGAAGCTAGCTAGATATGGAAAAGTATATATATTTGTGATCAGCGTGACCTCCTGAGTCGATATAGCCATGTCCGTCCGTCCGTCCGTCCATAGCTACGATAACTCAAAAAATAATGAAGCTATCTCGATGAAATTTTAACTGCAGGTTACTAGGACTGAAAGTACGGCGGGGATTGCATATGGGCGAAATTGGCCAAACGAGGGTTCAGATTCTGGACCTTTTAATCGATCGAGGGGCTAACGAACATATATAAATAATCACGATAACTCAACAACTAATGACGCTATCTTCATCAAATTTGTGCTGTAGATTATTGGTAATGAAACTACGGCGGCGATTGCGTACGGTGAGGATTGGACAATGGGTTCGGAACTTAGAACTTTTTGATCGAATTTAGACCAAACTAGCACAATTCCGAAACCAATGAAGATAGAACCTCCAAATTTGGTTTCAGGGTGTCGCTTTCGATTTCCTTAGTGTCCTTGAAATTTAAGCCCAATTGGAGTAGTGGGTGTGGACAAGCCACTCAGTTCCAAGGACCTTAAAGCATATTTTCGAAATTAATAAAGATAGTAACTTGAAAAAAATGTAGAAGTTTCAAATTTGGCACATGGGTGTTCTTTTCTATTTCCTGCGTGTCCCTCTAATTTTGTACCTTTCTCAGACCCCGCAATGTGTAAAAGTTTATCATCCAAGAGGTCTTGGGTCCCCAAATTAATAAAACGAGTAACTTGAAATTAAGAAAGAACGTTCCAATTGTGTACAAGGGTTAACTAATATTGAAAGTATGACGGGGACTGCATATGGGCGAAATCGTACCATAATTTTGGGTTCTGGAACCCTTGAAAAGTTCAAGGCTAACAAACATATATCTTAAAAACACCATAACTCAAAAAATAATGCCGCTATTTTGATGAAATTTAAACTCTAGGTTACTAGTAATGAAAGTACCATTGGAATTGGTTCTGGTCGAGTTTGGTCAATGGATTCGGATTCTAGAAGCTTTTGATCGATTTGAGGCGAAAGAGTATAATTTCGAAGCCAAAGAATATATTTCCTATGTGTCCCCGAAATTTAGACTTAATTGTTGTGGTTCAGCTATGTTCAAAGGTACTTGCTGCATTTATGTAAAATTTATTTTTATATTTAAATGAATTATATGAAAAGGCGTAAATTTGTAATTGTATTTTAGAATTACATTTATTGCATATTTTGCGTATAAGTTTTTCTATTAGGTATATTAACTAGCCATTTAAAATAATTGCAATTTAGAAAAATTTGGGTTATTAAATATATTATGCTTTGATTAGCTTTTTATCACAAAATTTAATAACCAGAATTTTTTCATTTTGTAATTGAATTATAATAAATATATTTTATTTGTAATATTTTTGAGTAGATAAAGTAATTAGAAAATGTTTTTAGTATTATAAAGTTAATTTGGTTAGCTATGCCTTACAATCAAATTAATAACAGCTTTTATGGCGTTAAAATGACTTATGGATATGTCATTAAATTTGAACCAAATAGGTGTAAGGTATTTCTAAGTCGGTTGCACCGACTGACTGTTTCTTTTCTTGTTTTTATTTTTATTATACCTTTTGTAAATTTTTATTTTTCATTCTCTTTTATTAATTAATTTAAATAAATTTTTATACCCTACACCTATAGAATAGTTAGAGGGGTATATTAACTTAGGTATGGTGTTTTTAACCACCTAAAGGAAGCGAGCTACATATGGAAAAGTATAAATATTTGTGATCAGCGTGACCTCCTGAGTCGATATAGCCATGTCCGTCCGTCCGTCCGCCGTAGGCATGATAACTCAAAAAATAATGGAGCTATCTTGATGAAATTTTAACTGTAGGTTAATAGGAGTGAAAGTACGGCGGGAATTGCATATGGGCAAAATCGGCCCTTGGGTTCGGATTCTGGACCTTTTAATCGGTCCAAGGGCTAACGAACATATATAAAAAATCACGATAACTCAACAACTAATGACGCCATCTTCATCAAATTTGTGCTGTAGGTTACTAGTAATGAACCTACTTTGGGGTTAGCGTAAGTTCGGGATTGGACCATGGGTTCGGAACCTAGAACTTTTTGATCGAATTTAGGCCAAACGAGCATAATTCCGAAACAAATGAAGATAGAACCTCCAAAATTGGTATCAAGGTGTCCTTTCCTATTTACGAAGTGTCTTGGAAATTTGAGCCCCATTGGAGTAGTGGGTCGGGGACCAGCTACACATTTCTGAAGACCTTAAAGCATATCTCTAAAATTAATGAAGATAGCAACTTAAAAAATATTTAGAAGCCTTAAATTTGGCACAAGGGCGTTCTTTACTATTTCTTGTGTGTTCCCCTAATTTTGGATCAATTGGAATGGTGGTTCAGTACCCCTCTTAGACCTCCCAAGTTTCGATTATAAACTTTTCAATTTTGAAAAGCTTATAATCGAATTTACTAAAAATTGTAACTTAAAATTAAGATAGAACGTTCAAATTGTGTACAGGGGTTAACTAGTACTATAAGTACAGCGCGGACTGTATAAGGGTGAAATCAAACCAAGGGTACGGATTCTGAACCTTTTAATCGGTTTCAGGGCTAACGAACATATATTAAAAATCATGATAACTCAACAACTAATGACGCTATCTTCATGAAATTTGTGCTGTAGGTTATTGGTAATGAAACTACTTCGGGGATTGCGTAAGGTCGGGATTGGACCATGAGTTCGGAACCTAGAACTTTTTGATCGAATTTAGGCCAAACGAGCATAATTCCGAAACCAATGAAGATAGAACCTGCAAATTTGGTAGCAGGGTGTTGCTTTCGATTCCCTTATTCTCCTTTAAATTTGAGCTCAATTGGAGTAGTGGGTACGGACCAGCCACTCAGTTCCGAGGACCTTAAAGCATATTTTCGAAATTGATAAAGATAGTAACTTGAAACAAATGTAGAAGCAGCAAATTTGGCACATTTCCTGGGTGTCCATCTAATTTTGGATCAATTGGAGTGGTGGTTCAGTACTTCTCTTAGACCCCCCAATGTGTTAGAGCTTATCATCGAAGTTAATAAAACTAGTAACTTTAAATTAAGATATAACGTTCCAATTGTGTACAAGGGTTAACTAGTATTAAAAGTATGACGGGGACTGCATATGGGCGAAACCGTACCATATTTTCGGGTTCTGGAACCCTTGAAAAGTTCAAGGGCTAACAAACATATATCTTAAAAACACCATAACTCAAAAAATAATGCCGCTATTTTGATGAAATTTAAACTCTAGGTTACTAGTAAGGAAAGTACCATGGGAATTGGTTCTGGTCGAGTTTAATTTCGAAGCCAAAGAATATATTTCCTATTTCCTATGTGTCCCCGAAATTTAGACTTTATTGTAGTGGTTCAGCTATGTAGAAAGGTACTTGATGCGTTTATGTAAAACTTATTTTTATATTTAAATGAATTATATGAAAAGGTCTAAATTTGTAATTGTATTTTAGAAATACATTTATTGCATATTTTGCTTTTATAAGCTTTTCTATTAGGTATATAAACTAACCATTTAAAATAATTGCTATTTTGAAAAATTTGGATTATTAAATATATTATGTTTTGATTATCTTTATATCACAAAATTTAATAATTAAAATTTTTTCATTTTGTAATTTAATTGGAATAAATATATTTTCATTTATTTCAATTTCTTGTGTTTTTTAATATTTTTAAAAAGATAAATTAATAAGAATTTGTAATATTTTTTAATAGATAGTGTAATTAGAAAATGTTTTTAGTATTATAAAGTTAATTTGGTTAGCTATACGATCAAATTAATAACAGCTTTTATGGTGTTAAAATGACTTATGGATATGTCCTTAAATTTGAACCAAATAGGTGTAGGGTATTTCTAAGCCGATTGCACCGACTGACTGTTTCTTTACTTGTATTTAATTTTATTTTCTATTTTTTTAAGGGTGTGGTCAATTTAGGTTAATAAAATCGTTCATAAATAAGAATTTTTTGTTTTATTTTTCCTTGTTTTTTTTCTTTTTTAATTTCTAACAAAATTATCAACTTTAACCTTAATTTTTGTGATATTCGAGGTTTTCAAACGAACTTCTATGCCGTTGAGGGTCATCTTAATTCAATTAAACCGGCAATCCTTGCTCTATGTGAAACGCAAGTGGTCACAATGTTAACTTCAAAATTAACGGCTACTATCTCATTTCACACTTCGTTCCCAAAAGACATAAAAAAAGACATTGCTTTTTAGCAATTTATATTAACTCTTGTCAGATATAGATCTTGATACCCAACTTTCAATTACGTTTGGGTCAAAATCCAAGTTGAAAAGCAGGTTTTTTTTTTTTTATTCAATTTTTATTTAATTTCAGATAATTTTACAATAATATATAAAATTATGTATAATAAATTAAGTAATTCTAAAACTACAGCTTATAACTAACATTTAATAACTTATGTTTTTTTTAAATTTTTCTAATTTCTAGTTTTTTTCTTTTTAAATTTTCAAATTGTAAAGATTAATTTCTACGATTTTTTACAAAGTTTACTTTTAAATATGTTTAAATTTCGCCAAATTTTTTTAATTTCTACCGGTAGCGAGTTGAAAAATTTTATTTTAGACTTTAGAATTTTAGCTGCGTTTTAGACTTTTTTGCTTCAACGTTGTTTTGGATTTAGGAATTTCGATATTTTTCCTGTTTCTGGTTAAATGATTATGAATATTCTCCCTATTTTGAAGATTTAGTTTTGATCTAAAATTATTATTCAGGATATTTTACATGTATTTACATTTTTCAAAGTAAATTAGTTGGTTAATATCCAGTGTATCAATTATTTCACATAAATTATTAGTTCTGGTTCTTATATTCAAATTAAATATAGTTTTGAGGGCTCTATTCATTACTGCACTCATTTGATTTTTATGAAAATATGAACAATGACTCCAACTGCATATATTTTTTATTTTTTTTTGTTTTTTTGTTTTTTTTGCGAAGGTTGATGGAAAGCATCGAAAGCTGCCCAGAATAACTGTACGGGGTTCATCTGGGGAGTGTTGGACTTTAAACAACTAAAACCACCCACCTTTTTTTAAAACCAAACTTGGTAACCTTAAATACAAATGTATTGTTTGGTTTTTAGGATCGGGATTGGGAAGGAAATTAGGATTAGGATTTAGGAGTTTTAATTATGATGGATAAAGGAATTATTTTAAAGGAAAGTCATGAAGATGGATGTTTATGTTCCTCTTAAACTTACCTAATTCTTGATAAGATATATAAGTTTTTAAGACAGCCTTTGATACAGTAATCATTTTTTTTTAATGCTTTTTATATGTTTATTTCATCTTAAGTTTTCATCAACTATCATTCCCAAGTACTTAACATTATCAAATTGTTTTAATATGGTATCCTTTATCTTAAGGGTAATATTATCATTTGTTTTCTTTTGCATTTTGAATATCATATAATTCGTTTTTTTCGCATTTATACATAATTAATTTTGGTCCAACCAACTGCAATATATCTTTAAGTCATCACATAGTATATTTTGAAGCTCTTCAAATGTTTTTGCTTTTGCCATAAGGTTAGTGTCATCCGCATAAATGTTGTATTTTGACTTAAGATTGTTTTTAGGTAAGTCCATTATATACAGCAGATATAATAACGGCTCCAGTAATGAACCTTGTGGTACGCCTGTTTTTATTACTAGTTCATCACTTAGTACTTCATTAACTTTAACACATTGGGTTCTATTTGTCAAATAACTTTTTAGTAAGAGATTACTGTTACCTCTAATTCCTAAGTTGCCTAGCAATCTAATAAGTCTGGAATGACTTACCATATCAAATGTTTTTGTTAAGTCAATAAAAACTGCGCCAAGATAGTAACCGTCATCCAACGCATCGTAAATATGTTCCAAGGTTGCTGCGATAGCTGATTCTGTACCACTTTTTTCTACGAAACCATACTGATTAGCATCACAGCCTATTGTTTTAGTAATGAAACTTCTTATTCTTGAATTAATAACTTTTTCATATATTTTTGAAATTGAGTTTAGAATCGAAATTGGTCTGTAGTTACCACAGTCTTCTTTTGACCCAGTTTTGTGATTAGGAACTAAATATGCTTTTTTTAACGAATCAGGAAATATACCATTAGTGAAACTTTCATTTATCAGTTTCACTAAAGATGGGGTTATAATATTGACCAACTCTTGTAGATCTCTCAAGGTAATTTTATCCAATCCTGGAGTTGCATTTTTATTTAAATTCATAATAATTTGATGGATTTCTGGTTCTATAACTGTAAGAAGAAACAACGAGTTGCTATTACATAAATTTTGTGTGCAGTTAGTAAAATCGTTGGTATTTAGAATGTTTTTTTTAATACATTCTCCTATTTCAGTAAAAAAATTATTGAGAGTATTTGGAGTTTCATCATCATTTTTAGTTTTTTCACCATTGCTTTTAATAACATGGCTAAAATTTTTCAGTTTATCTTCGTTGGTATTTTTTATAGAATTATTCAATATTTTCCATAATTTCCTAGAATCGCTCCCGGCTTTTTCAATATTTCTATTAATATAATTTTTTTTTCTTCTTTTATTAATTGTTCTATCTTTTTCTTCATTTTTATATATTTTGCCTTTTTTCACTATTGGTCGGATCATTTTTATGTCGATTATATAATGCTTTTCTTATTGTCAGCTTGTCATGAATAAAATGTGTTATCCAGCTATTATTTCTCGTTTTCATTGGTATTGTCTGAATAAATAATCTTTTTGCTTCTTGTATAATCTTTACTAAGGTTTCGATTTCTGGTATATTATTATTTTTTATTTTGTATTTTACTATGGAACGCATTTGATTATAATCGATTTTGTTTATGTTGTACTTTTTCATTGGTAACTTCTCAATATTAATTGCTTTAATAGTTACTATTGCCAATTGATGATCCGATAGCCAGTTATTTTCTATTTATAATTAACATCATAATTGCCATTCATTTTTGTTATTATGTGATCAATTAAGGTGCTAGAGTTAGTTGTATTTCTTGACCTTTCCGTTTTATTAACTATTCTATATCCAGAAGTTACTAGAATATCCTTATACTTAATAATTATATTGGAGTTCTCATATAGATTTAGATTGGTATCTGCAAAAAATATATGATTTGCCTTATCTACCAGTTTAAGTTCAAGAAACTCCATGAATAGATTGCTGTTTGCCACTGGAGCTTTATAAAATATACCGATTTTTAATTTTGGTTTTGAGTTCAGGATTTCAATTACAGTAAAGTTATATTTGTCATCTTTACATATTTCATTGAAACTAATATTATTTTTAATAAAAATGGCAGTCCCAACTCCTCTTTTTTTGTTTCTACAGTTTTAAACTGCTTGATAATTGAGGATATTGTAGGCATCTTTTTCATAATCATAAATCCAAACCTCTGTAATTATTCCTATGTCTATTTTTTATATTCATTAATTGATGTTTGCAGTTCCAGTATTTTATTTCTAATGCTACATATATTTAAATACAATATCTTTAGATCTCCAATTTACCATTATATTTTCTTGTTCTGCCATTATAATCTGCCGATCAGGTAATTTTACCAAGATTCTCTTGTTTTTTGAAGATTTTCCCCATATTTGTTATAAACATGTCTTCTATATGTAGCTAGATCATTCGAAACATCTTTATTGCATATTCCTATGTTTTCGCGGCACCTGTCATTTATTCTTCAAAGTTCCGGATAGCCAGTTGGTAGTCCTCCTTGATTAATTAAAACCTTTATATTGGTTTGTGTTATACCATCAAAGCAAATATCATTCAAATATAATCGCACATTGTTATATATTTCGTAATCCCTTAATCTGGAAAGAACATATACACTATCTCCATTTGCAATTGCTCTTTTTGTAAGTCTTACAATTGGGGGTGACATGGAATCAACAAAACTTTTGCTATCATCTTAGAATTTGGAGTAACCTATTTTTCTTTCAGTTGTGTTCTGTGAATTTACTGTTTCGCCTTTATTCCAGTTTGGGTACTTGGAGTCTTTTATTTCTATATTATTATTACTATTTTCATTGGTTTGGTTAATTTTATCATTTTAAACCTAATTATTGTAATATAATGTTCTCTCTTATCTACATTATTATTATCATTGTTTAGGTTAATTTTATCGTGTTTAATCCGACTTTTTACATTATCATTGGTTGGGTTAATTCTATCGTTTTTAATCTTACTAATTCTATCTTTTTCTCTTTTTTCTGTAATATTATTATCATTGTTTAGGTTAATTTTATCATTTTTAATCCTGCTTTTTGAATTATTATTAATAGTTTTATTTATTTTTATATTACTTTTAAGGATAGTGTTTTTATTTGGCCATAATTTTGAAAAATATGAAAGAATGTAGCTACGCTTCTTTTTGCCTTCATTATAACCAATTTTGTTAGTTTTTTCACTGTTATGGTTAATATTACTATTACTATTATTATTATTATTATTATTTTCATTATTATTATTTTCATTTTTTATATAAGTTATATTACTGTTAGTGTCTCTAATATTATTAATACTTGGTTTAACATTAGTATTATTCTTATTAATATTATCAGTTCTGCATGCAGAATCAATTTTTTTATTTTCACTTACATTTATATTTAATTTGTTATATTTCTCTTCTAGTTTCCTTAATTGCTAGTATCCGATTTTTTGTTTTCTTATGCTTAATTTATTTTTATACAGTAGACATGATCTACTAAAAGTTTTATGGTTAACATCCAACCCCAAACTGAATTTTTCGTTAGATTTTAAGCAATTAATGCATTTATTACTTTCCTCTTTTTGGCATTCACTTGTTTTGTGTTGTTCGTGGCAGTTCAAGCATTTTTCTTTATTCGTATATTTCGCAGCCCTATGGTTAAATCCTTTACATTTATAACATATAGAGACTTTTATGGCATCAAAGACCTTGCACCTTTCCCAACCAATACATAATTTTTCGTTAGCTATTATTTTTGGGAATGATTCTTTATCCACTTCTATAATTGCATTATATATTTCTTTGTTGCATTTCTTCACTGGATATATCTTAAATACTTTAAGTTCACTCATTTGTAGAAAAGAATTTTGTTTTTTAAGTTTTTCCAAAATATCATTTTCACTACATTTATTATTCATGTGCACAATCTCTATATTAGGTTTAATGACCACAGGTATTTTGATATCATAATTCTCTTTCACTTTTTCTTCAAATTCCTTTTTAATATTTTCACGATCTTCGATGGTTTCCGTTTCTATTAAAATCATCCCATTACTTTTGTTTTCAATATTCTTTATTTTCAAATTATTTGGATCCACCTTTGTACTTAAATCACTTTTTGTTTTTTTCAGTTTTCTACTTAGGTAATTCGTTCTTGATTTTTAAATTTACACTTGCATTTGTATTTTTAATTACATCAGCAAATGACACTGTGTGACCCATATTCGAATTTATATTATATGTGACATTAATTATTTTGCAGACCTCATCTTTTTTTTTAATTGCACTAACAAATTATTCACTCACTTTTCTGTTTCAATTTTGAAGACTTCAGTAAATTTTAGCATTTCTCTATTTCTTTTTGTTGGCTGGCTTTAATTTCTTCCAATCTCTTCATGTAATTAGTTTCAATAGCCTTAAGTAATTCAACGACTTCATTTTCATTCTTTTTTATTGCTCGTTCAAATTCTTCATTATATTCCTTAAGGTACGCATTATTTTTGGAAACTGCACTGTCCATGTTTTGTAAGACTAATTCAACATTTTGTATATATTGAATACAGTCGTCACAAATAAACTTAATATTCTTGTTGGTGTATAGTAAGTTCACCGTAGATTGATCCATTCCTGAACATTTTAATGCCTCATGATAGAATTTCTTACACACACCTGCATATTCTATACCTGTTTCTCCTTTAATTTTTAGTTTGCACTTTTGGCACGAAGCCATCTCGCGTAATTAATCTATATATAATTTTTTTTTTTTTTGCTTAATTGCTGATTAGTGCTTTTTTTTATCTTTTATTAATTAATATAATTATAATCGATAAAGAAAAAGTGAACACATCCGCACCGTACTGTAGTAAACGAATTACTGATGTGATACATTTTTGTTTTCTATACATATCACCCAATTCAAGTGAGCAAGAAACTGTTATGGAAATTGAAAACCTTTCAAACCAGATCAATGAAATTCTCTATTGTTATCCTGAGCTTGAAATTGTTCTGGCGGGGGATTTCAATGTTCATAACAAAGACTGGCTACATTTTTCCAGTGGCTCTTCTCCGAGTCAAAACTCGATTGGGAAACAAGTTGAATTATTTTCCACTCTATTTCACCTTTCTCAACTTGTTAAAAATTCCACTAGAATCCTTGACCGTACCGATCAAGAAGGTCACCTCTTGGATCTGTTTCTAACCACACATCCTGAAAAGTATGTAGTTTCAGTTGGTTGCCCCCTGGGGGGCTCTGATCACAGTTTGTTCAATACAAGCTTTCAGGCAGGGTCGGTGTGCAACCAAAGGTCCCTTCCCAAAAAATTGGTATGGCGTTATAACCATGCTAATTGGGAAGGTCTGAACAATTTTTACAAACCCTTTGACTGGTCATTGTGCTTCCGTGGTAGGAATGTTGACTTTGCAAGTGCGATTAGGGAACCATTCTATTTTGAATGAGATTATTTACATCTCCCACCATGAAATCTATTAAACGGAAACCCAAACTTAGTTTAATCGCATTTGCAAAGAAGCCACTTTACAAACAGAGGAAGCCTTCAAAAACTACCGGGACAGTGGTGTGGAGACTCACAGGGCCAACTATATAGTGGTTCAGAATAGATGTAAGAGAGTTATCAACAAGCAAAAATTCTTGTTCAACCAAAGGTTGAAATGATAACTAATACACACGCCCAAGAATACACGCCCAAAAGTCTTTTTGGACTTTTGCAAAAAATTTAAAAGAGGACCATAGTGGGTCTTCTTTTCCTCCACTTGTTGATATAAAGAATCACATCGTATCAGATTCAAAAGAAAAAGCGAATTTGTTTAGCAAACAGTTCGCTGCTAACTCGTCACTGCCTCAGTCAATTCAAAGACCTCCATCTATTCTAGAAGTTGGCTGCTCCTTTGAAATATACTTTAGAACGCAAGCAGTGATGAAAATCTTGAAGAATCTTGATGCAAAAAAATCAGCCGGTCCGGACGGTGTTAAGACTACCGTCCTCAAAATACATATACTTCCATTTCAAAATCTCTGCGCAAACTTTTCCATCTTTGCTTTACTTCGGGTATTCATCCTACCCAATGGAAGGTTGCACATGTTTTCCTAATTCCTAAAAAAGGCAATAAAAGCGATCCCTCTAACTACCGACCTATTGCTGTTACTTCGGTCCTCTCCAAAGAACTGGAAAAAGTTATAAGCTATAAGCTTTTGAAATATCTAGATCGTAAAGGTTTGCTTCATGATCGACAAGACAGGTTCAGAGCCCGTCGTTCAATTGGCGATCTCATGACCTACCTGTGCGAAAATTTTATTATCAGTCTTTACCATTTCAGGCGAATCTGATGTTGTGTCTTTGGATATTTCTAAAGCTTTCGATCGAGTTTCGCATGGTGCTTTATTGGCAAAATCTAAGTAGGGTTTTTGTTAAATGGATTGGAGACTTCCTTTCGAGTCGCACGATTCTTGTTCTTGTCGATGGATATTCATCCAAAGATTTTAATATAAATTCTGGTGTCCCTCAGCGATCTTTTTTATTCCCCAGCCTTTACTCTTGTTGCTTCCTATGAATTTCATAGCCGCTGTAACATTAATCATAAAATTAAACAGCAAAAAATTTCACTATAAGTGAATTACACAAAGATTTAATTAAAATCCAAAAATGGGGTGAAATCAACAGAGTTGATTTCAACACTAAAAAAAATCCAATGCTGTTTAGTCTCGCGAAAAATAGCAACAACTATTCCGAACCTTTTTTTTCAGGGAGAAGCGTTCCAGCATACGGAAGACTTGAACATTTTGGGGATTGAACTAAACCAAAAATTGACTTGGTCAAATCATATTTTTGGAGTAGCTACGGACGCTGCTAAATGTTTGGGTTTCTTGTATCGCTGCAAAACTTACTTCTCATCCTCTGATCTCCTTAATATCTAAAAAAACTTATATTAGGCCGAAAATGGAGTATAATGCACATATTTGGGCTGGTGCTCACATTACGGCACTGGATATCTCGATAAAGTCCAAAACAGAGCTATTTGTCTTATAAATGATCCTAGTGTTACCTCAGCGCTCATTCCACTCAGCCATCATCGCACTATTGGGTCACTGACCTTGTTTCATAGATATCTTGTAGGGACTAACATCTGTTGTAAAGAAATCAAACAAATAATGCCTCCATTCAAGATTTTTCAACGAGAAACAAGGAGAGAAACAGATGCTCATCCCTACACAGTTGAGCTAGCCAGATGACGTAACACGGCTTATGGAAATTTGTTTGACATAAGCCCATCTCGTTTATGGAAACATATTCCACCAAATGTGTTCCCCAAAGTTTATAACGTATATATGTACGATTTAACTAAATTTTAGAAGAACATTAACATCTTTCTTCTAAATATCCCATCCAGTTTTCCCCATCCGCCATAATCCAGATATTCCAAATAACTTCCACCATAATTCTAAATCCCTCCATATCCTAATCCCTGTAACCAAACTGTACATTTGTATTACAGGTTCCCTCCTAAAGTTTGGTTCAAAAAGAGTGTGGTTTTGATGTGTTAAAATCATACACTACCCAAAGGAACACCGCAAAGTTTCAATAATTGAGTTTCGTGCTTTCCATTCCCTCGCAAAAAAAAAAAAATAAAAAATCTTGTATGTAAAAGCTCTTATGTAGGCTTTATAGAGAAAGATCTCTGGGAGAAAACTACGCTCTACAGCGAGAGAGAAAACCCAAACTTTTTGCAGCGTTATTAGTTATATCAAAATTATGTTCGTTCCATAACATATTTTGGTTAAGCTGCATACCTAGAATGTTTGAACTTTCAGACCGCTGTATGATTTTTCTCTGGAATCTCAGAATAGGGGTTATTTGATCTCTTTTGCAAGAGATGTGACAGCTTTGAGTCTTAAGTGTTAAACTCAACTCTGTGAGCTTTACCCCAATCAGAAGTTTTTTTTTTTTAGCCATCAGATTATTCTTTAAACTGAGTGCGGCAGAAGTTGCATTTGATTCTTTTAAAAAGTCTAAGGATGCCACCAAAGTACTGTCGTCCTCGATACTGGATTGGATTGAGAGTGGAAGGGAGCAAATCATTTATAAAAATCAAAAAATAGTGTGTGATAAGGCCTAGCCTAGTTGAACACCAGCATTTATTTCAACAGTTACGGACATACGACTATCGAGAAGAACACGAATATGACTATTCGAAAGGAAATTCTCATTCCATGTACAAAAGGGGCCACCTAAACCGATTGCCTGACATTTACTCAAAAGAGCACTATGCCATACTCGATCAAAGGTTTTTGAAATGTCTAGAGCCACAACCTCAGATCCACCAGCGCAATGAATGCTAGTGTTAAGCTTCTTGTAAAAGCAAGTTAAAAGATCGTCTGCGGCTCGTTGGTTTCTAAAACTATATTGCCGATCGTTTAAAAAACGTGAGCTACTCAGAAATCTCAAAAGTCTTTTGTTTATTAGGATTTGCATTATTTTGGAAAGGACCGAAGTGATGGCAATTGGTCGGTGGTTTGAGAAAAAAAGATTTCGCAGAGGTTATGAAATGGGAAAGGCAATATGTGTACGAATTACAGCTGGTTTTCCGTCAGGACCTGAGGACTTATTAACATTCAGTTCTGTAAAACTTTCATTACCGTACGAGTCCTAAAGTAAATTCTATGAAGAATTTTAACCATTGAGCGATCAACTGAAGGGAATACTGGAAGTATTTTAGTAGTAGGAGGGAGTGTAGAATTTGCTGCAAAAAATTTTGCGAACAAATTAGCTTAAACCACTGAATCTGAGATGATAGACCTGTTGTTATCAATCAGCGGTGGAAACGAAGTTCCGTAAAAATTGCTCGTCACATTTTTTGCAAAAGTCCATAGCTTTTGAAGTCATGGAGGGTGCTGAAGGCCACGTCAGAACGTATATATAAAGCGACTCCTCGATGTGGGATGAAAAGCGGAACTAAAGTATAGCCGTTGATACTATAAATAGTGTCATCGCCTTTAACCTGAGTTTCGCTTAGGGCTAATATAGCTGATTTTTCCGATTGGAGGTGAGCTTCAACTGTTTGAAAATGACATGCTAAACCTCTGATATTACAAAAAAAATTAAATTAAAATTTGTAACCATTTATACAATTTGTAAGCGGAATGGAAGTTGAGGACAAATATTTTTTTTTTTTTAAATAAATAAATCAATCAAATTGAAATTTGTATAGAACAAAAAAGAAAAAAAAATAATAATCAAAACGTACATCAAACATTTTACACAAAAAATAATTAGAAATATTAAAAAATGCCAGTACTAAATAAATGGCAAACATGCTAAATGAATTCCGAGGTACAACAGTTCTTAGTACTTTATTGTACACAAGGAGATTTTAACATATTCACCATGTGTTCAGCACGGACATGAACCTTCGTAAAACATATATTATACTATGTTTCTTTTTCCCACTTGCAGTTTAAATTATTTGTGTAAAACACATTTTATAATTTTTATATATTTTTGCAATATTTAGAAAAGATTACAACTACAATATTGATTAATTAAATAAAAAGTGCAAACAATTGTTGGCAAAAAAAATTTGGTATATATTAGTTTAAAAGTAAATGGGGGAAAAGGAGATTGACCAGCGTGTTTTTCTTTTTATTTTGATATTTTGGTCTATTAAATTTGTTTACAAGTAGAATATTAAAAAAAAAATAAAGAATTATTTATCTAAAATAGTAAAAAAAAAATATTCACAAAATAGTTTTTTAGAAAAGCAAAAATTATAAAATATAAAATAAATTCAGAACATATTTTAAAATTAAATTTATAGAATAAAATAAATTTGCAAAAGAAAATGAAAGTTAATTAATATGAATTTTTGTACAAATAAATAAACAAATGTGTGTTTTTACTTAAATATTTAAAATGAGAGTTAAAGTTAAAAAAGTGATTAAAAGTAAAGTTCAAAATTAATAAAGTTTCTTATTCAGTATTGAAATGATAAAATTCAGTTGGTGTTATGTTGAATTTTTCATTTATTCAGCCGGTGCAAATTCATCTTGGTAGCCATGACTGTAAATCTGATATTGGTAATGATAAGAACATTTTCAATTAGTTTGTTAATTAGAAACTCAAATTTCGATAATTTGGTTTAATTGTTGTTTTATTTTTTATTTTTATTTCTTATTTTGTTTTGGGTTTTTTTTTTTTTTTAGGAACAGTTTATACTCGTAGTTAAATTAATGTTAAACTTGAAGTAGTCTTAAACTTGAAACATATTTTCAATTCACTTTTTATAATTATAATAGTTTTGGTAATTTAGCTTTATTTTTATAATTTTTAACTTTTATTTTATTTTTTAAATTCATCTTATAAAATTTAAATATGTATGTATATTTTAAAAATAAAGATATTAAATTAAGGAAAAAAAATACGACTGTGCGGAACGAATTATTCCACAAAATACAATATGTTCACAAGAAAAATTACTTAAATAAAAAAAAAATTATCAATTTGTTTTTTATTTTTTTTAAATATTTTAAAAAATTTCAGTTATCAAAAAGGTATTGTTAGGTCTCGAAGTATATAAAAGTTATGAAAAAGTAAATGTTTTTAACCTTATTCCATCAATAAATATATAATATTATTGAAAGGAAAAATTGATTAAATAAATACAATTTTTCAGTAAAAAAATATTTAAATTATTTGTGATTTAAAATAAAATCAAAAATTTTTCAATAAAATTTTTTTTTTTTCAGATAATTATTGTGGGGCTAGACTAGTTTCGGTTTGCAAAGGTCCGCTAATCGTCCACACTTTTGTTTGTGAAGTCAGAGCTATAAGTACAAGGACTTAGGTTATTAGTTTTTAGCACATGTTCAAAAAATTTTGTAAAACTGTGCCTAATAGCTTCACTCTGTCCGTCCGTATGTTTGGAAAAACTTTAACGCCGTTTGAAATAAATTAAAGAAATTTTAATCACGGGTAGGTATTGAAAAAAATATCTTTTAAAAAGTTCAAGTTAGGGTCTTGCAATTTTGGGAGAAGTTGGATCTTCAGAAATAGTAGGAGATGGGTTAGCAAATTTTTTTTTTAAAGCTCTCGTTTAGGAGCTATAAGGAACATTTTTGCTTAGATAATAAAATTCTAGGTAAAATTCCAAATTTTAGTGGAGTTCACAATTGATTTCCTAGAACCTAAAAGAATGGAAGGGTAGGGTCGGGAGGAGGATGGGCAGATCCTCATCATCATAAGTTTGCTTAGCCAAAATAAATTTGGGAACCTTCACCATTGCAGGGCTATTAGGACTTAAAAATTTAAACTTTTATGTTTTTATAAAACAGTAACTTAATCACCAGTGTAAATAAACATTTGTCTTTATAAAGTTTATAAAACCAGTTATTTTTAACCGTTTTCGGATTGAAAATAAACTTAACAGAATTCTTGTTATAACAATTTAAAAATAGGGCTTTTACCTATTTAGGGGGGAGGGGGGGCTGTACCTCCGCAACGGGTGGAGCTATAGAAAAAGTTTTTCTATGAAATTATTTTTTTCCAATACCTACCCGTGGTTAAAATTTTTTTCCTCCATTTCAAACAATGTAAAAGTTTTTGGAAACATACGAACAGACGGACAGACGGACAGATGGACAGATGGACAGACGGACAAACTTCTTTATTAATTTTAAACCGTTTTATAGAATGGTTAAACGTAAACTAATTTTACAAAAGAAAATTTTAAACATAAATTCCAAATTATTTTCATTTTAAAATTACATAAGATAAATTTTTATTATATATTTTCTTTTTCATTTACTATAAGTACTTAACTTAAAAATTCGTAATTTGCTTGGTGGCGCGAAATAAAGCCATACGAAATAAAGCCATAAAATGACATAATGGCTTTTTTTCGCATTCAAATGCGAAATAAAGCCATATCGAGAATTTTTTTGCGTATGGCTTTATTTCGCATTTGAATGAAAAAAAATAGAAATTGATAATTAAGTGCAGTTATAAATGATAAATACAGGGTGTTTCGCTAATAACCTGCCATAGAACTAGGGGTTATTCTAGGGTTCAAAACAAACAAAAAATGCTTCTGGAGGTAGGGTCTATTCTCATCCGTTTGGGAGATATGGGGCTTAGAAAAATTGCTGGGGGCCTAAATAATTTAATTTTATAAAATTGGAACCCTATGTGATAAAATAAATCCAAGTATTAAATTAAAAAGCCTAATAAATTTTCTTTCTAAAATTTTATCAACGAGATTTCTGGACCCCTCAGGACCGGATTTATTGGACCGGGAAATTAAAAATTACCTATTTTTAAATAAAAAAAATCATTTAAAGCTTGTTTAATTAATTGCTTGTTTAACACTGTAATAAAACATGTTAAATAATATTATATTTTCATTACCCCCCCGCTAACTGAATTATTGAAGCTAGATTTTGGATCCAACACTAAAATGAAAAGAATGGTATAGGAATTCGGATACCTAATTCATTCAAAAAATTAATAAGTTCCTAATTTTTTTTAATACACTGTAATAAAACATGTTAAATAATATTATATATATTAATATTAAATTTATATTTTTTGAGCCATATGGCTTTATTTCGCAATTGAATGTGAATTAAAGCCATACGCGAAAAAATTGGCGATATGGCTTTATTTCGTATGGCTTTATTTCACGGCGCCATTTGCTTAATACAAAAAATATACTGATAATCAATAATATACTTAATATCGGTTTCCGATATTGCGACATACAAAAAGAAAAGGAATTCCAAAGGTTGTAATTTGACACTTAAATTTGACAAGGGTTTTGTTTCCAAAACAATATTACATCATATCTAATATATATAAAAGCGAAAATTTGTTTGTTTGTATGTATCGAATAGACTCCTAAACTGCCCAGCCGATTCTCATGAAAATTTGTTTATAGTGTTTTTTGGGTACGGAGAGAAATCGTCGCTTAAAAATTTTGCTTTAATGGACCGCCAAGTTGCGGCTGTGGTGCAAGTTTTAAACTTTTTTATTCTAAAATAAAAACAGTTGGACCAATTGACTTGAAATATATATTGAAATGAAAAATGAAAATATATTGAAATTTTGTATACGCGATGCTCCTTGAGAATTGAATTGACACTATTAACAGTTTTGGAATTTGTTAACCCATGTCGGCCAGACGGTTGGTCAAAAAAAATTTTGGGTCCAAATTTTGTCTGATTTTACAAAATACTGCTTTGGCTAAAAAGAAAGCCCCAAAAAAATTTTTGTTCAGTTCCATAACCCATTGCGACCCAACAGCTTTTTATAGATTTTTTCAATACTTTAGTCTAAATTAGAAACTATTCGACCGATTTTCTTCAAATTTTGTATACGTGTTCGTCTGTGATAATTGAGTTGACACTATTAACAGGTTTGGAATTTGTTAACTTAGCCGGCCCGACGGTAAGTTTTGAAAATTTTGAAAAACAAATATTGTCCAATTTTGCGAAATACTACTTTTGTTAAAAAGAAATCCTAAAAAAATTTTTTGTTGATCTCCGTTAATACATTGAGGCCCTACAGCTTTTAATAGGTTTATTCGTTACTTTACTCTAAATTTGAAAAGATTTGACCGGTTGACTACAAATTTTGTATGCGAGAAGCACCTTAAAAATGGAGTTGAGTCTGTCAACAGGGTTGGTGCTTGGTAGCACATTTCGGTTCTAAGATTGGTCAAAAAAAACTTTTTCAAAGTAAATTATGTCCAATTTTAGAAAATAGTACTGCTTTGAATTACAGAAAGTTTCAAAAATTACTAGAATAATCCTGGAAAAATCGTTTTAAAAAAATTTCTTTCATACATTTTAAAATTAACATTTGTAATTTTTGTATTAACTTTTTGCAGTAACATCAACTTCAATTAAACCTCTATTGAGAGAAAATTGTATTATATATATAAAAAAAATATATTTGATGCGTTAGGCCAAGAGACTTATAATTGTTATTTATTGCATAATGAAGTTAATTATAATTTATTTCTTCAGAAATATAGATTAAGGAAAATTTCATATGATAAAAAAATATTATGATATAATCAAGTATATAAAAAAATTATAGAAATTATATTTAGATAACGAAATTTATGAAATCTAGTTCTGAGAATTTGTTTAAATGATTTTGTTCAAGATTTCGCTTGATGGATATGTAACCATTTCGTTAGATGGATATATGACTTCCCCAGCCTTATGATTTTTCTTCTCCTGAACAAAATATTTAGTTATATTTTTATTTAGGTTACTTATTTGATTTCTTTTCCTTATTTGAATTTGATAGTAGAGTAAAGCCGGCTAATGTGGACCAGTCGGTTAATTTGGACCACCACAAAATACGAGAAACTAAATACGTATCAAAAAATCTGTGCATGCTAAAACATGCATTATAACCTTAATAATAAAATAAAAAAACTGTATATCGATAAGCTCAGTATTTATGCAACTTTCGAAGTATAAAGTGTTTTTGAAAAAATTTTCGTAAATTTTTATTGTTTTTTTTTTTTGTGTTTTGTGGTTCTGGAAACCGTTACGAAAAAATTTGAATTTGTATATGTCAACTGAGACTAAATAAAAATATTTGTGTTCAATTTGTTTTTTGTAAGTATTTATTTTGATAATTTTTAGAAAATTTTTATTAAAAAAAGTACTGTTCTGCTATTGTGGACCACTTTAGTTCGGCTAATTTGGCACAGTGGTCCATATTACCTGGTAGGAAAATTTAGTGAAAGTTTTTCAAATTTTCTCCTTTTTAAACTATCTAGAATATGCCGAAAGAAAGAAAAATACGGAATTACCACGTTGAAAATTTGAAAAAGGCCGCATAGGAAATTCAAAAAAGGTAATATGGGTTTCTTGAAGGCTTCAAAAACATTTGAAGTTCCGAAAACAACTTTACGCCGATATTGCAATTTAGCTATTGATAAAGATGACTGGAAACCGAAAACTTTAGGAAGAAATCCAGTTTTTTCGCAAAAAATGGAAAGAGAATTAGTAGAACACATTTTAACAATGGAAAAGCTTTATTTTGGTCTATCACGTAGTGACATTCGTATTTTAGCTTACCAGTTAGCCACCAGAAATGGTATAAAAAAAAAATAAATCAATCAGCAGGAAAAGATTGGTTGAAAAACTTCCAGAAACGACACAATGATCAAATTAGCTTTAGAAAACCAACAGGAACTTCTTTAGATAGAGTTAATGGTTTTAATCGGGAAAGTACGAATAAATTCTATGATATTTTGCAAAATGTCTTTGAAAAAAACCACTATCCGGCAAACAGAATATTTAACGTGGATGAAACTGGCATTTCTTCCGTGCAAAGTAATCAAACACAAATATTAGCAAAACTAAGTAAACGGAAAATTGGGGTAATGACCTCTGCAGAAAGGGGATCTTTAATTACCATTGTACTATGCATGAGCGCTGGTGGTTTTTTTGTGTCACCTTATTTTATTTTTCCTAGGAAAAAACCGAACATGAGACTGCTTCATAATGCTCCTTTGGACTCTGGAGTATCGTTTCATCATTCTGGATGGATTCAAACCCAGATATTTACAAAGTGGTTTGAACACTTCATGAAGTTTGTTAAACCTTCCAAAGATGATCCTGTTGTGCTTATTCTAGATGGCCATTACTCACATACTAAAAACCTGGAAGTAATTAATTTAGAAAGACAAAACGGGGTAACAATCATTTCACTTCCACCTCATTCTTCACACAAAATGCAACCCCTGGATCGCAGTTTAATGGGTCCGTTGAAAAAATATTATAATGAAGCAGTGAGACAATTTTTGCGTAGAACAGGTCAAAAGGTGACAATATATGAAGTTGTTGAACTTTTTGGTAAAGCTTTTCCTAAGGTTCAAACAGCAGAAATTGCTTTTAAAGGATTTAAGTCTACTGGAATATATCCTTTTAATCGTTTTATTTTTACTGATACAGATTTTATAGAATTAGAAAGTGCACCAGGTAAATTTTTATAGTATCTATCTAAATTTATTAAACAATGTTGACTAAATATTTCAGAAATTTTGAAAGAAAATGAAAATCCTTCATCAATTACGCTAACTCCGCAAACACAATCACCTCAAGCAGGTAATATAAACTTGTTTATAAGTAAGATCGATAATATTTTGTCATTTATATACAAAAGAGCAAAAGAACTTCCTTCGTCAATACAAGCACAACCACCTCAAACAGGTAAACAAGTCAAATTTCAAATTCAGTGTTTTGTTTTATAATAGATCGATAATAGATATATAATTTATAATCAGGTCCTAGTCGAGCAATAGAACTTGTTTCATCAATACAGGCGCAATCACCACGCTCAGGTAAGGATGCCAGATTTTTTAAGAAAAGTTTGCAAGACTCTAATAACATATTTTCAATTTATATTTAGATTCTTATCTTGTCGTAAAACCTTGGAATATTTCTCCAGCCCCCCAAGTCAAAAAGTTTCAAGGCGTAAAACAGAAGCTAAAATTTTAACTGAATCTCCATACAAAGACGATCTTGAAAATCAACAACAAAAGAAAACACTTATTACACAAAAAGAAAAAGTTAAGAATAACATTTTCAACAAAAATAAGAAACAAAAAAAAGAAAATATGAAACCTACAATAAAAAAGCAAAGAAGATTACGTAAACAAAAACAAAGAAAAATTGAGACTTTTTCTAGCTCTGAAAATGTAGAAAATATTTCGATTCCAGAATCAACTGGAAGTAACATCGACTTAACCTTTCTACCCTCACCAGAAACAATTTGTGAAATATGTTTAAAAAATTTAAGGAAGATGCGTTGTATGTGTTGGTACATTCATATCACCACCAAGTATGCGTTGGAACATTCATATTTATTTGTAAAATGTGCAACGATTTTTATTAGCCTTTATTTTAAATTCTTAAAGTTTTATTGTTGAATTTTTATTTTATTTTTTATATGAATAAAAAAGACTTATCTATGTTTTTGTTAGAATTTAAATTTTTTATTGTCGGTTAAAATGGACCACTAGTCCACTTTACCATAACTGGTAGTCTAAATTACCCTGCCATTTTAAAAAATGAACATTTTTACCTTTTTTACTCTTTTAAACTTAAAAATAAAACGGTTAAACTTAGAAAAAAATTTCATATGCACTTTAAATGACAACGAATTACTGCGTCGCTTTTTTTTTTGTGCGATGAAAATTGACGAAAAACAAAAGAGATAGATCCAGAAATAAGATAGGTGGTCCACAATCACCGCACTTACTCTATATTATAATGATTAAAACTAAGATAATAATTATTACAAAAATAGAATTAATTTGGATTACAATATTATTAATTTTTCTTTCAAAATTTATTAGTTTTATTTCTTTGTCGTTTTGAATTTGTTTTACATGTAAGATTTCTAATTTAATAGTATGATGTATATTTTCAATTGTAATGTAATTCGGTATTACAATATTATGTTTAAATGCTTTATTTTTATTTGAATATTTAAAATTATTAATTTCAATAGAACAGTTATAAAAAAAAATTATATAGCTCTTATTCAATGAATACAAAACGTTATTACAATTATTTGTTAAGTTGAGTTTTGTACATTTTTAACTAATAAAATTCAACTGATCAATTTCTATCGTTTTAACATTACTTTTAGTTTTAGTACAGTTATAAAATGCTTTTACAAAAAGATTTGAGATACAAGCTGAAATTAATTGTAGTTTATTAAAGTATTTTTCTTGATTAAAATAATATGTTTTATTTCTAAATAATATAATATCAGTATTTTCTATATTAATTTCTTCTAAATTAAAATTTTGTCCAGCGTTTTCTTCGCTTATTACTGGGATCCCTAGTATAAACACTAGTTTACTATTCATTATTACTAAAGAACTTTTAATTTTTTGTGTTTTAAGAAAATCTATATCATAAAAATCTATTTCTTCTGGTGTTAAGATAGACTACTCATAATACCATGTTTAGCAAACCCTACTTCTCTTGAAGTTTTTCTATTTTTTCATTTAGAAGGTTAATTATTGTTAGTATTTGTAAGTATTGTAGTTGTTTAGTATTTTCACAAAATATGAAATATTATTTAAAAGTTTATCAATTGTTTTTTATTAACAGTTTTTTATAAATTTATTTTTCTTCAATGTTATTTTGAATGTTATTATTAATTTTTTATCTAGTTATTACTACTTAATATTAGATTGTGATTATTTTGATCGATAGTTTTTAAATGTTCATCGAAGTTGGCCTTCTTCCTCATCCATTCTACCAAATATCCATTTAAGAAATGAACCGCCAACAGTGACTAATACTCTTTTATGTCTATAAGGTATCAATGTTCTAAAATTATTTTTAGTTTTTGACATTTGGGCGTTCAAGGAATTTAAAATAATTTCATCTCCCATCAATTTATACGAAAAGCTTATATAATTATCAATCATGTTGATTGTATACTCAATTTCCTCTAAATCGACTATATGAAGAAGTTTGGCATAGCTTTCAACTATTGAAATATTTTTTAGTTGAATTATGGTATAATCAGATTCCGTCACTAACTTTTCTAAGATAAAATTTTCCTCAGCTTTGGTCAAGAGAGTGATCAAAAGCAGAAGTTGTAGATTTGTTTTTGTAACCATTTAGAAGTACCTTTACTAAATGTTTACCAAAACATTTTGTTTCCTCTAATTTTGCTTTTAATTTTAGTATTTTTGGGTTGTGTTTTATATTGTTGTGAATTTGAGTTATTTACAACAAGTTCATCTTTATTTTGTATTTTAAATTCTTTTCTTGTACTATTAAGTTTCTGTATTTTTCTAATTTTTTTCTTATCAATTAAATTTTTGATTTCTTCTATATTTGCAATTTTCCATTCAGTATATTTATTGGCCTATTCATAATGGTAGAGTGAGTTGTGCAATTATATTTTTAGACCGCTAGGAATATTTTATGTACAAATTTAATTTGAGTTTTTGAGCTTCGAAAATTTGGAGATGTTGGTTTAAAGTACCGTGAGCTCTTTCAATGTTAGAATTAACTGTGTGAGATCTTGAAGGAGTAAAATGTACTTCTATAATCTATATCCTATTCTCTACAGAAATTTTTAAAATTGAGGTTATTCAATTCATTATCAAACATGAGTTTATTTGGTCTTCCTAGGATTGCGAAGCGAGTTCTTAAAAGATCTATAATAGTTAAGGCGTTCCTATCGGGTAATTGTTGAACCTTAAGATGTTTTGAAAATTTATCAAAAGTGGTTAAGAATGTTAGTTTATAGCAATAAAAAACGTCGCCATAGATAATATCATTTCGATAGTTCGGTGTTTCACTTATTTCGAATTTATACATTACTGGTTTACGATCATATAATACGAGATTGCATTTGTCACAATTATTTATATACTTATGTAATATTTCTTTCGATAAAAGTATAATTTCCTAATTTCGTTCCCCTGTGATTTGACTCAGAATGGATTTTTTCTATTGTTTCTAATGCTTTACTTTCGTTTAATAAATTTATAGCTTTGATTGTAGTTTTTGTTATGTAGTTTTTGATAGTTATTGTTATTTAAGTCATTTTCTTCGATAAAAATTTGAGTATATTTAATATATGGACGTTTTATTTCATTATTTTTATTTTTGACAAGATGGATTTGGGTGTAATATTTATCAACGATATGCTCTACTATAAGCATATGGTCATCCAAATTTTCGTTTACACTATGTACTGTAGCCATTTTAGTATCATTTTCATTAACGGAATTTTCTTCAATTTCGTTCTCATTTATTTCTTGTTTGTCAGTATATATCTTACTTAGAAAGTTTGCTACTCGATTTTCTTTTCCTTTCACATTCTCTATATTGAACTCAAACTCATTCAATCTTATTTTCCAACGTTGCAACTTAGAGTTAGGTTTCTTGAGTGAATGTAACCAAGTTAAAGGTTGGGGATCGGTTTTAATGGTAAACTTAGTGCCATATAAATGCGGACGGAAATATTTTGTCGGCCATGTTGTAGCCAGAAGTTCTTTCTCTATAGTTAAGTACCGGATTCATGTTCATTTAGAGTTCTGCTTGAGAAACAAATTGCGTTTCCATCTTGAGACAAGACAGCATCAATTTCAAAGTTCGAGGCATCAATTGTTAAATTAAACTTTTTCTAAAAATCAGAATACCTGAATGTAGGATAATTAGTTATAAGGTCCTTTAATTTTCGAAGGACAATATTTAATTTTGATCGTTTACGTTTATTTTTTTATCTTCTTTTAAATAATTTGTCATGGGTTTGACTACCATAGCATAGTCTTTTATAAACTTACGATAATATCCAGTTATAGCCAAGAAGCTTTTCATATGTTTTCCTGTATTAGGTAGTTTTAGAACTTTAATAATTTTGACTTTATTTTCATTTCGCTTCAAAAAAAGTGTTAATTGCTTCTAAAAGTTCTTGAAGCGAGGTAGAAAAGATTAAAATATCGTCAAGATAAACGACGCATATTTTATTTATTAGATCTTTCAAAATATAGTTCGTTACACGTTAAAAGTTTGCAGGTGCATTTTTCAATTCAAATGGCATTGGTAGAAATTCGCAATGTCCTTGAGGGGTTGAGAATGCAGTTTTGCATCTGTCTTTTTCGTCAACTAAAATTTGATGGAATCCCTTTGCCAAATCTAGTATAGAATTTCCTGTTATAACCTGATTTTTTACATCCGTTGTATGCGTAAGGTTATCACCTTCTTTATAGAAAGATCGCTATTTTTATATATTATCATTTTTCAATATTTTAATTCCTCCGAATTCATATATTCTGTTTTTAAATTATTAATTATATCTGAATAGTTCAATTGAACAATTTCCAATTGAAAAACTCTTTAAACGGACAATCGTCATTAAATTTAACTTTTAATCCGTTTATTTGGAGTGTTTTTTCTAAAAGATCGATTTTGGCACCCATTTATTTATGAGATGTTTTTAATTTAAAAAATCTACTTTGTTGAAAAATGCTATCACCTATAATTGATGTAGCAGCCCCAGTATCGATTAAACAACCGATTTTTTTATTTTCAACTGTCAGTTTAACTATGAGTAATGAAATATTTGAGGCGTTACAGGAAAATTTTCCACCTCTGTATTTTCACTTTCACTCTCCGTTTAGCAGTTACTATTTTACATTTAAAAAAATTAAGACAGTTCGCACTATTTTTATTATTAAAATTATTATTATTAACTAGTAAATTTAACGTCGGGTAATTTTTCAAAATTTAAATTTATATTTTATAATCTATATATACTCGTATGTATAAAGCAAACATTTTTTTTTTGTTTTTATAGCGTATAGGCTCCAAACTTCAAGCTCCAAACTCAGTTCATTATCATAAAAATTTGTATATAAAGGTTTTTGGGTACGGGAAGTGTTCTAGGCTTGGAAGTTGGAACAGTTTTCAAACTTCTTTGTAAAATCCAATAGGTGTGACCTAAATGTTGCCTGAACATTTTATATACGTGTTGCTGTTAGACAATGCAGTTCACTCTTTAATGGACTTGAGATTTGTTACCAATATTAAGATGACGATAAATCTAAAAAATTTTAGAAAATCCACAAACATTTTTAAAACACTTGTGTTGATTTCCGTTAATTTATTCCGGCACAATTTACAAATAATACTTTTGCTTTCAATTAAAAACCCTTTGAGAGGAGCAGAAACGTTTAACCGGGTATTGCATAATTTACATGCAAGTATCATTATACCCGTATGACTGTAGGTCAAAAGGTTATACTAAATTTGCTATTATGTTTGAGGCGCAGAGAAAAAGGAGTGTAGATATAGACTCAAAAGTATGGATCAAATCAGAATTGAAAAGTGAATCAATCTAGCTATGCATGTTAATTCATCTGCACGATAACTTAAAAACTTTTGGAAAAGGTTTTAAAATACTATGTACTCGTATTTGAGCTTAATGTATACGAAATTGAACTTTTTGACTTTTAGATTTTATTAAAGAAAAAAGTAAACCGGATTTTGACAGTGAAATCTATTTTTAAAGAGCAACAAATGTAAAGGAGATAAAAAATAAAGACTTACAAAAAAACCTATAGATGGAACATGTTATGCTACTTAAATTTAAGTATATTTTTATTATTATTAATATTAGAAATGTGTATTTAAAGTTTTTAAATGGAATAACAACTTTGCAAAATTTACGAGCTTTAAAAATATTGTTATAAAACTTCAGAAAAAGTCATTAGGTACCAAAGAGAGCAAAAAAATTAGTTTTATTAAGTAAGTGAGCTTTTGGAATTACGTTAACTTGCGTTAATACTAAAAATTCGAGAATTTCATGGAATTTTTGTGCAAAATGCGTAAACAGGTCAAAACCTAATTACTCTAGTGGACTTCAATATTTAAAATCAATGCTGGTGCAAAATTTTCAATCAAATTCATTTAACCGTTTAAACAAATAAAATTTAAAGAAAACTTTATGGCATTGTCGTGGCAAACGGGTTAATCGACCTCAACTAAAACTTTTTGCAGCCTCTTTTTTAGACTGCAAAATCAACCTGTAAACTTGGATACAAATCGGAAAAACAAATTTATTTGGAGCCCGCCAGGCCGAAATGGTTTAATTCATTCCAACTCAATTTATGCAACTAATTCCGGTTGCTAAGAGGAACATTTTCGCAAAATTTCAAGTCAATCGGTCAAATCGTTTCGGGACTTAGTTTACATATAAGTATTATTATACCCGCTTGACTATAGGTCAAAAGGGTATAATAAATTTGCCATTATGTCATTAGTAGTTTTTGTGAGTTGCCAACGTTTGAATAAAATATAGTCGAAAATTTAGAAAAGGTTTCAAAATCTGCTTTTCAACTTATATTTTATTTTGTATTTACCTGTAAGTTCCATTAAGCTATTCCTCGTTTTTTTAAGATTTTACGAGAGAATGTAGGCTTCTTTTTTAGAAAATTGTTTTAAAATACTTTGTATTTAAGAATAATATACACGAAATGGATTATTACATTTTTTTTTTTTGATTTTTACATTTTTTGCAGCCTCTCTTTTGGACTACAAAAAACATCTGTAAAATTGGACACAAATCGGAAACAGAAAATTTTTTGGAAGCCCGCTGGTCCGAAATGGGTTAATATATTCCAATCAACTTTATACAACTAATTCCGATAGCTAACAGGCACATTTGAAAAACATTTCAAGTCAACGGTTTGACCGTTTCTGCTCGACAACATGTTGAAAAAGTTTCATTGTGCCCTCGTTTCTTAAGGGGTTAACCGAACTAAACAAAAATGTTTGTCAGCCTCTATTTTCGACTGCAAAACAACCCTGCAAAATTGGACACAAATCAGAAACAAAAATTTTTTTGGAAGGAAGCCGGGCCGAAATTGGTTGATATATTCCAACAACCTTTCCACAACTACTTACATTTGAAGAAAACTGCAATTTCACACTGAAATCTATTTTTTAAAAACAAAAACTGCAAAATAGATAAAAAACAAAGACTTACGAAAAAATGTGGAGAAGAAAAATGCTATGTTATTTAATTTTAAAGATATTATTATTCGGATTCTTTATTAGCTTTATTTTTATTATTATTAATTTTATCTCATTTAGCTTTTAACTATTTGAGACTATTTAAGGAAAAAAATTAGTCTTATTAATTAAGTGAGCTTTTAGAATAAAGGTTAACTTGCGTTAATACCAAAAATTTTAAAATTTCATTGAATCTTTGTGCAAAACGCGTAAACAGTACAAAACCAAATTAATCCTGTCGGTTTTTTTAATTAAAATTAAACTGATACAAAATTTTTAATAAAATTCTTTTAATAGTTTAAGCAAATAAAATTTACAAAAAACTTCATGGCGTCGTCGTGGAAAACGGGTTAATCGAACTTAACTAAAACTTTTTGCAGCCTCTCTTTTGGACTGCAAAATATACCTTTAAAATTGGACGCAAATCGGAAACACAATTTTTTTTTTCCCGCAAGGACAAAATGTGTTCATTCATTCCAACCAAATTTATATAACTAATTCCGGTGGCAATCGGTCAAACTGTTTCGACTCGACATCAAAAACATTGAAAAAGCTTCATTGCGCATTCGTGCCCAAACGGGTTAACCGAACTAAACATAAATTTGTGTCAGCCTCTATTTTCGACTGCAAAATCCCCCTGTGAAATTGGACGCAAATTAGAAACACAAAATTTTTTGGAAGTCCGTCGGGTCACCCATTTCGACACCAAATTTATACAACTAATTCCGGTTGCTAAGAGGAACATTATGTGCAAAATTTCGAGTCAATCGGTCAAACCATTTTGACTCGGAATCAAAAACATTAAAAAATTTTCATTGCGCAAGTTATGCATCCTACACCGGATATTACATAACCATATGCAATAACTAATATATTTATAAGTCTAATTACTAACTTTCTTAATATGTTGTTCACCTTTATGTACAGACGCAATGTCAGCAAAATTAAATTAAAATAAATCAATTATATTAAAATTAATAACTGTTGGGAAACCTTTAATTATAATTTTCCCATAAAATATGTTTCGCTGACATTGCATCTTTTTTGATATAAATACCTGTAAAATTTCGATTAACAAATTAATTAATAATTAACAATTCAAATAAACAGTTTAAAATTTAAAACTTGTATTTTTTTATAATAAAAGTGAACCAGTCACTTATTTGGCGCAGTCGGTAGGATAGGCAAACGGTCTATCTTCGTGTAATAATAAAATAACTAATTAATAATATTTTTTTTTATTCTGTGAATTAAGCCATAATTCTACCTAAGGTGAGGCTGCCTTAGGCACAGAAAAATAATAAAAAAAAAATTTCTAATAAAATAGTGAAGTGTGATAGTATTAATAAACCAAAAATTTCAAGGGAATATTGAAATCACCTTGATTATTGTGCTGTCCAGATTATTATTAGCACCTTGCTGTTTCAACGGAATATTGGAATATACAAGGGCAGGTATTGAAGGAATATCAATATCTCACGAAGATTTCCGGAGGATTTTTATCCATTGTTGCCTTCCTGATATGACGTGGATACCCTTCATTTTAATGTAAGTGCTGTTTTTTATTATCATTTGTTTCATTTATGCCTTTTAAAGGTCCGAATCCTTATCCTAAAAATTATAATAAGCTTAGGAAACTTAAATTTACTTGTTTGGAAAGTATTAGTGAAGAAGGTTGTGAGGATAAGGCTAATAGTCGCGAAAACCTAAATAATATTTTACTTTTTCCATTATCTCCATTAAATAATACGTATTTGAGCTTTGAAAATTCCGATTATCCTATAAACATGAACCCAATAAATAATAATAATAATAATATATTAGAAGTTCCAATTGTCCAACCCATCCCACAAAGTCCGAGAGAAAATGTTGTTACATTAAATACAATCGATATTTTCAACTCGGTAAGAGTTCCAGACGCCATAAAAGACCTTCCAAAATTTGAAGGCAATCCAAAACTATTGTTCGAATTCATTAGCAATTGTGAAGAAATTCTTTCAATAATTGCATGTACAGACGGAACTCCATACGGACAAATGCTACTTAGATCTATTAGAAATAAAATTGTAGGACCTGCTAACGAGGTGTTAAATATGTATGGCATCAAAGAAAATTTAATTCTCCATTACTCTGATAAGAGAAATGAAACTTCTCTTATTCGAAACCTTCACGGTCTCAAACAACATAGTAAAACTGTAGAAACTTTCTATAGTGAAGTTATAGAAATCTTAGCAACAATGACAAATTATATTCAAATACATGAAAGAAATTCTGCTATTATAAACTCCAAAAGAGATTTATACACTGAAATGTGTTTAGATGTCTTTCTATCAGGTTTAAGAGAACCTTTGGGCTCAACAATAAGAGCCATGAAGCCACCATCTTTGTCAGTAGCTTTTTCCTACTGTATCAAAGAACAAAATGTTTCATATACTAAATTCGATAATAGTTCTATAAAAAATAGTAATCGTTTTTCACATAATCCCCAACAACCAAAATACCAAAATTTCAATAAACCGCAAAATTCTTTCAATTCAAATCCAAGAAATTCTTTTAATAAACAAAATAACCAATTCAATTTCCAAAATAAATTTCAAAGACAAAATTGGGGTCCTCAATGGACATTAGTACTGGTAATACAATTCAACATCGATTAAATTCTTCAAATAAAATTAGGAATTTCAATCAAAGTCAAAATTTTAGTAATAAAGAATTATTTAATATATCAACTGAATGTTCATGTTCACATAACAATAATAAAAATAATTTTATTAAAAACGATAATTTTCAAAACTTAGATCAATTTTATAATTTCGAACACAATATACCAACTTGGGTAAACAACACTAATGTTGAAGAAACCCCAGAAAATCAAAATTTTCTGCCAACTGCCTCGAACCAGCCATCGGGTTCGTAGATTTAAATAAACACGGCACAGTTCTTCCTTATATAAATATCAGTTCACCTTTTGATCGTCCTTTAAAATTTCTTATCGACACCGGTTCATCCAATTCTTTTATAAGTCCTGATTTCTTACAAACTAAACTCTTTGAAAAAATTAAACCTATATCTATTTCTACCGCTTTATCCTGGACAAACAAAATTTTTAATCTTTAAATTTCACGCATATTTTGACGGACTCCTTGGTTATGATGCACTATCTGCCTTGGGAGCCGAAGTTGATACTGAGAACAAAAATTTAATTACAAAATATTCTATTTTACCTCTAAATTTTAAACCTAATTATATGTCTAATAAATTTATAATCGAACCAAACTCTAAACAAATTTTTAAACTACCAGTTGATATAGAAAGTGGCGATATTATGGTTAATAAATTACAAATAAAACCTAGTCTGTATATACAAGAAGGTATTTACAATGCAAAGGACTGGTATAGTTTTATTGAAGTTTCAAACTTTCTACCTACTCCACAAACTATCTTTCTTGAACAACCTTTAAAGGTTACTGCTTACTCCTCTACTCAATTTATTGAAATTAATAACTTTAATCTTTCTTGTCCAAATTCAAATATTCTTCCTGAAAACTTTTATAAATCTCTTAGAGTTTCTCACTTAAATAAAGAGGAACAAAAAGTTCTACTTAATCTATGTAAAAATTATGATGATGTTTTTTATAAAGATAACCAAAACTTAACATTTACAAATAAGGTTAAACATCGTATTAATACATTTGACGATGTTCCTATATATACAAAATCTTATAGATATCCTTATGTAAATAAGGATGAAGTAAAAAGACAAATTAATGATATGTTGTCTCAAGGTATAATTCGACCCAGCCATTCTCCATGGAGCTCTCCAGTCTGGATCGTTCCAAAAAAATTAGACGCGAGCGGTAAACAAAAATGGCGATTAGTCATCGATTATCGCAAAGTTAACGAGAAAACTATTAGTGATCGTTACCCCCTACCGAATATTACGGAAATTCTCGATAAATTAGGGAAAAGTATGTATTTTAGTACACTTGATTTAGCTTCGGGTTTTCTTCAAATAGAGATGGACCCAAAAGATGTTCAAAAAACCGCATTCGCTGTTGAAGGTGGTCATTTCAAGTACTTGAGGATGCTATTTGGGCTGAAAAATGCCCCATCGACTTTCCAACGCGTTATGGATAATATCCTTGGAGATTTACAAGGAAAAATATGTTTAGTTTACCTAGGCGATATAATCGTCTACTCAACTTCAATTCAAGAACATGAAGAAAGCCTGAGAAAAGTATTCGAAAAACTTCGTCAAGCGAACCTCAAAATTCAGCTCGACAAATCTGTATTCCTCCATAAAGAAGTCGCGTTTTTAGGTCACATTGTAACCACAGAGGGTGTCAAGCCCAATCCAGAAAAAATTAAAGCCATCCAAAAATTTCCAATTCCAAAAACCCAAAAAGAAATTAAATCTTTTCTTGGCCTTTTAGGCTACTATCGCTAATTTATAAAAAACTTTGCAAAATTAACTAAACCATTAACTTCATGTTTAAAGAAAAACAAAAAAATAGATCTTAACGATCAATATGTTCAAACTTTCGAATTATGTAAGAACCTCCTCATTAACGATCCAATATTGCAATATCCCGACTTTTCAAAACCATTCGTACTAACAACCGACACAAGCAATATCGCAATAGGAGCCGTACTATCTCAAGGTCCTATTGGTATTGATTTACCCATTTGTTACACCAGTCGCACTCTCAACGAAACTGAGATTAATTATTCAACAATCGAAAAAGAACTGCTGGCCATAGTGTGGGCCATCAAATACTTTAGTCCATACCTTTACGGTCGTAAATTTCAAATCGTTACTGATCATAAGCCGTTAACTTGGCTTATGAGTCTCAAAGACCCTAATTCAAAATTGGTCAGATGGCGCCTTAAACTTGAAGAATTCGACTACCAAGTTGTTTACAAAAAGGGTACCCAAAATGCAAACGCTGACGCGTTAAGTAGAACTATAATTAGTGAAACTTCGACTAAAATCCCAAATATTGACATCAATATTAATGAAACAAACAATACAAATTCAATAAGATCCTTTAATTCCAAAATTGTTTCCACCATCCCTAGTAATAATCCTAATAATGAAACTATCAATAGTAATTTTAATATCAATCTAATTTCTGACTCATCCTCTACTATTCATTCTGCTATTGAAAATCTTGATGACGGAACACATATATCGGAAAGACCTCTAAATGAATTTAATCTTCAAGTAATTTTAATAAAAACTGATACAAGACCTCCATTCTCACTGGAATCCATTTTTAGAAATAAATATCGCAGAACGATTCGTAGTCCTGCATTTAATGAAGAAAATATAACTGAAATCCTTAAAAAACATTTAGCTCCAAATAAACTTTAAGCAATTTATACAGACGACGAAACGTTTAAAATAATACAAAACGTTTACTCAAAATATTTTTCGAATAGTAAAATCTTTAGACTAATTAGATGCACTGAAATGTTAACAGATATAAAAGAAAACGCCGAACAAGACAAAAAAATAAGAGATTACCATATTAAAAACAACCACAGGGGTATCAATGAAACATTGAACCACTTAAAAAGAAAATATTTTTTCCCGTTTCTTAAAAATAAAATTCAAAAAACAATAAACAATTGTGAAATTTGCAATAGATTTAAATATGACAGACACCCGGTCAAATTAAAATTCGAAAAAACTGAAATCCCTACAAAACCCTTAGACATAATTCATATCGTCATATATACAATAAATAATTCTTTGAACTTAATAATGATTGACAAATTTTCCAAATTCGCATAACCTAACCTTTAGAAACCAGGAATAGTCTTAATATTGTTAAATCTCTCAAACATTTTATAAGCCTTCACGGTATTCCTCAAAAAATCATATGTGATCAAAGTGGTGAATTCACTGCCAACATTTTCAAAGATTTTTGTCTTCAGTACAATATCAATGTTCACTATACTTCTTTTCAACAATCCTCTTCTAACTCACCTGTTGAACGTCTTCACTCCACCATTACCGAAATCTATCGAATTGTTTTAAATAAAAGTAAAGAAAATAACATTGAATTAAATCACTCAGAGATCCTTAATGAATGCTTAATAACCTACAATAACTCTATACACTCTTCTACAAAATTTACCCCCTTCAAACTATTTTATGGAAAAACTTCCAAATTTAATGATAATGTAAATTTTAATAACAAACACGAATACTTAGAGAAATACAATTTATTTAAACAAGAATTATATCCAAAAATTAAATTGCAATTAGAAAAAATTATGAATCAAAATATTGATAAACTAAACAATAAGAGGGAAGATCCTGTTGATATAAATGAAAATCAAATTATATTTAGAAAAGAAAATCGTAGAAATAAAATCACTCCTAGATTTAAAAGATGTAGACTTAGGAAAAACAATAAAGTTACAGTTATTATAAAAAATAATCAAAAATTACATAAATCTAAAATTAAACGTAAACTTAAATTCCAGACTGATACCGCTAGCCCTTAACCAGCGGATGGAAATTCACGACGTCTCTAATAATAATGGCATTCTCCCTTTAAACTTGGTTCGGCAAAAGTAATAAAAACTCATATAAACTTCCTCCATATTGTAAAATTGGAACATTATCAAGAAAACATAAATAACTTAGAAATTTCTATAAATTCATTTGACAAAATAACAGTTTTAGATCAATCTCTAGCAATCTCTAAACTGAAATTCCAAAATTTAAAAGACAAACTATCTAACTTAATGCCCATATTTCGGAAACGAAGAGGCATAATAAACGGACTAGGAACTCTTATTAAAAGTAGCACAGGAAACATGGATGCAAATGACGCTTTAAAACTAAACAAAGAAATCGAAACTATTATCAAAACAGAAAATAACTTAAAGAACAGTATTTTTAACCAAAATTTTTTAAACAATAATATGATCAAACGCTTTGAAAATATCACAAATCACATTAACGAACAACAAACTTCAATAGCTTTCCATTTTAATGAAATCCAATACCAACTTAGGAATTCCATAAAATCCGAAAATTCAAAGTTCAAATATTTCCAATTATTGCAACAAATTAACTACAATATCGACTTACTACAAGAACATTTAAATAATATCGCGGAAGCAGTTATCCTTGCAAAATTGAATATAATATCTAAACAAATTCTAAATCAAAATGAAATTCAAGAAATCCATAATATTTTCCAAAAACAAAATTTAAGTTTAAACTCTGATGAAAATCTCTATGAATTATTGGAACTACAAGCTTATTATAATAATACAAATATAATTTTTAACATACAGATTCCTGTAATTTCTAATGAAACATTTTCCTTCTTTCACATCATAACACTTCCTATCCAATCTACTAAAACTATTTCTTCTAAACCTTTCTTAATAATAAATGATAATACAATTCAGTACTTAGATAAAAAATGTCCAAAAATATAAAATTTATTTGTAAGGAAAATCCACATAAGGAAAAAACTCAAAATTCAACATGTACGAAATAAACCTACATCATGCGAATTACACAACCGAGAAACAGATTTAGAAATCTTTCAACCTGAACCTAATTACATTGTATTAATCAATATTCCAGAAAAAACTATTTTTACAACTTGTGGTATAAGTCATAAAAAACTTAAAGTCTCTATACTCATACATTTCAACAACTGTGAAATAAAAATCAACAACATAACATATACATCAGTAATCAATAGCCATTGGGACGAAATAAACATTCATCCAACCATCTTTAACAAAATCAATTCAACATATTCAAATAGCAAAATACTTTTAAAAAACTTAAATAATTATCAATTTACTGAATTTAAAGCAAATCAACCAACAATAATCGAAAGAAATACTATTTACACTTCACTTTCACTAACTATTGTTACTATATTATTTATAATCATAATCACATCTTAAATAATATTCTACATCCAGTATCAGAAGAAAAAATATCATACCAATTCTATAATACCAGTCAACTTAAACAACCAAGCACTTTAAACGAAAATCAACCCAACGTCTTAGCTGTTTCATCCATCGAACCGACAACTCGATTCATCTGGCGGTAACATCTATCTTAGAGGGGAGGAGCTATGTATCCTACACCGGATATTACATAACCATATGCAATAACTAATATATTTATAAATCTAATTACTAACTTTCTTATATGTTATTCACCTTTATGTACAGACACAATGTCAGCAAAATTAAATTAAAATAAATCAATTATATTAAAATTAATAACTGTTGGGAAACCTTTAATTATAATTTTTCCATAAAATATGTTTCGCTGACATTGCATCTTTTTTGATATAAATACCTGTAAAATTTCGATTAACAAATTAATTAATAATTAACAATTCAAATAAACAGTTTAAAATTTAAAACTTGTATTTTTTTTATAATAAAAGTGAACCAGCCACTTATTTCGCGCTCGTGCCGAAACAGGTTAACCAAACTCAACAAAAATTTGTTTCCACCTCTATTTTCGACTGCAAAATCAACCTGTAAAATTGGACACAAATCGCAATCACAAAATTTTTTGGAAACTTCATTGCGCCCTCATGCTCAAACGGGTTAACCGAACTGAACAAAAATTTGTGTCAACTTCTAGTTTCGACTGCAAAATCACCCTGTAAAATGAGACATAAATCGGAAAAATAAAATTTTTTGGAAGGCCGCCAGGCCGAAATGGGTTAATTCATTCCAACCAAATTTATAAAACTAATTACGGTTGCTAAGAGGAGCATTTGCGCAAAATTTCAAGTCAACCTGTCAAACCGTTTTGACTCGACATCAAAATAACGAAAAAGCTTGAAACGGTTCCCTGTTTTGTTATAAAAACAGCGGCAATCTGAGAATGGAGTTCACTCTATTAGCAGACTTGGAATTTGTTAACCCATACCGACCCGACGATTGTTTAAAAAAAAATTTGTAAGTAAATTATATCCAATTTTTGATAGTAGGTAAAACTTCTTTGAATTAGAGGAATGGTTAAAAAAATGTTTTGTCGAGTTCTTTTAACCGATTACGAAACAAAAACTTTAAAAAACAGTTTGCAAACCCGTTTGAACAATTATCTCTAAATTTTCTATACGTGGCGCTTCTTGACAATTTGGTGGTCCTTGACGATAGAGTTGAGGATGGTGGGATTCCAGCAAATAATGCTAACTGAATTAAAATTTTTATTTTTATTATTATTTAATAATTAGGAAAAGTTTCAAGTGAATTTGATAAATTTGTTGAAAAATTACAAGAATAATTCTAAACAAGTGATGAAAAAAAAACCAAGGGTTTTTAAAAAAGCATATTTTCAAATTTATAATGTATTACACACTAAGTTTAATTTCGGAAATATACACACTGGTGAGAAAGTTACTGCTTACTTTTAAAATTTACTTAAATTTTTTATTTTGAAGCTTTAATAGCCCTTCAATGGGGAAGGTTGTCAAATTTCTCAAGGAGGACCTAACATCATCTAATCCCCTCCCCCTCTCCATTTTTGTAGATTCTAGGAATTAAATTGTGAATTCTACAAAAAGTTAAAATTTTACTTATACTATCTAGTAGAATTATACTATCCAAGCAAAAATGGGTAAAACTGAGAGACACTTTCTTCAATTTAAAGAACCGCTTTTAAATTTAAGAAAAACCTTTAGCACATATTAAAATATAATGTTGGACCTTTAAATTTTGTATAGTAATAAAACAATGGACAGGTATTCAAGTTATAGGTGTTTAAAAATAGCAAAATTTCAATCTTCGAGCCCTTATAGCTCCTTAATAGAGGCTTGACAAAATTTTGTTAACCGATTCCTACTAATTTCTGAATATCTAACTTCTCCCAAAATTTCAAGACCCTAGCTCTAACCGTTAATAAGATATGTGTGGGCAAAAATTTTGAAAAATTGAGTTTTGCATAATATTAAATTTTAGTACCGTATGGGAACCCTAATTTTGCCTTTTAAAAATTTATGAAGCTTATAAAACCAGTTATCGTTTACCGTTTTCAAATTGAAAATATACCTAACAGAACTCTTGTTATAACAATTAAAAATAGGTCTTTTACCAACTTTGGGTTGCTGTAGCTCCGTAACGGTTGGGGCTACAGAAAAAAATTCTTCTACGAAATTATTTTTTTCGTAATATATATCCGTGGTTAAAATTTCTTAACTCTATTTCAAACGGTGTAAAAGTTTTTGTAAACATACGGACAGACGGGCGGACGGACGGGCAGAGTGAAACTATATAGGCACATTTTTACAAAATTTTTTGAAAATGTGCTAAAAACTGTATATATTTGTTTTTAATATTTTAAATTGTGTACAAAAGCATAAAATACAGCATAAAATAAAGCCAAAGTTGAAAGGAATCATTTAAAAGTTTTTTGTTCTAATTGTAAAAACTATTTTCATGCAAAATGTGTGAATTTATTAACAAGTGACGTACACTATATTGTCTCAAATAATAAGGTATTTACATGTATGCACTGCATTTCTCTTAGAAGAAAATCATTAAACATTGGTGCAGTTCCAATAACTCCAAATACGAATGTTAATGAATGTACTCCTACATATTCTAATGCAATTACTACTGAGAAACATTATATTACGCCTGCGCAGAACGACATCAATGTTAGCGACAGCAATGTTAGCAGGGAAAGATAGCAATACAGATATATTAAATAATACTATCTCGAACCAAATGATATTTAATGAGTTATCTAGTTTGAAAGAAGTTAATCTAGTTTGTCTAATTTTATGGCCGAAATCAACTCTCTGAGAAAAGAGAAAGTGGCTTGGGAAGAAAAAATTAACTCATTAAACAATAGAATTAACGTGCTTGGGCAAGGAAAAAAGAAAAAATGCGTAGATATTAAAACAGCGGCAATTGGTATTCCTGATGTGCAACAAAATAATGTGAGATCTAAAGTAATAACTTTAATCTCCAATGAATAGGGTGATCAAATCGGCTGTCCCAAGCAAAAACACAGTAATTGATTCAAATATACTTTCGAGAAATTAAGCAAAACACTAAATTTTGAAGCCTCACAACATCTCTTAAAAATTTGTGGTCTATGTAATTTTTTCTTATAAATTGAATAAGTATGCTTCTTTTTAATACAATTTCGATTCGAATTCTCTTAATTTTGGGTAATTCCGAAAAGCTTTTTTGTTTTAAATGGGTATTATTGAAAATTTAAGCGAAGAAACCAGGTAAAAACACAGTATTTGAATTTACTGTGTTTTTAAAGTAAAGCAAGTATTAATTTAATAATTAAATCTCAAAACAAAAACACAGTAGGTATTGCCTTTTACATTATCATAAAAGAAAAATTATTAAAATTTTTAAATCACTATAACAATAAAACACTTTATTAAAATATAAAAAATTCATTAAAATAAAAATTAAAACTAGACAATAATAATTCATCTGAAAATTAAAACTTAACAAAAATAATTCAATCTTATCTACTAAGAAATTATAAAAAATAATTAATTATAAAAAATGTAATTTAGATTAATTAGTACAAAATATTATGTAATTTGTTATTCTTCTACGTTATTGGTGTCAGAAGTAACTAAGTCTTTTGATGTTTCAGACTCATTTAGATTATTCCAAATTAAACAAGCTTTTTGATTATTGTTTTCTTTTTTTTCTGCACACCACGGTGTTCGATTAAGCATGGAACGTTGTTTATATTTTCTTTTTTCTTTAGAAAGTCCAGTAACTTGAAATTTTCATCGAAATCGTTTTTATATTCAATTGTTCGGCATCCTTTTGTAAATTTTACTTCCACCAAATTGCACAATTTAAAATTTGTCAAAGAATCTTCAATATTTTTCTTTTTCATTAAAGACCGTTTACCTGCCTTGATGAAACTGTTCCAATTTTAAAATTCGTAAATTTTTACTTGAACTTTCTATTGCCTCGCATAGCTCTTGGAAATCATAAATATTTCGCTTCCTGCCTATTTTTTTTTTTTCAATGTTCCCATGTACTCCATCAGCACTCATATGGGTATGACCTTTAGTAAGGAATTTAAAGAGAACTTCATCTGGACCGTTTGGTTGGTTTACAATATTAACCAGCGCAGAGAAAATCACCCAGTTTTTGTTTTGCCCTGTACAATTTATTACATTAAAAATAGAGTACAAAAAGCAAGTAAACATTGAAAAAAGAGAATTAAAAAAAAAACAGTTTAATTTTGTTAGTTACTGTGTTTTTGCTTGGGACAGCCGTTTTGTGATTACACAAAACCGAACTATTTTTCACTTTTAAAACACAGTAAGTACAAACATCGTGATGTAAACAATGTACTTACTGTGTTTTGGAAGCATCATTTTTACTCACTGAGGGTTCAGATCGTAAAAGTGACAACGTAAAATGTTAGGAAACAACATAGTAAGTTGTTTTTTGCTCTTAACTCGAATTTGATCATATTGTTAGTTACTGTGTTTTTGCTTGGTACAGCCGAAATTCTTGAAGGGGAAAATGAAAGCTGCTTTGTTAAAAAAACAAAAGAGACTTTTGCTAAAGCTCTTTCTGTTAATTCAGCAAACAATAAAGCTCTCTCTGAGAATTCAGCTATAAATAATTCTTCTTCCTGAAATGGCCTAAAACAATATAGCATTATTGCAGTTAAATTCTCTTCGCTCAAAACTAAGGAAAATATAATGAATAAGAAATATACATTTAAAGGGAAATTGAATGCTGCAGCTTTTGGTGATGGACGCATACCTATTTACATTAATGATAGTCTTACTGAATCTATGCTTGAGTTGCTGAAAAAAACGAGAGAGGTTAAACAACAATTAATTTAAATATTTATGGGTGAGAAATTCAACTATTTTATTAAAAAAGAAAGAAGGAGATAGGATTTTTAAAATAAAATCATTCAATGATCTTAAAAGTTTAAAATAAAAATTTATTAAACTGTACATAATGTCAAATAATGTAGCAAATTTAGTTGAACTTCCTTCTTTTCTTACTATTGAAATTCCTTCTTTAATTAATAATTTTAATCATAACAGCTTTAATGATAATTCGATTTTTTTGAATTGTAATCAAGATAATGATACATTAAATAATTTTTGTTTTGTGCATCAAAATATCAGAAGTATGCGTAAGAATTTTGACTCTTTATCAGCATATTTATCATCTCTTTCTAAATTTCCCGAATTAATTTTTTTAAGTGAAATCTGGATTTATGATGATAAAAAAAATAATATTGCTATAAATTCAGATTACAATTTTTTTGCTACGTGTAATAACAATTATGCTGCTGATGGAGTAGGTGTATTTGTGAAAAATTATTTGAAAGGTAAAGTTAAATATTCTTGCAAACGTATCGATGTAATTAAATCAAATGATTGTTTAAGTTTAGAATTTTGGATTGATGTTTATTCACTTAATGATCCTTCATTAGCTTTTAAAAATTTTTTTCAAATTCTGTCACATCATATAAGTACTTGCTCTACTAGTTCAGTTAGAGTAGCTAAAAGAGAAGGCTTGACACCTTGGATGACGCAAACTCTTCTTAATAAAATTAAGAGACGAAATAAATCAATGATGGTAAAGAAAATGCATGGTAATATAAATCTTTTTAATAAATATTATGATAAGTTCTGTAAAGAAATCAATATTGACGTTATAAGATGTAAAGATAACTTTTATGAATATAGATTTGAATCCTGTAAAGGTAACACGAAACAAGTGATGAAAAGAACCAAGGCTTTTTAAAAAGCATATTTTCAAAATTATATAGGATTTCTTTCTTACTGAGTATTTTATCATTTTTATACCCTACACCTATAGAATAGGTAAAGGGGTATATTAACTTTGGCATGGTGTTTGTAACCACCTAAAGGAAGCGAGCTAGATATGGAAAAGTATATATATTTGTGATCAGCGTGACCTCCTGAGTCGATATAGCCATGTCCGTCCGTCCGTCCGTATGCACGATAACTAAAAAAATAATGGAGCTATCTTGATGAAATTTTAAATGTAGGTTACTACGACTGAAAGTACGGCGGGGATTGAATATGAGCGAAATCGGCCCATAGGTTCGGATTCTGGACCTTTTAATCGGTTTCAGGGCTAATGAACATATATAAAAAATCACGAATTGGTTGTGGTCGAGTTTAGTTTCGAAGCCAAAGAATATATTTCCTATTTCCTATGTGTCCCCGAAATTTAGACTTAATTCTAGTTCTTCAGCTATGTTCAAAGGTACTTGATGCATTTATGTAAAACTAATTTTTATATTTAAATGAATTATATGAAAAGGTCTGAATTTGTAATTGTATTTTAGAAATACATTTATTGCATATTTTGCTTTTATAAGCTTTTCTATTAGGTATATAAATTAACCATTTAAAATAATTGCAATATTGAAAAATTTGGATTATTAAATATATTATGTTTTGATTAGCTTTTTATCACAAAATTTAATAATTTTAATTTTTTCATTTTGTAATTGAATTGGAATAAATATATTTTCATTTATTTCAAGTTCTTTGTTTTTTTTGTAATATTTTTTAAGATATAGTGTAATTAGAAAATGTTTTTAGTATTATAAAGTTAATTTGGTTAGCCCTGTCTTACGACCAAATTAATAACAGCTTTTATGGTGTTAAAATGACTTATGGATATGTCATTAAATTTGAACCAAATAGGTGTAGGGTATTTCTAAGTCGGTTGCTCCGACTGACTGTTTCTTTACTTGTTTTTATAGAAATATATAGTTAAATCATCACACCCTTCTCCACCACAAGTCACACAAGATTGCCCGCCAATAACTAAATTGCCCTTCCATTAAAATCCAAACACCTTACTTTAAAATATAATTCACTTTTCTTACTTTTACTTTCCTTTTTTTTAAATTCAAAATTAGCTTATCCTACAATTTTTATTATATCAAATTTTAACCTAATTTTAGAAAAAAGATAAAAAAATAAAATGTTCAATGCACTTTGCATTAAAACAAATTTTTTGAAATACGAAACATTTTTGTTTACGAAGTACAAATTGTTTAATGCACTTATGCATTAAACAATTTAATTAACAACAACAAAAACGTAAACTGAAATACGAAACATTTTTTTGTTGCGTTTAAGTTATGTTGAAATAATTTCATAAATTTTTTATAACAACAAATCGATAAAGTAAATAACCTTATTGTAATTTATCGTTTTGCTGATAAGATATTTTAGAAATAAGTTTTAGAATAATTTTTAGTTAAAATAAGAATGTAAAAAGAATTCATTCGATCATTATTACAGTAGATACCAATAAAAAATGTATTTTATAAATTTTTAAATCATTTGTTATTTTATTCCCTTTTTTTTTGAATAAAATTTTAATTGAATTTAAAGCTAGGGAAATAACTGAGATTAATAATCATGTTAATACTTGGTCAGGAAATTAAAAATATTTTAATAAATAATTTTGGCGAAAGAAAGTCCGCTTTTGAAATATTTGAAGAATTACAAAGTGTTACCTTTCGTTTCGTGCTTTTGAATAGAAATATTGTTTGTGCGAAATAATAATCAAAAAAAATTTTTATAATTTTAATAAATAAAAAGTTATATAATTAATAAAATAAATTAAATTAAGTAAACAATAAAATAACTTTTATTTACAAATCTTATAAATAACTTTAAAAACAACTTTGAAAAACAGTTAAAAGATAAGATTACAGTTATAATAAAATTAAAACAATAACAAACTTAATTAATAAAATTAATAAAATAAATAAAATAAATTAATTAATAAAATAAATAAAATTAATTAATTAACAAAATAAATAAAATAAATTAATAAATAAAATAAATAAAATACATTAATTAATAAAAAAAAATAATAAATTAATAAAACAAATAAAAAATATGGCAACTAACAATGGAATAATTTCTCCAAGCGTGTTGCAAACTGCACTGAATAGCCAGCAACAAGCAGCATCAAACAATCAACAACAAGCAGCATCCAATAATCAACAGTCTACAACTACAACAACATCAGCAGAATTATGTTTAACGTTGGACCCGCTGAAGTACATCGGTGACCTCCAGAATTTAGTGGAAAAGGTGGGGAATTATTTAAATTTTTAGAGTTAGTAGAATGAATAATACCTTTAGTTTTAAGATATAATTCAGATAGTCAAACCATATTATTAAATAAAATTAAAGCTAAGTTAATCGGTAAAGCTAGGGGAATAACTGAGATTAATAATCATGTTAATACTTGGTCAGAAATTAAAAATATTTTAATAAATAATTTTGGCGAAAGAAAGTCCGCTTTTGAAATATTTGAAGAATTACAAAGTGTTACCTTTCGTTCTACTCCCGTCGACCTAAATAACCAAATCAAAGCAATTCTTAGAAAACTAAATAATAAAATTAAAAACGAAGCTAATTCTCCATTATTAATTGAATCTAATATTTTAACCGCGTTGCGAATTTTTAAAGATAAACTTCCGGAACCAGTACGTTCCATTTTATTTAGTAGAAATCCAACATCCCTAGAAAATGCAATGGATATTTTGTACGAAGGTAACTACGCCGAATACAATCCATCCAGATATTAAAATAAAAATGATATTCATAGTAAAAATCTCAATACAAATAAAAATGGAGCTTATAGGAATAATAATTATAACAATAAAAGTAATAATAATTTTACAAACAATAATCACGGTAACAATAACAATTTTAGTTCTTATTTCCAACAGCATAATTCTAATTATAATAACTCCACATATAATAGTCGTAACCATTCTCGTAGAACCCAACAAAATTTAATACGCAATCTTCCCAACAATATCAGAACCATTCTAGTAATAACCAAAGAAACTGCGAAACTATGGAGGTTGATCCAACTACCATAAATCGTAGAATTAATACTCTTGAAACACAAACTCAGGGTAACAACGAAAATTTAAATCGCGAAATTGAAAATTTTCACTCAATAGCCTCGGAGCAAAACAGGAACTTCCTTATATAAAGTTACAATCAAAAGGAAGACCATTAAAATTTATTATAGACTCAGGTGCTACTATGAGCATAATGAATAGTGGGGCTATTCTACGGTTTAACTAGTATCCGCGTAGGACCAAATGACTATATATAAAAGATAGCTGGTGTTGCCAGCTTTCAAAAAATATATAGCTTTAATGGCGCATATTATCCTTTAAGGACGAAAAGGACATTTAAAAGTATCCTTGTTATTTTAGTCTATTTTAAAAAACCGTTATAACTAGCAATCTGTTCAATATATATATGTATTCAATCAAAGCTATTAATTAAGATGATGGTCTGGAGAATATTTTAACGTTTATTTGAGGACGATAGGTGCTGCCGTTTTGGAGATATTGCAATTTCAAATAAAAATTTAAAACAAAAAAAAAAAACATTTTGAACTTTCAAAAAAACCACTATAACTATGAAATTTTCAAAAACACCCTGTATTTTTATTATACTGTTAGAAAGGTCTTTTGACACTCTTTCCAACGGTATATAATAAGTATGGTGTATGTTGATAAATAGCCCCACCAGAGACCATGAATGAAAAACTGACACAACAATTTTATTAAAAAATACATTTCATACTTTATTTCTCATAAATTTATTTTGCCTTTTTGTTGGGATGGTGTCATAATTCCAAAAAAAAAATTCCAAATTTACAAAATTCCAAAGAAAGAAAAAAAAATAATTCCAAAAAAAAAAATTCCAAAAAAAAAATTCCAAAAAAAAATCCAAAAATATTTCCATAGCTTTAGCGAGCAAGAAGTTTAGAGTATGTTACAAAATCAGAATTATACGCTTTTTCCAGAATTTTTTATAATATATTTGTCTAGAATGAGGTGTAACAAACGCATTCAATTAAATGTGTTTTGTTGGATGTGTTCAATTATAAAATCTCCTAAAAATATGCAAAAAAATTATCAAAATTATTTTGATGGAAAAATTTTTTGAACAAAAAAAAAAACACAATAATAAAAATTCTGTGGAACACGAATGAAAGAAATTTATGTAGATTGCATAATCCTACCCACATTGCATACTTTTAGGATGTGTTTTATTTTCTCATAATCAATATAAAAAATTAAATCAAAATCTGTAGGTAATAAATTTTAATTATTTTATTGACCTTTCTATTAATTTTATTTTTATTTTAATTTTCTTAAATAACCATTTTTTTTCTAAAAAAATTTATAAAATTTTATTGATTTAAAGTTTCTTTTTGAAAATCCTTTTGGAAATTTTTAATTTTTTTTTTTTTCCAACTTTCCTAGAAAAACTGTATTGGTACCACCTGGCTTTATTGTAAATATTTTGAAAGTTATGATCTAAACTTTATTTATATTTTCATTCATTTATTCATTCAGATAATTTTTTAAGCATCTAAATTTTCCACCACCATTTTTCCAATAAAACGTATATTTCTTTTGATTATTGGATATTATAAATTTGAACTTTCATTTATTATTTAGTTATTTTTAGAAAATTCAACATTTCCTTTAATTGTGTCTATTTAGTACAAGTGGAATTTGGGTTTTATACAATTCGACCACACCATAAAGTAGGCGCTTCCCACCCTTAAAGCTAAAGTTATTTTATTTAAAACATTAAACTTCTTAATTAAACAACTTCGACATTAGATATGAGTATTATTATTATTATTATTATTATTATTATTATTATTATTATTTATTATTATTATTATTATTATTATTAATATATTTGTCTAGAATGAGGTGTAACAAACGCATTCAATTAAATGTGTTTTGTTGGATGTGTTCAATTATAAAAAAATAAAATATTGACGTTTTGTTGGATGTGTTTTATTTTAGAAAATAAAATATCATAAATTATCATAAGCAGGCCAAAAAATATTTTATTATTATTAATATATTTGTCTAGAATGAGGTGTAACAAACGCATTCAATTAAATGTGTTTTGTTGGATGTGTTCAATTATAAAAAATAAAATATTGACGTTTTGTTGGATGTGTTTTATTTTAGAAAATAAAATATCATAAATTATCATAAGCAGGCCAAAAAATATTTTATTTATTTTTAATAAAAAAAAAAAAATTTTTTTTGAAATAAAATTTACTTATTAGTTTATGAAAAATTTCATTTCAGTTTTAAAAATCACAGAAGATTTTCTGGAAATTTTAAATATATAGTAAGACATTTTGTCAATAAAAATTAAGAAGACAATGCTTTACAGGAACATTTGTGTAGTTGGTCTTAAAAATTTTCAGTAAATATCTGAAATAAGGGCGAAAGCCAAATGTATGCTTTGATGCATTGCTTGGTTTGCTTAAGCAAATAAACCAAAAAATGTATTAAAGTAATTTCAAAGTTTCCCCTCATCTCGCTCTCAACTCTACCTCATCTATCTCTCATCCCTTCCTTCATAACTTTTTAATTATTTATCTATTTAAAAGTTAAAATGGAAAAAAAATATGTAACAACTGACGGTTGGGAAGTGGGTTCAGGTATACAATACCTCTGAGTTCAATGCACCATAAAAACCAGACAAAATAGATTTTAAACTTAGTTAGGGTTAGGTATATTAAAAAAATTTCAAATAAAATTTATAATTTGCATTTGATAATGCAAAACTCAATTCAAAAATCAACATTTATTTAATACAATTTCACGTACATATAAATAGATACATTATTTAGCATGTTGAATAAGTACATTATAGAACGGTTAGCCTTCAAACAAGTATTTTGATTTGAATCTAAACAAAGGAAACAATATAGAATGTAAGTTACCAAAGTTAACTATAATCTCCTAATCTAAAATTGTTTTATTATATTTTTTATAAACTATAATCATATTTCTTTTATTGCAAAATGCATGATAAGCTAAAATGCTTATAAAATTAAATTAGAACAAAGAACTCTGTTGGTTATTTTATCAATACAAAAAATACAAAATGCGCTTTGTAAGCATTTTTATAAACTGACGCTTTCAAGTAGAGGTACAAAAATTCAAATTGTATTTTTAGTCATAAGTTTCGCTTGGTGTAATAAACACATAATTTTATAAAAAGAAAAAAAGTCTTTTTATTTAAATTATTTTAAACAACTACAGTTTCAGCTGCAGCAGGAATTAACTGGCGCCCGAGCAGGGACCCTGGATCCAAGGGTCCAGGGACAGGTAGACGAACTAGCAATCACAATCGAGTGATGATCTGGGAATAAAAAGGAAGCATAGAAAGAAACAAATACAAGAAATTAAAAATTTTTTTTTCCGAGAAATTTTTTTTTTATTTTATTCAAATCTACGAGAACATCCTTATAAATAAAAAAATATACAAAATTTAAAATAAAAAAAACTAAAACAAAAAATTATATTCTTTTAGCTTCATAAAATAAATATTTCAAAAAGATCAAGGGATCCTTTTGCGGTTGCGAGCGGCAAGTAGGGGGATGGGAACTACCCTACCCGAATTTAAATCCGGTGATAGACAACAGGGAAAGAGGCCCCTTAGTAGCGGAAGCAAAAAGGAGCTGCGTACAGATCCAGCAACCAGCAGCCACCTGTTTAGCCAGGGTTTAAAAGACCGCGGTCATCTACCTGTGAAAAAAACAAAAATGCTGATCTTGTTGAAACTGTAAGTTTTACCTTTTTTTTTATTACATCTAAGTGAAACAAAACGAATCAGAAAAATTTTTTCAATAAGAAAAATTAAAAAGCTTCTAAAGCTAAAAAAGAAGAAAATATTGAAATGAAAAATATTTTTTTGTATAAATAAAAAAAAAAAAAAAAAAAAAGCTTAGAAAGGAAAAACGAAAAAAAATTTTCAAATATTTAAAAAATAAAAATTTCTCAATATTAAAAAAATAAAAAAAAGCTTATAAAGCAAAAACGAAAAAAATTTTCAAATATTTAAAAAATAAAAATTTCTCAATATTAAAAAAATAATAAAAGCTTATAAAACAAAAAAAAATAATAAAAATTAAATGAAAAAAATCAAATGCATAAATAAGTTATAACAAATAATATATTTTTTTAAAAAAGGGATCCCTAAAACTTAAAATTAACGCTAAAAATTGAAATATCGATATAAATTTGGAATTTATAAAATCCAAAAAAAAAAAAAAAAAAAAAAAATCAAATAATAAAAGTTTATTAAATGAAAAATAAGTGATTTATATAAAAAATTGTATGTAAAATTTTTGAAAAATTACATAAAAAATTTTTTTTATTAGTATTTAAGAATTATTATTAAATCACTTATAAATTATAATTGCAATTATAAAAATCTATATAGTAATTTAATAGTTTGTAAAAATTACTAGAATTGTAACTTTTAAGTAACATTTGCATATGCTCTAAAATTTTTATATGTAAATGGTAATAATTATTTTTCTTTTTATCTTTTAAAGTGAAAGAACTATAGTATTTAAAAATTATTAAATATTTATAAATTTTTTTTTACGAAATTTGAAAAACAAATTTAAACTCGAACCTATTGTAATATTGGTTATCTGTCGAATTTTCTCAAAAAGATATTCGAACCTTTTGTGTTGTTCATACATTTTTGTATATTTTTCTTTTCCTTTGGAAATAATTAAAAACTTTTGTGAAAAACATTTTCTTTATCCAAATTTTTATAAAAACAAAAAAAAAGGAAAAAACATTTTTGATAATTTGTGAAAGCTTAACACCCGTTTGTAATACCTTTGTTTTTATTGTCTCTTCATTCTAAAATATTCTTGAAATTGTTACGACTGAAAATATTTATGCTTTTTGAGCAATTACTGTTCGAAAAATATTTTTTTTTTTTTAAAAAAACGCATGTTAGTACCTACCTAAACACATTTTATTCAAATTTATAAAATTTATAAATTTCTCTAATATTTTCTATATTATTTTTTTTATATATTTTTTTTTTTAATTTTTTTTTTTTTTGTTTTTTTTCTCTCTCAACTTAATTTTATTATTGACTTCTTTAATTGAATTTTTTGGATCTCCATTTGTTATTGTTGAAACGATATCTGTTAGGATTACAAAAACTGTCCTTATAGTTAAAAAAGGAAAAAAATTTAATAAGGCAAAAATTAATTTTATTATTGACTTTGGTGTTTAAAGTGTTTACGATTGAATCGAACGAAATTTTCATAATTCTATTTTACTTAACTCTTTATTTTATACTTTAAACGCTTTAGTTGCAAGTTGCGGTAAAATTAATATTTTGTTCATCGTCTTGATCTCTAAATTATATTGAGATTCTAATTTTGATAATTATTTTCAATTCAAAAAGGAAAAAACTTTATCCTTTTTAGAAGGGTTTATACAATATTTGTCCTGTTTATTTTTCGCCTTATTTTATAAAACCTTATTCCTTTTTCCTTTTGTCTTGATCCACTAAATTTTGGAAAGTTTTGTGATATAACATTATAGTTTCCACAATACCAATAATACCCTTTTATACATTTTTGTTTTACAATATAATCTTACTTTAAGATAATAAAAATCTTTCACTGTTTGTAAACATGTCACAACCGTTTAGTTCGACTATGATAGGTTCACCCGAACCAGAATCAAACTCTTTACCAAGAACAGGTGCTAGCACAAGTTCTAACCAATTGCCTGCAATTCTGGAAGAAGAGTCACTAAGACTCACTATCTCTGGAATAATCCAATCTGAACTCAAAAGAATTTTTGAAAATAAACAAAGTGAAAGTTTCACAAATAGAACTCAAACAAACGAACAGTTAGACCAAACTATAAGTATCGATGATAGAAATTTATCCGGTATGGATAAAATACCAGATGTTGTTAAAAGTTTAAGGGAGTTTTCCGGGGATAACGGTGAATTCGGGTCATGGAAGAAAAGTGTTGAACGAATACTAACAACATATGACCACTTGAAAGGTACTTCGAAATATTTTGGCATCCTCAGTGTAGTCCGTAACAAAATTATCGGAAGCGCTGACATTGCTCTTGAATCTTATAACACCCCACTAGATTGGAAACAAATAGTAAAATGTCTTAATATGCATTACTCTGACAAACGAGACTTGGGTACTTTAGAATACCAAATGACTATGTTAACACAGAAGAGTAATAGTATTCAAGAATTTTATCAGGAGGTTTATCACCACCTCTCACTAATCTTGAATAGAATTTCTTCCATGGAATTAGGCCCAGAATCTTTAAAAACAATGGCCGCCTGCTACTTTTTTCAAAAACAATATTTTTGAAGAAGATCAACTAGACCACTACCACTTCACTTCTTTTATATAAAATCTATTCGAACCTAACACTTCTAAACTTAAATTTTATATCTTACCAGAACTAACATCCTTTAACGGGATAATAGGTAATGATAGTCTAAAGGACTTGAATGCCATAATTCATGCAAATGAAAATTTCTTAACTATTAAACCAAATTTAAAAATTTACTTAAAACAATTTACCTCTAACTCAGTAAATAGCATTAATATTAGGACATCTCATCTTAATAAAATGCAAGAAGAAAAATTTAACCATCTTATAAATAATAATCTACACTTATTCGCTGATCCTAATGAAAGTCTCACTTACACAACTACAGTCAAAGGTGAGATTAGAACAACTACTAACGAACCAGTATATTCAAAAAGTTACCCCTATCCTATGTGTTTGAAACAAGAAATCGAAAAACAAATTCAGCAACTTCTAGACGACGGTATAATAAGGCAATCAAGATCACCCTATAACTCACCTGTATGGATCGTTCCAAAAAAAAGGACGCATCCGGTGAAAAAAAATACAGAATGGTAATAGACTATAGGAAATTAAATACAATTACTATAGCTGACAAATACCCGATTCCAGAAATAAATGAGGTTCTTGCCAACCTTGATCAAAACAATTTTTTCTCAATCATCGATTTAAAAAGCGGTTTTCATCAAATACCTTTAAAATCGTGCGATATTGAGAAAACTGCATTTTCAGTGAATAATGGAAAATATGAGTTCACTCGACTTCCATTTGGATTGAAAAATGCACCTTCTATTTTTCAAAGGGCTCTGGATGATATTCTCAGAGACCATATAGGAATACGTTGCTATGTCTATATTGATGACATTATCATTTTCAGTAAAAATGAAAAAGATCACTTTAAAAATCTCGAAACTATCTTTGAAACTCTTGAAAAGGCCAATATGAAAATACAACTTGATAAGAGCGAATTCTTGAAAAATGAAGTTGAATTTTTAGGATTCTTAGTAACTGCTGATGGCATAAAAACTAATCCTAAAAAGGTACAATCTATATGTGATCTACCATTCCCGAAAACACTAAAGGATCTGAGATCGTTTCTTGGTATGTCAGGGTATTATAGGCGATTTATCCAAAACTATGCAGGAATAGCCAAACCTCTGACATCCCTTTTAAGAGGGGAAGGAGGACGCGTATCAAAAAATAAATCAAAAAACATATCTATAATTCTTAATGAAGAAGCAAAAAAATCTTTCGAAACTTTAAAAAACTCTCTAATCTCAAAGGAAGTCCTTTTGACTCATCCTGATTTCTCTAAAGATTTTGAACTTACAACTGACGCGTCCTATTACGCGATCGGTGCAGTACTTTCACAAGAAAAAAAACCTATCACCTTTATTTCAAGAACACTTACCAAAACAGAAGAAGGATATGCCACAAATGAAAAGGAAATGTTGGCAATCGTATGGGCTTTAACTTCTTTACGAAATTATCTTTACGGCTCAAGACGAGTAACGATTTTTACAGACCATCAACCTCTCACATATGCTCTTAGCAACAAAAACAGTAATAGCAAAATGAAAAGATGGAAAGCAATAGTCGAAGAATATAACTATGAGTTAAAATACAAACCGGGTCTCATGAATGTAGTAGCCGATACATTATCAAGGCTTGTCCCTACCACACAAACAAACACTTTGACTTCAACACAGTACAGTGCCGATAGTTCATCACATAATTGTGTTATTTTCACTGAAGCTCCTTTAAATGCATTTCGTAACCAAATAATATTACAATTATCCAATGTAAGTAAACATGAAACGACGAATCCCTTTCCAAACTTTAACAGACATACAATAACAAAATCAGATTTTTCTGAAACAGATTTAATTGATATTTTTCAAAAATATTTAAGTTCAAATATGACAGACATCCTACTAACCCAGAAATACAAAGTACTCCTATTCCCAGTTATGGAGGACACACACTTCATATCGATATCTTTTCGACAGAACGAAAATTAGTCTTAACTGCAATAGATAAATTAACTAAATTCGCACAAACAAGAATTATTCAAGATAGATCAATTGAACATATCCGACTACCATTGAGAGACATCTTATTTTACTATGGCATACCTGAATGGGTTGTCATAGATAATGAAAAATCTCTTAACTCAGCTTCAATAAGAGCAATGATGGAAGATGAGCTAAAAATTAAAGTATTTACAACTCCACCTTATAGGAGTGAAGTAAATGGGCAGGTAGAAAGATTTCATTCCACCCTCTCGGAAATAATGCGATGTCTAAAGGCAGAACAAATAAACCGCACTTTCGAAGAACTTCTCGAAAGATCGGTAAATGAGTACAATCATACCATCCATTCTACTACAGGAAAAAAACCTATTGAACTATTCTTAGGCAGAAGTCCCAATATTACACCTGCAGAATTCGAGATAACTAGACTCTCTAATATAGAAAAGGTTAGAAACAAACAATTAAAGGATGTGAAATTCCATAATCTCAAAAGAAAAAAATTAAAGAATTATAAAAGAGGCCAAACAATTTACGTAAAGCATAACAAAAGATTAGGTAGTAAACTAACAATAAGATATAGGAAAGAAGTAGTTAAAGAAAATAGAAATAGTGTAGTTATAACAGAATCCGGAAAAAAAGTTCATAAATCTAACATTAAAAACTAATTCTTTTAGGTTTTTTCTGCACATGGCAGTATGTGATGTCCAGATACTAGACTATTCAAAATCGCAGCTAGTCAGCATACAATTAGGAAAGGCAAAAATTCAGGAAGGGAAATTTAAATTAATCCATATTACTGAACTATCATCTTTCCAACATGCAGCAGATGAAATTAACGAAGCTTTTAAATCTCATATTCTTACTTCTCATCCACTCTATCCCTATTTAAAACATGAATTAATACAAATACAAGATTTCTTAGTTGAACTTAATCCAAATCGAAAAAAAAGATCCATTGATTTTCTAGGAACAACCTGGAAATGGATTGCTGGTACACCAGATCATGATGATCTTATCATGATCAAAAGAAAAATTAACAATATTTTAGAAAATACTAATAGACAGGTGATCATCAATAATGTTCACAATGAGAGAGTCAATAATCTAACTAAAATCACGAATGAAATTCTAAATATCATTAAAGAAGAAAACTTTCTCCATAATTTATTAGGATTTAAATTACAGTATAAATTGAAATTATTAAAAGAAGAAACCTTTAACATTAAATACGCCATACATTGGGCAAAACTAGGCATTATAAATTCTATGCTACTTTCCAAAGACGAAATAAAGGTCTTAACAGACGTATTAGATAAGGAAAATTTTCCATATTCCACTCCAGAAGAAGCTCTAAACTTCTCTGAAGTAAAGGTAATTACAAACGGGTACTACTTATTTTATATTATAGAGATACCTCTAACTAATAAAGAAATTTATGAAAAATTTTTAATAAAAGTTGTAAAATTTGATAATATTGTAAATCAAATTGAATATGAAAAAATTCTGTTAAATAAAAATGAAAAGTATGGTATCTCAAACAATTGTAAAATAATTAATTCTATATCAATTTGTAACAAGGATAATATTGTAAATCTAAATACCTCTACTTGTCTTGCAAATTTGTTAGCTAGTAAAAATTCAACGTGTAATGTAATCAATAATCAACATATTCCCACTGTGGAAGAAATATCTGAAAGCATCTTACTTCTAAATCAATTTAAAGGCGTTATCAAAATCGATGATAATCAACAAAACCTTTCAGGTACTTATCTCATCAAGTTTCATAATTCTACAATTTCAATTGGTGACAAATTATTCACCTCAAAGGAAGAATTATCAGTTAGAATTCTACCACCTGTACTTCAACCACTTTCAATCAAGAAACAATTTAGAGAACATCTATCATTAGAATTTCTAAGGGATATCCACATGAATAACACCGAAGAAATTAAAATATTACGCTCCAAAAATAATACTGATCAACTCATAAGTTACAGCTCAACAACAGTAATCATAATCATTTTCTTCATAATAATTCTGATCACGAGATTCAAGGCCAAGTTTGTTATTAAAAATAAATCACAAAATAAAGCCGTAATAGAAAACACCATACCAATTAGTGAGCAAGAAGATTCCAGTGAATCATTATCAAAACCGACATTACAACCAAACCCATCTTTATCTTCACAGGACAACCATAGTGAAAAGGAAAATTCTACAAATACTACTATAGATCTAACACTATATCACAAGCCAGAAGTTTCAAGAAGGAAGTTCTACGATAGCAAACTATTTTAAATCAAATGAGGACATTTGAATCTAAGAGGGGAAGAGTTACCAAAGTTAACTATAATCTCCTAATCTAAAATTGTTTTATTATATTTTTTATAAACTATAATCATATTTCTTTTATTGCAAAATGCATGATAAGCTAAAATGCTTATAAAATTAAATTAGAACAAAGAACTCTGTTGGTTATTTTATCAATACAAAAAATACAAAATGCGATTTTTAAGCATTTTTATAAACTGACGCTTTGAAGTAGAGGTACAAAAATTCAAATTGTATTTTTAGTCATAAGTTTCGCTTGGTGTAATAAACACATAATTTTATAAAAAGAAAAAAAGTCTTTTTATTTAAATTATTTTAAACAACTACAGTTTCAGCTGCAGCAGGAATTAACTTGTATAACAACATTTTTTAAAAATGTATATACAAAACATTAATAGTTGGAGAAATAAATCATTATTGAAACAAAATAAATCTATTTCACATCTCTTATTAACACAAATTTATCGAACTTAATTTTAAAAAGTACGTAATTGAATAAAAAAAAAAATATTAATTGAAATTAAAAAAACATTTCACCAAGAAGGGATTTGAACTAACAGCCCCAAAATTTTATCAAATTCAAAACATAAAAAAGGTAGACTAAATAAATTATTCATCTTCAAATTTTTAGATACAACAACATATAAGTTTTTGTTTTTTTTGTACATAACTAGAATTGAAGCATAGTCTGTATTACGTAGAATGCAACGGTTACCATTTTATTTAAGAAAATGGTATTGATATATAATATATGTTTATGTAATATATGTAATTAAATTAGAAATAGTTCTTAATTAGAAAAAGTTCTTCTTTCAACTGACCTTCCGTCATTCTGTGACGGGCCAACAGCTAGTTATTAATATATTTGTCTAGAATGAGGTGTAACAAACGCATTCAATTAAATGTGTTTTGTTGGATGTGTTCAATTATAAAAAAATAAAATATTAATGTTTTGTTGGATGTGTTTTATTTTAGAAAATAAAATATCCAAAACTATCATAAGCAGGCCAAAAAATATTTTATTAATTTTTAATAAAAAAAAAAAAACATTTTCATGAACTTAAATTAATATGAAATAGTTCATTTCAGTTTAAAAATCACAGAAGATTTTTGGGAAAATTTAAATAAATAGTAAAACATTTTGCATTTAAAATCGAGACTATGATTTACAGGATCATTCCTGTTTTAAGTCTTCATTAATTTCAGTGAAGTACTGAATTAATAGTATAGGCCAAATATGTGCTTTGGTGCTCTGCTTGCTTTGATTTGAAAGCAAATAACCAAGCAAAGCAACCAAAGCAATTTCAAATTTTCCCTAACTTTTTTTTTCGATTTCACAGGTACCTAAAAAAATAAAATTTTTGTTTATATTTTAACATTTATAATTAAATAAGTGTATAATAATAATATGGTCTTAATAGTTTTGTAATTAACTCTAAATCAATCCCGTTTAGCTATTTTTTTTCCTTCAATTAATATATATCAATCCCGTTTAACTATTTTTTTTTCTTCAATTAATATATATATAAAATATTTTAATAAGGCTTGCGGTAGTGCCTTCTGGTTTTGAAATCGAATCCTAATTTTTAATATTTATAATAATATATATGTATATTATTGTATTAGGGAGAAAGCTTGTCCGTACAACAGGTGCAAGTGTAAAAATCAAATTTTTTTCTGTTAAAATTTCATATTGAATTTTTAATTTCACGATATTTACATATTGTGAATCTCTTTTAAAATTTAATTTAATTGCATTAAAAAAAAAAATTTTTTAAAATTTTCCCCTGGATTGAAATTGAACCTAACACCCTAAAATACAAAATTTAGTCACCACAGTCTTAACCACCCTGCCAATTTACTTCTAATGTATAGTTTACTAAATGGTGTAATGAATTATATGGGTTTTCTTGGATGTATTCTATTATAAAAAATGAAATACCATAAATTATCATAAGTACGCCAAAAAATATCTATTTTAATTATTTATGAATTGTTTTCTAAGTAATTTTTTTTAAATATCTAAATTAAGTTTTCTTATAAAGGAAAAAATATACAAAACTTTTTTTTTTAATATTTTTATAGAAAAATACTAAAGAAGGTAGAAATTAAAAAAAAACAAAAAATTCTAATTTTTATACGTTAAATTGAATTTTTATTAAAAAATAACTAAATTAAATGCAATTTTTTTCGACTTAAAAATTTTAATTTCGGAAAATTTCAAAATCCCCAGTTTCGGTTCTTCCCGGAGTTTAAAATATAATCAATTAATAGAAAACCGATATATTGGTCGTTGTTAGAGATTTTTTATTGGAAAAAGTTAGATAAATAGTTAAAAAAGAGATATATATAGATACCTATACATATATATATATATATATATATATATATATATATTATTATTATTATTATTATTATTAATATTTTTGTCTAGAATGAGGTGTAACAAACGCATTCAATTAAATGTGTTTTGTTGGATGTGTTCAATTATAAAAAAATAAAATATTAATGTTTTGTTGGATGTGTTTTATTTTAGAAAATAAAATATCCAAAACTATCATAAGCAGGCCACAAAATATTTTATTAATTTTTAATAAAAAAAAAAAAACATTTTCATGAACTTAAATTAATATGAAATAGTTCATTTCAGTTTAAAAATCACAGAAGATTTTTGGGAAAATTTAAATAAATAGTAAAACATTTTGCATTTAAAATCGAGACTATGATTTACAGGATCATTCCTGTTTTAAGTCTTCATTAATTTCAGTGAAGTACTGAATTAATAGTATAGGCCAAATATGTGCTTTGGTGCTCTGCTTGCTTTGATTTGAAAGCAAATAACCAAGCAAAGCAACCAAAGCAATTTCAAATTTTCCCTAACTTTTTTTTTCGATTTCACAGGTACCTAAAAAAATAAAATTTTTGTTTATATTTTAACATTTATAATTAAATAAGTGTATAATAATAATATGGTCTTAATAGTTTTGTAATTAACTCTAAATCAATCCCGTTTAGCTATTTTTTTTCTTCAATTAATATATATCAATCCCGTTTAACTATTTTTTTTTCTTCAATTAATATATATATAAAATATTTTAATAAGGCTTGCGGTAGTGCCTTCTGGTTTTGAAATCGAATCCTAATTTTTAATATTTATAATAATATATATGTATATTATTGTATTAGGGAGAAAGCTTGTCCGTACAACAGGTGCAAGTGTAAAAACCAAATTTTTTTCTGTTAAAATTTCATATTGAATTTTTAATTTCACGATATTTACATATGAGACGTGAATCTCTTTTAAAATTTAATTTAATTGCATTAAAAAAAAAAATTTAAAAAAATTTTCCCCTGGATTGAAATTGAACCTAACACCCTAAAATACAATATTTAGTCACGACCGTCTTAACCACCCAGCCAATTTACTTCTAATGTATAGTTTACTAAATGGTGTATTGAATTATATGGGTTTTCTTGGATGTATTCTATTATAAAAAATGAAATACCATAAATTATCATAAGTACGCCAAAAAAATATCTATTTTAATTATTTATGAATTGTTTTCTAAGTAATTTTTTTTAAGTATCTAAATTAAGTTTTCTTATAAAGGAAAAAATATATAAAACTTTTTTTTTTATTATTTTTATAGAAAAATACTAAAGAGGGTAGAAATTAAAAAAAAACAAGAAATTCTAATTTTTATACGTTAAATTGAATTTTTATTAAGAAATAACTAAATTAAATGCAATTTTTTTCGACTTAAAAATTTTAATTTCGGTAAATTTCAAAATCCCCAGTTTCGGTTCTTCCCGGAGTTTAAAATATAATCAATTAATAGAAAACCGAAATATTGGTCGTTGTTATTGGAAAAAGTTAGATAAATAGTTAAAAAAGAGATATATATATATATATATATATATTAATAAAATATATATATTATTATTATTATTATTATTAATATATTTGTCTAGAATGAGGTGTAACAAACGCATTCAATTAAATGTGTTTTGTTGGATGTGTTCAATTATAAAAAAATAAAATATTAATGTTTTGTTGGATGTGTTTTATTTTAGAAAATAAAATATCCAAAACTATCACAAGCAGGCCAAAAAATATTTTATTAATTTTTAATAAAAAAAAAAACATTTTTATGAAGTTAAATTTATATGAAATAGTTCATTTCAGTTTTAAAAATCACAGAAGATTTTTGGGAAAATTTAAATAAATAGTAAAACATTTTGCATTTAAAACCGAGACTATGATTTACAGGATCATTCCTGTTTTAAGTCTTCATTAATTTCAGTGAAATACTGAATTAATAGTATAAGCCAAATATGTGCTTTGGTGCTCTGCTTGCTTTGCTTTGAAAGCAAATAACCAAGCAAAGCAACCAAAGCAATTTCAAATTTTCCCTAACTTTTTTTTTCGATTTCACAGGTACCTAAAAACATAAAATTTTTGTTTATATTTTAACATTTATAATTAAATAAGTGTATAATAATAATATGGTCTTAATAGTTTTGTAATTAACTCTAAATCAATCCCGTTTAACTATTTTTTTTCCTTCAATTATTATATATCAATCCCGTTTAACTAATTTTTTTTTCTTCAATTAATATATATATATAAAATATTTTAATAAGGCTTGCGGTAGTGCCTTCTGGTTTTGAAATCGAATCCTAATTTTTAATATTTATAATAATATATATGTATATTATTGTATTAGGGAGAAAGCTTGTCCGTACAACAGGTGCAAGTGTAAAAACCAAATTTTTTTTCTGTTAAAATTTCATATTGAATTTTTAATTTCACGATATTTACATATGAGACGTGAATCTCTTTTAAAATTTAATTTAATTGCATTAAAAAAAAAAATTTAAAAAAATTTTCCCCTGGATTGAACCTAACACCCACCCTAAAATACAATATTTAGTCACCACCATCTTAACCACCCAGCCAATTTATTTCTAATGTATAGTTTACTAAATGGGGTATTGAATTATATGGGTTTTCTTGGATGTATTCTATTATAAAAAATGAAATACCATAAATTATCATAAGTACGCCAAAAAATAGCTATTTTAATTATTTATGAATTGTTTTCTAAGTAATTTTTTTTTAATTATCTAAATTAAGTTTACTTATAAAGGAAAAAATATATAAAACTTTTTTTTTTATTATTTTTATAGAAAAATACTAAAGAGGGTAAAAATTAAAAAAAAACAAGAAATTCTAATTTTTATACGTTAAATTGAATTTTTATTAAAAAATAACTAAATTAAATGCAATTTTTATCGACTTAAAAATTTTAATTTCGGTAAATTTCAAAATCCCCAGTTTCGGTTCTTCCCGGAGTTTAAAATATAATCAATTAATAGAAAACCGATATATTGGTCGTTGTTAGAGATTTTTTATTGGAAAAAGTTAGATAAATAGTTAAAAAAGATATATATATATATATATATTTATACATATATATAATTTGTAACACAACCAAATTAAAAAAAAAACTCTAACAAACAACATCTAAAATAAAAAGCCCATTAATTATCTAATACTATATATAAATTAAAAAACTAAGAAAGCAATAATATATAAGAAAAACCCTAATCACAAAACGCTAACAAATAATAATATCAGCTAAAAATTAAAAAATCAACTAAAAACAGGCTAAGAAATAAATCAATAAAATAAAATACTCAAATGAAATAATATGAATCTTCCAATTTGTTTTGGAAAAACTTTTAAAAAAATAATATATAAACACATATTTTGTAATTAAGCAGACTAAAATAAATTTACTTAAGTTTTATAAACTAATTACAAAATACGGCTAATTAAAATACAGTTTTTCTTTTCTTCTTATTAGAATACATTTTTAGAGTGTCTGACTCCGAAATGTTGACACGCAGATTCGTTTCCGGATGGAAGGATATATTTTTAAATGCATATAAATTACAAAAAATTCCCTTTTTTCTTTTTCAACACCATTATTTGGCAAAGTGCAAATTATACATTATCCCGAAATTCCAAGAACTTATATATTTTTGAAAATAAATTCTAATTTAATATAATGAACTACGTCATTCTATGGCGGGCCAACAGCTAGTATTTATATATTTGTATACGTGAGATTCTGAATTAGGAGGGATTTTAGAGTTGGATTCAAAATCAAGGTTTCAATAATTTTTTTAGCGGGGGTTTGGGGGCGGCAGCCCCCACTATTCTTAAACTTTTATTTGTTGAAATATGCATGTAAAAAATAATTAGAAGAGATTTTATAGTTGGCTACAATTACAGGATTATACGCTTTTTACAGAATATTTATATATTTGTATACGTGAGAGTCTGAATTATGAAGGATTTTAGAGTTGGATTCAAAATCAGGGTTTCAATAATTTGTTTAGCGGGGGTTTGGGGGCGGCAGCCCCCACTATTCTTAAACTTTTATTTGTTGAAATATGCATGTAAAAAATAATTAGGAGAGATTTTATAGTTGGCTACAATTACAGGATTATACGCTTTTTCCAGAATATTTATACATATGTATACGTGAGATTCTGAATTAGGAGGGATTTTAGAGTTGGATTCAAAATCAGGGTTTCAATAATTTGTTTAGCGGGGGTTTGGGGGCGGCAGCCCCCACTATTCTTAAACTTTTATTTGTTGAAATATGCATGTAAAAAATAATTAGGAGATATTTTATAGTTGGCTACAATTACAGGATTATACGCTTTTTCCAGAATATTTATACATATGTATACGTGAGATTCTGAATTAGGAGGGATTTTAGAGTTGGATTCAAAATCACGGTTTCAATAATTTGTTTAGCGGGGGTTTGGGGGCGGCAGCCCCCACTATTCTTAAACTTTTATTTGTTGAAATATGCATGTAAAAAATAATTAGAAGAGATTTTATAGTTGGCTACAATTACAGGATTATACGCTTTTTACAGAATATTTATATATTGTTATACGTGAGAGTCTGAATTAGGAAGGATTTTAGAGTTGGATTCAAAATCAGGGTTTCAATAATTTGTTTAGCGGGGGTTTGGGGGCGGCAGCCTAACTTAAACTTTTATTTGTTGAAATATGCATTTAAAAAATAATTAGGAGAGATTTTATAGTTGGCTACAATTACAGGATTATACGCTTTTTCCAGAATATTTATATATTTGTATACGTGAGAGTCTAAATTAGGAGGAATTTTAGAGTTGGATTCAAAATCAGGGTTTCAATAATTTGTTTAGTCGGGGTTTGGGGGCGGCAGCCCCCTCTATTTTTAAATTTTTATTTGTTGAAATATGCTTGTAAAAAATTACTGTTATTAAAAAATATTTTGTCATTTAATTTTGATTTTTGGAATTTTTTTTGTTTGGAATTATTTTTTTTGGAATTTTTTTTTTGGAATTATGAAAATGGAATCTCGGAAATGGAATTTTTTTTTTGGAATTTCGTACCCAACCCATTTATAAACATATTAAAATTTTTTTTTTTTCAAAAATAAAATTATTTAATTCATTTAAAAAGTACGGCTGAAAAAATTTTAAAACATATCAACATTTTTTTTTATGCAAAAAAAATTACAAAAGAAAAAATTTTTTATTTCATAAATGCTTATATCTTCTAAACGCTTTGATATAGACAGACCTTATGTATGCCCAAATTATAGAAAAAAATAAGAGATTTCCAACGATGTAAAAATATTTAGGAGGTTTCCTTGCAAAATTTTGGAAAATATGAGTTTTAGAGAAAGGATGTTAAAAATTTTTTTTTTTGTAAAAATTTTCAACTTTGAACTACAATATCTCCAAAACGGCAGCACCTATCGTCATCAAATAAACGATAAAATATTCTCCAGACCGTCATCTTAGTTATTAGCTTGAATTAAATACATATATATTAAACAGATCGCTAGTTATAACGGTTTTTTTAAAATAGACTAAAATAACAAGGATACTTTTAAATGTCCTTTTCGTCCTTAAAGGATAATATGCGCCATTAAAGCTATATATTTTTTGAAAGCTGGCAACACCAGCTATCTTTTATATTTAGTCATTTGGTCCTACGCGGATACTAGTTAAACCTTAGAATCCCCAATATTGGAATTTGCAATCCAATTTACAAATCCAAAATTGAACCTGTTAATATTAAAACATTACGCAATAAGTTTATATGTGATACGAAAATCATAATTGATCCTTTTTTCGAATTTGACGCTAAAGGAAAATTCGAATTTTTGGAAATAAACTTCCATGATAGATTTGACGGTTTAATAGGTAACAACATTCTTAAACCGTTACAATCTATAATCGACCATGAAAACAATTGATTAAAAATAAACACCGGCGATATCATTCCTCTTTATTTTAATGAAAAAGATGAAAAAGAATATAACATCCCGGTACCAATGAAAGAGTTAAATATCTTTCAAAACTAAATTTTTGTAGGTGAAAACAATATTAGATGTGATCATTTAGATCATACAATTAAAAGTGAACTTTTGAAAATTTTAAAAAAGTTCAACAAAGCCTTTTTTCATGAAGGTGATGATTTAACTTTCACCCACGAAATCAAACATGTAATTAATACAACTAACGAAATACCAATCTATACTAAGATTTATAGGTATCTCGAAGTGCATAAAAAAGAAGTCGACAAACAAATCGACGAAATGCTTAACCAGGGAATAATAAGACACAGCGATTCACCTTATTCGGCTCCTTTATGGATTGTTCCAAAAAAGATCGATGCATCAAAGGAACAAAAATGGCGTATTGTCATTGACTATAGAAAACTAAATAACGTTACTATAGATGACAAATACCCAATCCCGAATATCGATCAAATCCTTGACAAACTTGGTCGTGCAATGTATTTCACTACTCTCGATTTAGCTAAAGGCTTCCACCAAATAGAGATAGAAAAAAATGACATAAAGAAAACAGCTTTTAGCACAACCAATGGTCATTATGAGTTCTTGCGAATGCCATTCGGGCTTTAAAATGCCCCGGCAACCTTTCAACGCTTAATGAACTCCGTACTAAAAGAATTTATAGGCAAATATTGCTACGTGTATTTGGACGATATCATCATATTTAGCACTAGCAAAGAAGAGCACTTTGCTATCTTACAAAAGATCCTTAATAGACGCAAGACGCAAACTTAAAAATTCAACTCGATAAAAGCGAGTTTATGAAACAAGAGACAGAATTCTTGGATCATATAATAACGACAAGGGGAATAAAACCAAACCCAAATAAAATTGAAGCTATTAATAAATTTCCGATACCCAAAACCCCTAAGCAAATAAAAAGTTTCCTAGGTTTAGTGGGTTACTATAGGAAATTTATTAAAGATTTCGCAAAAATTGCTAAACCAATTACACTTTGCTTAAAAAAAGGAAAGCGTATTGATGTTAGTAACAATGATTAGAAAGAAGCTTTTAATAAATTAAAATTGCTCATTACAACGGATCCTATTCTTGTTTATCCAAACTTCTCAAAACCTTTCGTTTTAACCACGGATGCAAGTGATTTCGCTATAGGTGATGTGTTATCACAAGATAACCACCCTGTATGTTATGCATCACGTACCTTAAATGAGCATGAATGCAAATATTCTGCCTTCGAAAAGGAGTTGCTCGTAATAGTCTGGGCAACTAAATATTTCCGTCCATATCTTTTTGGTCGTAAATTTACTATTAGAACCGATCACAAACCTCTCCAATGGCTTCATAACTTGAATGAACCTAATTCCAAGTTGCAAAGATGGAAAATCAAGTTAGAGGAATTTAATTTCGACATTGAATATTTAAGTGGACGAGAAAACAAAGTTGCTGGCGCTCTCTCACGTGTTCAGATTCATTTAAACGAATCAAGTTTAAATAGGTTAAACTCAAACGAAAATAATTCAAATGACATGGAAATTGATGAAATACGATCAACTGATCCGACAATGCATTCAGCTGACGAAGATAATTCCGAATACATTCCTATATCAGAGTCACCAATTAACTTTTACAAAACACAAATTATCATAAAAAAGGGTTCACAAGAACAATTGAAATTATTTAAAATCCATCGTAAAACAAGAAAAATTTTCATACATCCTAATCCTAACGAGGAATTTTTTATCGAAGTTTTTAAAAATCATATTCCTAGTAAAGGAATAATAGGAATTATGATTGATGATATAAAACTTTACAGTTCTTTTCAAAATACATACCTAAAATATTTTTCAAAAAATAAACTAATAAAATTAAACAAATGCTCACTCTTACTCACTGACATTTTATATCGTCTCGAAATAAAGGAACTTATTCTTGACCAACACATAAAAACAAATCATAGAGGAATCAATGATGTTTACCTAAATTTAAAGAAAAGCTATTATTTTCCTAAATTGAAAAATGAAATTCAAAATGTTATAAATAATTGTCACATTTGCAACATTGCGAAATATGAAAGACGTCTTTTAAATCTACCTTTAAAAATTACAGAAACCCCTAGGAAACCATTACAAATAGTCCATATGGACATATGGTTTCACACAAAAGGAAATCCATACTTGACAATTATTGACAAATTTTCAAAGCACGCCCAAATCATTGCCTTAAAATCTAGGAATTGGGTGGATTTGAAAAATGGTTTTATGCAATATATAGCATCTTTCGGTAAACCTGTTAAAGTTGTAACAGACCAAGATAAGGGCTTTAATAGCCTTAATTTCAAAAATTATTTAGAAACAGAAGGAATTGATATCCATTTTACTACTCCTAATAACCAAAGTAGCAATGCGGATATTGAAAGATTCCATAATACTTTAAACGAACACCTACGAATATTGAACACGATCGAAAAAGAAGAAGGTCAAATTACGGAAGAAGACCCCATAATCAAAAGCTTAAAAGTTTATAATGAAACTATTCACATATCAACTGGCAAAAAGCCAATTGATTTTCTAAATGGTGTTATCTCTCCCGACCAATATGCTTCTATCAAAGAATTTAATACAAAAGTTAAAGAAAAAACTATCGAAAAACGTAATAAAGGTAAAATCATTGGTAAGCCTTCCAATTATCTTAAACTAAATAGAGTTACAAAACTACAACCATATCGCAAAAAAGTTCAAATCACAGACTCAAATAGCGATCACCTTAAAATCAATAAAGAAAATATTCCACGTTACATTAATCAATTTAAAAGAAAATTCACGTACCAAAACTAACCTATTCTATCTTATTCTAGGATTATTTCTCTTTGTTCTCTTACTGGTACTTCCTGTTGTCCTGTCTCGCTCATCCATAGATGTTAACCAAATACCACCTGGAAATGGTTACCTCCTCTTCGAGGAATCTGAGCTTAAAGTAATTCAAAGTTATAGAAGAATATTGCATGTCGTCGAGCTAACTCAATACGAGACAATTATTAACAAAATAGAATCTAACATATTACAACTTCAAAATGAAACTTCAAATGGTTTTGTTACATAAATTAAAACACCTAAAGGAAGATTACAATAGTATCATTCCACACCACGTAAGTAAAAGATCATTGTTTAATCTTGGTGGAAATATTCTTCGCTTTGCTGTTGGTGTAATGGACGACGACGATAGAAAAGAAATAGAAGAACACTTAAAGGTAATAGAACAAAATAACGGTAAATTAATTAATAACGTTAACGATCAAGTATTAATAAATGAAAAAATATCCAATGAAATAAAAAATATTACCGATCATATTAACCTAGCTCAAAATGAAATAAAAAATGTAATTAACTATTTTCAAAATAATATTGATAAAATAAATAAAAAATTACAATACTTTATGATTAAAACAGAAATAATTGAAAATATTGATTTATTAACTAGGCAAATTTTAAATATTAAAGAAATAATTTTAGCTAGTAAGTTAGAAATACTGTCAAAAGATATTTTAACACAAACAGAAATTAAAGATTATATCACTATAGAAATATTACCTTTCATTAAAAATTGCGTTCTTTTCCGTAACAATTCTATAATATTTGTTTTATCTATACCAGTTTTCGAAAATGAAAAATGTTTTGTATCTATTTTAGAAAAAATTCCAAATAAAAACGTAAACTTAGAACTAGATACTAATATAAAAAAAATTTTTACATGCAAACAAAGTATTTTTAAATTTATTGATAAGAAAAATGTGATGGAAAAAGATTTAATAACTTTTGACGATAATTGTATAAGAAATTTATTAAATAATAACCACATGAAATGTAATTTTCGAATAAATTTATCTTCTAATGTAATAAAAATATCTGATACTGTAGTTGTAACAACTAACTTAAACAAAACAATTCTTTATAATAATTGTGGTCAACCGGATATGATCCACATAAAAGGCAATAATGTAATAAAATTTATAAACTGTAAAATTTCATTTGACTCATTTCGACAAGAAAATGTTGAGAAAGAGTATTACAACAATATTTTACCATACTTCGAACGTAATATAACCGTCCAACAAGTGATTAATGCTATAAAATTAACAGAATTACATGCCTCCAATTTTAACAATACAAAAATAATAGAAGAAATTAAATATAACAGTTCTTGGAAGTGGCACGCAAGCGTTTTAACAAACTCATTTATTGGCTTCATTCTTGTATTATCAATATCTATTGGATTTTATTGCCTAAAACAATTTAAAGCAAAAATTTCAAAAATAAATATTGAATTAAAAGAAATTCGCACGGAGTCGAATCTTAAGGGGGGAGGAGTTACATCATCACACCCTTCTCCACCACAAGTCACACAAGATTACCCGCCAATAACTAAATTGCCCTTCCATTAAAATCCCAAACACCTTACTTTAAAATATAATTCACTTTTCTTACTTTTACTTTCCTTTTTTTTAAATTCAAAATTAGCTTATCCTACAATTTTTATTACATCAAATTTTAACCTAATTTTAGAAAAAAGATAAAAAAATAAAATGTTCAATGCACTTTGCATTAAAAAAAATTTTTTGAAATACGAAACATTTTTTTTTACGAAATACAAATTGTTCAATGCACTTATGCATTAAACAATTTAATTAACAACAACAAAAACGTAAACTGAAATACGAAACATTTTTTGTTGCGTTTAAGTTATGTTGAAATAATTTCATAAATTTTTTATAACAACAAATCGATAAAGTAAATAACCTTATTGTAATTTATCGTTTTGCTGATATGATAATTTTTAGTTAAAATAAGAATGTAAAAATTATTCATTCGATCATTATTACAGTAGAAACCAATAAAGAAAGTATTTTATAAATTTTTAAATCATTTGTTATTTTATTCCCTTTTTTATACCCTACACCTATAGAATAGGTAAAGGGGTATATTAACTTTGGTATGGTGTTTGTAACCACCTAAAGGAAGCGAGCTAGATATGGAAAAGTATATATATTTGTGATCAGCGTGACCGCCTTAGTCGATATAGCCATGTCCGTCCGTCCGTCCGTAGGCACGATAACTCAAAAAATAATGGAGCTATCTTGATGAAATTTTAACTGTAGGTTACTAGGACTGAAAGTACGGCGGGGATTGCATATGAGCGAAATCGGCCCATGGGTTCGGATTCTGGACCTTTTAATCGGTCCAAGGGCTAACGAACAAATATAAAAAATCACGATAACTCAACAACTAATGACGCTATCTTCATCAAATTTGTACCGTAGGTTACTAGTAATGAAACTACTTCGGGAATTGCGTAAGGTCGGGATTTAATTGCGTAACCATGGGTTCGGAACCTAGAACTTTTTGATCGAATTTAGGCCAAACTAGCATAATTCCGAAACCAATGAAGATAGAACCTCCAAATTTAGTATCAGGGTCTCCCTTCCTATTTCCTAAGTATCTTGTGAATTTGGGTCCCATTGGTGTAGTGGGTCGGGGACCAGCCACACATTTCCGAAGACCTTAAAGCATATCTTTAAAATTAATAAAGATAACAACTTGAAAAAATGTAGAAGCTTCCAATTTGCCACAAGGGTGTTCTTTACTACCTCTTGTGTGTTCCCCTAATTTGGGATCAATTGGAGTGGTGGTTCTGTACCCCTCTCAGACCTCCCAAGTTTAAAAGCCTCATCATCGAAATTACTAAAAATAGTTACTTAAAATTAGGATAGACCGTTGATATTGTGTACAAGGGTTAACTAGTACTTTAAGTACAGCGCGGACTATATAAGGGCGAAATCAGCCCATGGCTTCGGATTACGGACCTTTTAATCGATGTCAGGGCTAACGAACATATATAAAAAATCACGATAACTCAACAACTAATGAGGCTATCTTTATGAAATTTGTCCTGTAGGTTATTGGTAATGAAACTACGGCGGTGATTACGTACGGTGAGGATTGGACAATGGGTTCGGAAATTAGAACTTTTTGATCGAATTTAGGCCAAACGAGCATAATTCCGAAACCAATGAAGATATAACCTCCAAATTTGGTATCAGGGTGTCCCTTCCTATTTCGTAAGTGTCTTTGAAATTTGGGCCCCGTTGGAGTAGTGGGTCGGGGACCAGCCACTCAGTTCCGAGGACCTTAAAGCATATTTTAGAAATTAATAAAGATAGTAACTTGAAACAAATGTAGAAGCTGCAAATTTGGCACATGGGTGTTCTTTACTATTTCTTGCGTGCCCCCCTCATTTGCGATCAATTGGAGTGGTGGTTCAGAACCTCTCTTAGACCCCCCAATGTGTAAAAGCTTATCATCGAAATTAATAAAACTAGTAACTTAAAATTAAGATAGAACGTTCCAATTGTGTACAAGGGAACTAGTATTGAAAGTATGACGGGACTGCATATGGGCGAAATCGTACCATAATTTCAGGTTCTGGAACCCTGGAAAAGTTCAAGGACTAACAAACATATATCTTAAAAACACCATAACTCAAAAAATAATGCCGGTATTTTGATGAAATTTAACACTAGGTTACTAGTAATGAAAGTACCATGGGAGTTGGTTGTGGTCGATTTCGAAGCCAAAGAATACATTTCCTATGTCCTATGTGTCTCCGAAATCTAGACTTAATTGTAGTGGTTCAGCTATGTTTAAAGGTACCTCCTGCATTTATGTAAAATTTATTTTTATATTTAAATGAATTATATGAAAAGGTCTAAATTTGTAATTGTATTTTAGAAATACATTTATTACATATTTTGCGTTTATAAGCTTTTCTATTAGGTATATAAACTAACCATTTAAAATAATTGCAATTTTTAAAAATTTGGATTATTAAATATATTATGCTTTGATTATCTTTTTATCACAAAATTTAATAATTAGAATTTTTTCATTTTGTAATTGAATTGGAATAAATATATTTTCATTTATTTCAAGTTTGTTTGTTTTTTAATATTTTTAAATAGATAAATTAGTAAGAATTTGTAGTATTTTTTAATAGATAGTGTAATTAGAAAATGTTTTTAGTATTATAAAGTTAATTTTGTTAGCTATGTCTTACGATCAAATTAATAACAGCTTTTATGGTGTTAAAATGACTTATGGATATGTCCTTAAATTTGAACCAAATAGGTGTAGGGTATTTCTAAGTCGGTTGCACCGACTGACTGTTTCTTTACTTGTTTTGAATAAAATTTTATACACACGTTTGTCGAAAAAGTAAGTATATATAACAATAAATGATAATATTATAATTTAGTTATTTCATAAATTTATTAATTATTATGAATAATAGTGAAATCAATATTATCGTTTAATTTTGGAGAAAAATACACTGGTGAATAAGTTACTGTTTTTGTTTTTTTCTTTATTTATAAAAAAAAAAATAATATAATTTTTTGCTAGTTAATAATTTTGTGATTTTTCTATATTTTGTTTGAATATTTACATTAGTTTTTTACGACAATGGCATAAAGCTGTTAGTCTTATTATTTTATAAAATATAGTTTAACTTTTGTTTCATATGATTACTATATTCTTTTTTTTTTACAATTTCAATTAAAATTAGTTTTTTTTTATTACATTACTCATTATTTTCAATAATCAATAAAATAAAAATTTAAACTTTATTTTTATTTTATTTTTTTTTGCACTTATACTTATGATTTCTTGACTATTTCCATAAGTTACAATTACGATCAATAACAAAAAGGAAAACGCTAAAGTAGACTAATAAACTTAAGAAACTATGAATGATTATTTGAAGATAGAATATATTGTACTATTTCTTTTTTAAACAGACATATATCAGTAATTGCGTTAATAGCAGAACGCAATTAATTAAAGGCTTTTAAACAGTTATAAAGACAATTTTCTTTTTTTTTCTTTTGTTGTTCTGTTTTAAAAAGTGATAAATAAAAGTTGCTTTTGTTTCTGGTATTGTGATTGTGAATGTCGATCATGCGGTTGAGGATAAAGTGATGTTTGATTTAATTATTAAAAATTTTGAAAGCAGTTAGGAAAAGTTTGTTTTACAAATACTCGCAAAACTTAGATATTTTTGAGTGTAAAGCAATGAAGTGGGAAATCTTGTAGGCAATTTATGTATTGTTTATTCAAAATATCTAATTTACTTAGTTGATATTTTTTTATTTTTTTTTTTTTTATTTATTTATTATTTATTTATTTATTATTTATATTATTATATATAACTAGCAGATTTACCCGGCGTTGCCCGGAAGCTTGCAAATTGTAAAAAAGCAAGTTTCAGCCAATTTTTTGAGATACTACTTTGCCTATGAATGCCACAAAAAAATATTTGTGGAGTTCCGTTAACCCATCGTGGCCCAACAGCTTTTTATAGGTTTTTTCGTTGCTTTGCTATATATTAGAAATGATTTAACAGATTAACTTCAAATTTCGTATATGTGTTCTTCTTTGAAAATGAAGTTCAATTTACTAACAGACTTGAAAGTTGTTAACCCCTGCCGACGATTGTTCAAAAAAAATTTGTAAGTAAATTACGTCCAATTTTTGAAAGTAGGTACAGCTTCTTTGAATTAGGGGAATACTTAAAAAAAAGGTTTGTCGAGTTCTTTTAATCGATTGCGAAACAAAAACTTTAAAAAACAGTTTGCAAAACAATTTGAACGATTATCTCTAATTTTTCTATACATGCTGCTTCTTGACAATTTGGTGCTCCTTGACGATATAGTTGAGGATGGTAGGTTTCCGGTGAACAATGTTAACTGATTTAAAATGACTATAGGTCAAAAGAGGATTTTCTTGAATTGCCAACGCTTGAATAAAATATAGTCGATGGTTTAGAAAAGGTTTAAAAATTCGCTTTTCAACTTATATTTTGTTTAGTCCTGAAAGTTGTAATACCCTCTTCCTCGTTTTTTTATGATTTTATGAGAGAAATGTAGGCTTATTTTTTGGAAAAACTGTTTTAAAATACTATGTATTTAAACATTTTATATAACAAATTGAATTTTTTGATTTTTAGATTTCATTTGAAGAAAACTGAAAATTTCATTGAATCTTTGTTCAAAACGCACAAACAGGTCAAAACCAAATTAACCCTGTGGGTTTTAATTAAAATGCTGGTACAAAATTTTCAATAAAATACTTTTAATCGTATAAGAAAATAAAATATATAGAAAACTTCATAGCGTCGTCGTGGAAAATGGGTTAATCGAACTTAACTAAAACTTTTTGCAGCCTCTCTTTTAGACTACAAAATCAACCTGTAAAATTGGACACAAATCGAAAACACAAAATTTTTTGAAAGTCCGCCAGGCCGAAATGGGTTAATTTATTCCAACCAAATTTATACAACTAAATGCGGTTGCTAAGAGGAACATTTGTGCAAAATTTCAAGTCAATCGGTCAAACAGTTTTGACTCGACATCAAAAACATTGAAAAAGCTTCTTTGCACTCTCGTGCCCAAACGGGTTAACCGAATTCAACAAAAATTTGTCCCAGACTTTATGTTCGACTGCGAAACCACCTTGTAAAATTGGCCACAAATCGGAAACACAAAATTTTTTGGAAGCCCGCCAGGCCGAAATGGGTTAAATTATTCCAACCAAATTTATGCAACTAATTGCGGTTGCTAAGAGGAACATTTGTGCAAAATTTCAAGTCAATCGGTCAAACTGTTTCGGCTCGACATCAAAAACATTGAAAAAGCTTCATTGCGCCCTCGTGCCCAAACGGGTTAACCGAACCCAACAAAAATTTGTGCCAGCCTCTCTTTTTGACTGCAAAACCACCCTGTAAAATTGGACACAAATCGGAAACACAAAATTTTTTGAAGGCTGCCGGGCCGAAAGGGGTTAATTTATTCCAACCAGTTTTATACCATTAATTCCGTGTAATAAGAAGAACATTCGTGCAAAAATTCAAGTGAATCGGTCGAACCGTTTCGACTCGACATCAAAAAAACGAAAAAGCTTAAAACGGCTCTGGAGCCGCAACCTGCTGACTTATAAAAATGCGACATAGCCTATGTCACCCCCCGGACTCCCAAAATTATTCTTCTAAAATTTGGTGTCAATCGGACCAGTGGTTTTCACGTGAATCTTGGACAAACAAACAAACAAACAAACAAATAAACAAACAAACAAACAAACAAATTTTCTTCTTTATATATTAGATTACATGTTATGAAATTACAATTATTATTTGACAATGTACTAGACTTAGACAATAAATTGAAATTGGTATAAAAGTCTTAGCAATTATAATAAGTATATTTACATTTATATAGAAAATAAATACAAAAATTATATATATTACTATTATTATAGCCTAATTTATAATTTCCTGATCATTTTTTAATAAAAATTTCAATTTCAACGTGAAGCTACTTATATTTCTACATTTCTTTAATTTCAAGACAGTTGTAAATTCTTATTGAAGAACAAAAATTAGTGTTTTTAGCCAATTCAGTTCAAGTTTTTTCATGACATAACTTATCCATATTTCTTGTGTTGTAGTTGTGAATATTCCTTCTCTTTTGTAAAAACGTTTTGCTCTTAGTGACACCATATTCTATTATATGAATAGTTTTAGCTTTTTCTAAAATTATTAATTCTTCTAACTTAAGGAATCCCATACTTTTGTATAACTCATCAGTCGGGGTACGCCAATTTAGCCTGTAGAGTATCTTGATTGCTTTGTTTATTAAAGTGCTTACTTTCTGTTTTAATATATTTGAACAACACGACCACGTCCCCACATTGTATCTTATATGTGACATAATCTGCGCATGAAAAAACAATATTGAGATGAACATTAGATAGATACAACATAGGAAGAATAAATAACAAATAAAGCTTTTTCAGTTAAAAAATTGCGTAACCTTTTTATGATAAAAACGTAGGGTCTTTTGTTTTTGGATACATAATCAATAAGTTCGTCCCATTTTAATCTCTTATCCAATACAAAACCTAAATAGGTAAATTTATTGATAACTTCAATTGTCGAATTACTAAATATAAAGTTGGTGTTTTGAAATTTTTTGTTGTCAAATAGTATTATTTTAGTTTTACTTATGTTAAGTCATAGTTTATGCTTTTCTAACCCTATGTTAACTGTACAAAGGTCCATATCTATTGCTCTTTTTAAATCGTTTTCACTACCTACAGTATTTTTCAGTACAGCATCATCTGCGTACAATTGCAAAGATCTCTGCAAGCTGAGTTTACATATATCATTAATGTAAAGTTTAAAGAGGTCGGGACCTATGATTGAGCCTTGGGGGACCCCTTTTATCACATTGTTTAGATTACTAAAGCTATTATTTATTCGAACTTTCTGTTTACGATTTTGTAAATATGATTTAAAGAAATTGATGTGTTCAGAATTAAAGCCCAGCTGAGAAAATTTATGAATCAGAATTTCGTGGTCAACACAGTCAAGAAAGATACAGCCCACATACTTCTTAGAATCTATATTTTTCCTGATGAAGTCGGTTAAGTTAAGACAGACTGCTGCTGTATTTGAGTTTTTTCAAAACCAAATTGATTTACACTTAGAATCCCATTATCCGTCATAAAAGTCTTTAAGCGACTTTTTACGATTGTTTCAAAAATTTTAGAAAAAGTACTAAGGATCGAGATTGATCTGTAATTGGACCGATTTGTTGCGTCTCCGCTTTTAAAAATAGGTGTAACTATTGCCGTTTTTAACGCGGCTGGAAAAATTTTGGGGTGGAAAGATAAATTTATAAATTTTACAATAATTGGAACAAGACGGTTTGCATACTTTTTTATAAATTTAGCCGATATCTTATCATATCCTGTAGCCGCTGCGGATTTAAGATTTTTGATGGCCTCATCAACTTCCTCAGGCGTGGTAGGATAAAGACTGAATGTTGTAAAAGTTGCATTGGGTGAAAATAAATCAAAATATTTATAGTCAATGGGTACATCTGGAATTTTTAAAACATTAGTTACGTTGACAAAATAGTTATTCATAGTATTAGCTATTTCCTGTTCATTGTCATATATTTTATCTTTATAATTAATGGTTTTAATGGCTTGGTTATTAAAAGTTTGACTGTTATTAAATAATATTTTCTTGTATAATCCCCATAGTTTTTTACCGTCACTAGGATTTTGCGTTATGACATTTGAACAATAATTCCGTTTTGCGTTCAAAATTAACTTGGATACTTTTGATATATAATGTAAATACAAATTTTCGACACAATACAGTACGGACGTGTTTTATTTTCCTTTTTCGATTATAATTATAATTATTACACGATAACGAAAAATTACGTGTCAGCGGTAATAAATAATGAAAAATAAAAATAATTGTTTTTTATTTTTTTGGTTAAGCGAAATGGTTTCGTGCCAAACTTGCAAGTTAAAAATAAAAGGTGAAACGGGTATTGAGTGTGCAGGAGTATGCAAAAAATTTGTTCATGAGCCGCTAAAATGTTCTGGGGTAGATCAGTCTACAATAAATATACTGTTTGCGAATAATAATATAAAGTTCATATGTGACGATTGTGTACAGTACATCCAAAATGTGTACTTAATTGTACAAAATATGGAACGAGCGGTAGCAAAAAATAGTGATTATTTAAAAGAATATAAAGAGGATTTTGAAAGGGCAATTAAGAACAATGAAAAAGAAGTGATCGATTTACTTAAAGCGATGGAAACAAATTACAGATTACAGCTTGAAGAAATCAAAATTAGTTAACAAAAAGAAATACAGAGAATGGAAAAAATTACCGAAGTTTTTAAAACAGAAAGTGAAAAGGTTAATGAATCATTCATTAATGCAATGAAAAAAAATGATGAGCTTTGCACAAAATTAAATGATAAAAATGAAAAAAATAAAAATTTGAATGTGGGTCAAACGGTGTCATTTTTTGATATTGTAAAAAATAATAAAACTTGTGGTAATTTAAAAAATGAAAAAAGAATTACCTTTGATAAAAATAAACAAAAAAGTGAAAAAACGAAATGTGATCTAAATACTAAGGTAGATCCAAAAAATTTTAAAATTAAAAATATCGAAAACAAAAGTAATGGAATGATATTAATTGAAACGGCGACAACAGAAGATCGGGATAATATCAAAAAGGTATTAGAAGAAACAATGAAGGAAGATTATGACATAAAAATACCCGTGACTATCAAACCCAAAATAGAAACAGTACACATGAACAATAAATTGAGTAAGGAAGATATAGTAGAGAAGCTCAAAAAACAAAACGCCCTTTTTGAAAAGAAACGAAATCAAAGTGGTTAAAGTATTTAATGCAAACAAATATGGCAAGGAAATGTTAAACGTAATATTGGAAGTTGATAAGGAATCATTTCCAAAAATAATCGCTAGTGAGAAGCTATGTATAGGATGGGAAAGGTGCAAAGTGTTTGACGCGATAAACGTACCAAGGTGTTTTAAATGTAAAGGTTTCAACCATAAGTCAGTTGACTGCACAAACACTGAAACTTGTTTGAAGTGTCACGGAAAACACAAAACCAGTGAATGCCAAAAAGAAGAAATCAATAAGTGTATAAAGTGTGTAAAATGTAATGAAAAATTCAATTTGGGTTTAGATGTAAATCGCAAAACCTTAAGTAAATTATGCCCAGTGTATGAGAACAAACTAAATATGCTAAAGCGAAAAATGGATACTGGCAATTAAAGGAGTTAGAAGTGAAAGATAACACCTTAAATACAGATAACAAAAGTGTTTCTTCCTGTATCAACTATGCTTATATCAATCCCAATACCGATAATGATAATAATAATTCTAAGTTTAAAAACAATAATAACATTAATGATACTAATAGTTCTAATAATATTAGTACGGATATTGCTAATAAAAACAAAAATAATGATAGTATAAGTGTAAAGATTAATAATGGAAATGAAATTAGTAATAGTACAAAAAAAAAATGTATACAATAATATAAGTAATTCTGCTAGTATGATACATATAAAAGATAAAAATAAAAATAGTGCTGAAAATTCGAGTAGCTACAGTAATAAAAATTATAATCTACTATCTAAAATAAACAAAAAAAACGTGTTAACATACTTTCTTACATGCCTAAATTTTGGTCAACAAAATATAGTATATTAGTAAATGACAAGAAAATTAATAAATGTAATACTAATAATGATAATGATAAAAATAATGTTAAGAATAATGATAATTACAATAGTAATAGTTCTGCTCATAATAATAATAATAGCAAAATTGATAAGAATAATAGCAATAATAAAGAAACTAATAGTAATATTAATAATATTTATGATAATAGTAGAGATGAATTTTGTAATAATAAAGATGAAATTGAGAATAGTAACGAAAGCGTAGGCGTTAGAGATAGTGCCAATAAAGTGGAATTAGCTTCTAAATACCATAATTGGATTAAAGGAGAAACACTATATCAGCAAAATGAATAAATGGAAAATGCTTCTCATAGTAATAAAAATCTACAACTTGTAAACAAGAGCTTTTTAAATCCAATGGAACCTCCTATTGTTAAATTAACAAGAAAGGCTGTTAAAAATGGTGATAGTATGTATGTATTATCGCAAATACGAGACCACAGAATATACAATAACGTTAGATTATTTTTGTCTTTTTTGCACGATCAAGAGGATATTTGTAATGAAGGTATAACGAAAACAAATATCAAAGTATTGATCGATATTGAAGGTTTGCCAACGAATTATCAGGAATTACGTGTATTATATTATAAATTCCATGAAAGTAGGGGAATCACTAACAAAGAAGTACAAAAAGACCTAACTGCATATAGGCAACATACATATAATAAATACAGAAATTTACAAACAATTTGGAACTCCACGCAAAATTATTTAATTGGTAGACCGTAATGGCAGTCCATTCCACAAATACTTTAGAAATGCGTAAATTAAAAATTTTTAGCAGCTTAAGAAATAAAATTTATGAATTAGAAACATTAATTAATGAATGTAAAGAAATTGATATTGTGATTCTAACAGAAGTATGGATATACAGTAATGAAATCACTACTTATGATATTCCAAACTATAGGGCAGTTTTCAATTGTAGAGATGAGAAAAGAGGTGGTGGAACTGTCATTTTTATAAAAAAAAAATATCAATTTTACTGAAGTATTAAAAGACGAAAAATATAATTTTAGTGTAATTGCAATTCTGAATTCTGCACCTAGATTAAGAATTGGTACATTTTACAAGGCTCCAGCGGAAAATAGTAACATATTTATAGAATATTTAGAAAATAGATTAAAAAATAAAGCAAATCACATATTTTTTGCTGATACTAATTTAAATTTATTTAATAATTCTAATACCGTAATTAAGTATAAAGACATGATAGCAACAACTGGTTATAGTATAATAAACAAAAAACAAAGTACAAGAAACACTGCTCATTCCAATACCTTAATTGATCACATTTTAACAAATTCAAATGATAAATATGATATTAATTTTACAATAGAAAGTAACAGTCTATCCGATCACCAATTGGCAATAGTATCACTAAAAGCAATAAGTATTATGAAAATGCCAATGAAGAACCACACTATAAGTAAAACTGATTATAACCAGATGTCACAAATTGTAAATAATAAAATAGAAAACACTAAAGTATTAGAAATAGACACGTCAACAAAAATAATACAAGAAGCTAAAGTTTTATGTAAAAATTCAATGTCGGTTAGAACTAGGAATAATACATTGATAACGCCGTCGATTTATATAGAATTAAAAATTAGAAAATCACTATACGATAGCCATAAAAGAGATCCAAATAACAGAGATAAAAAGATAAAATATACTCTATGTAAGAAAAAGGTCCATCAAAAAATAAAAGAGGCTAAGAAAAAGCATATCAATAAAAGTATTGAAAATGATGGAAGTGACTCAAGGAAATTATGGAAAGTGTTAAATAATACTATAGGGAATACTAATAAGGATATTTCAGAACATATAACAAGCATTGGAACAAGCATGAAAACGAAACGGCAAATACGTTAAATTAATTTTTTAATGAAGTAGGAGAATCCATTATAAAAGGAATAAACAAAAATAATATAGTAACTATAGATCACATAAGAATTTTTTTTTTTTTTTACCTTCTTTTACACCCTTGGGGAGCATAGAGCTTCCACATAGCTTCTCCATCGTACTCTATTTTGGGCCATTTGTTTTATCTCTGCCCAAGTCTTACCAATTTCTTCTATTTCTTTGGATATTGTTCTTCTCCATGACCTGCGTGTCTTCCTACTTTCCTTTTTTCCTGTGGGTTCCACTCTAATGCTTGGCGAGCAATTGTGTGTGATGCCTTTCGGAGTGTGTGTCCTATCCACTTCCATTTCTTTTTCTTTATTTGAAGTGCAATTGGTTCTTGTTTCGTGAGAGACCATAGATCTGCGTTGCTGATTCGCCTAGGCCAGAAGATCTTAACTTTGGTTCTTAGGCATTTGTTCACGAAAGTTTGCAGCTTGTTGGTGGTTGACTGCTTTACGAACCAAGTTTCGCTCTCATATAGCAGGACTGATTTCACACAGGAATTGAATATTCTAATTTTGGTGCCTCTAGTTAGATATGGGGATCTCCACACAGACCATAGTCTTCCAAATGCCACTCTTGATTGTTTCAGTCTATTTTCTATATCTTCATCTGCTCCTCCATTCGTTGTTATTATACTACCGAGGTAGTTGAAGCACGGGACATCTTCAATTATGTTGCCATCTATTTGGAGTTGCTGATCATTTGTGGCATTCAAGCGTAATGATTTCGTTTTCTTTATGTTTATCTTTAGCCCAACTTCTTTCGCTTTAATGTTCAGAACTTGGAGTTTCTCTTGCATATCCCTGTACGTGTGGGCGATTAGGGCTATGTCATCTGCATACTCTAGATCCTCCAGGCGGAAAGTTATCCTCTACTTTATTCCTTCGGGGCAGAAGATGGTTGTTTCATTACGTGGTCGAGTACGGAGTTGAACAATATCGGAGAGAGCGTGCAACCTTGTTTTACTCCTGTCTTCATTATTAGTGGCTCACTTAGTTTGCCATTGTGCAGGACTCTTGTTTCCGCATTGTTATACATGTTTTCGATCAAGCGAATTATTTTATCTGGTATATCTATCTTTTTCTTAGTGCGTTCTAGATTGCATTTGGTTTGATGGTGTCAAATGCTCTCTGGAAGTCCACAAATGTTATATATAGTGAAGACTTCCATTCTGCTGATTGTTCCACTATCAGTCTTAAAGTATTTGAGTGGTTGATGCATCCGCGCTTCTTCTAAAGCCAGCTTGTTCTCCCGCATATTACCTTCAATTCTACCTTCGATTCTGGATAGTATTATTAAAGATAATACTTTGTTAACTGTGTTGAGAATTGTGATGCCTCGCCAGTTTTGACATTCTTTGAGATCGCCTTTCTTTGGAAGTTTGATTATGATGCTTGACTTCCAAGAGGATGGTATTGATTCATTATTCCATATTTCTTCAATGATAGGATGAAGACTTTCTGCCTTGTATCCTGTTTTTAGCTTGAGAAGTTCGGCTGGAACTCCATCCATTCCTTCGGCTTTGTTTTCTTTTAGTCTTGCCAGTACTTCTGCGATCCCTCCTATTGATGGCGGGTTCGCATTTAGTTGGCTGCGGGATCTGTTCTCAGCTTGAACTTGATTCTCTTCATGTTGTTTGAGAAGTTTGGCTGGAATTCCATCCATTCCTTCGGCTTTGTTTTCTTTTAGTCTTGCCAGTACTTCTGCGATCCCTCCTATTGATGGCGGGTTCGCATTTAGTTGGCTGCGGGATCTGTTCTCAGCTTAAACTTGATTCTCTTCATGTTGTTGCTGGTGACCATTGACTTCGTTAATTTCATTGAAATGCTGCTTCCATCTTGCTATATGTTCAGAAGACGAAATTAGTAGACGTCCTTGCTCATCTTTGATTGGCTGATTATGAAGTATGCTTTTATTTTACAGGGTTCTTATTTTTTTGTAAAGGAGACGCATGTTGTTAATTTCGGCTGCTTTTCCGCTTCAATCACTATATTATTATAGTATTTTCTCTTGTCTCTTAACTTCTCTTGCTTTGTTGTTATATTCTATTTTAAGACTTTCTGATTGTTCTATTAGGAGTTTGGATCTTAGTGTTTTTCTTTCTCTGATTAAGTTCCAAGTATCATCTGGTATCCACTCTTTTCTCTCTGCTACTACAGTACCTGCGGCATCTTCTCCAATCTGTCGAATGGTCGTCTGGAAGTTTTCTTTATTAATGTGATCTGCGGTCCGAGCCACTGTTTATCATTTTGCTACCTGCAGCTGTTGTGATTTCCCCTGTATTTCTCCATCTAACTTCGGTTAAACCTGGAATCTGAATTTCATATCTCTATCTTTCCCTAACTACTTGTGTCGATTTTGATGGTTCTTTTAGAGTACGAACGTTTCATTGCCAAATTCTTGTTCTTATTTTCGCGCCAATGGTCGTTACCGTGTTATCATTATTTTCTATCAGAGGTTGTGTTTCAGTTTTTTGAGTCGTTCTTTGTTCACTAAGCGAGATGACTGGTCTGCTGTAGCTATTCCACATGATATTTTCCTATCTCACGTCCAGTGGAAAGGACGACGCCAATTATTTCCGCAAGATGTCGCTGCAAATTTTTTCCTATCCCTATCCACTGACGTACAGATATTTGTTGGGTTATGGCGACGTATGTCATATGTCAATATTCATCTGAGATATGCACATGTAAGTATAGGTATTATTTTATAATTTTATTTTATTATTCTAATTATAGGTTACTAGAAGATTTACCCGGCGTTGCCCGGAAGCTTGCAAATTGTAAAAAAGCTAGTTTCAGCCAATTTTTTGAAATACTACTTTGCTTATAAATGAAACCACAAAAAAATATTTGTGGAGTTCCGTTAACCCATCGTAGCCCAATAGCTTTTTATAGGTTTTTTCGTTACTTTGTTATATATTAAGATTGTTCAAAAAAAAATTTTTAAGTAAGTTACGTCCAATTTTTGAAAGTAGGTAGAACTTCTTTGAATTAGGGGAATACTTAAAAAAAAGGTTTGTCGAGTTCTTTTAATCGATTGCGAAACAAAAACTTTAAAAAACAGTTTGCAAAACAATTTGAACGATTATCTCTAATTTTTCTATACATGGTGCTTCTTGACAATTTGGTGCTTCTTGACTATTTGGTGCTGCTTGACGATATAGTTCAGGATGGTAGGTTTCCGGCGAATAATGTTAATTGAATTAAAATGACTATAGGTCAAAAGGGGATACTAAATTTGCCATTATGTCATTATACTATGTCAATAATAGTTTTCTTGAATTGCCAACGTTTGAATAAAATATAGTAGATGGTTTAGAAAAGGTTTAAAAATTTGCTTTTCAACTTATATTTTGTTAAGTACTCACCTGAAAGTTGTAATACGTTCTTCCTCGTTTTTTTATGATTTGATAAGAGAAATGTAGGCTTATTTTTTGGAAAAACTGTTTTAAAATACTATGTATTTAAGCATTATATATATGAAATTGTATTTTTTGATTTTTAGATTTCATTTGAAGAAAACTGAAAATTTCATTGAATCTTTGCTCAAAACGCACAAACAGGTCAAAACCAAATTAACCCTGTTGGTTTTAATTAAAATGCTGGTACAAAATTTTCAATAAAATACTCTTAATCGTATAAGAAAATAAAATTTATAGGAAACTTCATAGCGTCGTCGTGGAAAACGGGTTAATCAAACTTAACTAAAACTTTTTGCAGCCTCTCTTTAGAATACAAAATCAACCTGTAAAATTGGACACAAATCGAAAACACAAAATTTTTTGAAAGTCCGCCAGGCCGAAATGGGTTAATTTATTCCAACCAAATTTATGCAACTAATTCCGGTTGCTAAGAGGAACATTTGTGCAAAATTTCAAGTCAATTTGTCAAACGGTTTTCAGTCAACATCAATAACATTGAAAAAGCTTCTTTGCGCCCTCGTGCCCAAACGGGTTAACCGAACTCAACAAAAATTTGTTCCAGACTCTATTTTCGACCACGAAACCACCTTGTAAAATTGGGCACAAATCGGAAACACAAAATTTTTTGGAAGCCCGCCAGGCCGACACGGGTTAATTTATTCGAACCAAATTCATATAACTAATTGCGGTTGCTAAGAGGAACATTTGTGCAAAATTTCAAGTCAATCAGTCAAACCGTTTTGACTCGACATTCAAAAAACTAAAAAGATTAAAACAGCTCTGGAGCTGCAACCTGTTGACTTATAAAAATGTGACATAGCCTATGTCACCCCCCGGGCTCCCAGAATTGTTCCATTGAAATTTTGTGACAATCGGACCAGTGGTTTTCACGTGAATCCTGGACAAACAAATAAACAAACAAACAAACAAATTTTCTTCTTTATATATTAAGAAGATTTCTGGAACATGAATATAGGTATTTTATTTATATTATTTTGTTATTAATGATTATTTTTTTAGAGATATTATGTAAATATATTAATGACCCAGCCTGGATTCGAACCCGAGACCTTTCGCATGAAAGGCCAGTGCTTTACAGCTGCACTGTCAGCTGGATAATAGTAACAGGTCTAAGAAATAAAATATTATTTTTTAGACCTGTTACTGAAACAGAGATTTATCAAATTATTATGAAGTTAAACAGAAATGCAGCCCCAGGATTAGATAATATAACGGTAAAGGATTTACAGGAATTAGTTAATATTATAAAAAAAAACATTAACAACATTGATAAATAAATGCCTTGAAGAAGGAGTATTCCCTGATTCATTAAAAAAAGCGTACATAGTGCCAATTCATAAAAGTGGATCTAAAGATGAATGTGGTAACTATAGACCAATTTATATCCTGAACTCAATATCCAAAGTATATGAAAAAGTAATTAATATAAGGATAAGAAATTTTATTTCAAAAACAATTGGTTTTGATTCAAATCAATATGGTTTCCTAGAGAACAGCGGTCCGCAATAACAGCTACGTTAGAATATATTTGTGACCCACTTGACGAAGGATATTTCGTAGGTGCAGTATTTATTGAACTTACGAAAGCTTTTGATGCGGTAAATCATCGTAGAATGATTAGTTTTTTAGATATATTGGGTATAAGAGGTACTAGTAATCTTTTATTAAGCAGTTACTTTACAAATAATACTCAGTGTGTTAAAGTGAACGAAGTGCTTAGCGATGAACTTATTATAAAAACAAGTGTACCACAAGGAATCAAGTACGCGCACTACACTCAGTGGTTGGGGGCACAAAAAATTGTAATTTAGGGGGGAGTCTATTGTGGACCCTTTTCGAGATATGAGGGATTAAAGATTTAAGGAGTCTTTTCATAAAAAAATCAATAACTTTTGAACAGCTTACTGTAGAGAGATAAAAAAAAATCCATTTTGTAGAGTAAGTTGTCAGCTTTAATATTTATTTGAGTGGTTGATGCATCCGCGCTTCTTCTAAAGCCAGCTTGTTCTCCCGCATATTACCTTCAATTCTACCTTCGATTCTGGATAGTATTATTAAAGATAATACTTTGTTAACTGTGTTGAGAATTGTGATGCCTCGCCAGTTTTGACATTCTTTGAGATCGCCTTTCTTTGGAAGTTTGATTATGATGCTTGACTTCCAAGAGGATGGTATTGTTTCATTATTCCATATTTCTTCAATGATAGGATGAAGACTTTCTGCCTTGTATCCTGTTTTTAGCTTGAGAAGTTCGGCTGGAACTCCATCCATTCCTTCGGCTTTGTTTTCTTTTAGTCTTGCCAGTACTTCTGCGATCCCTCCTATTGATGGCGGGTTCGCATTTATTTGGCTGCGGGATCTGTTCTCAGCTTGAACTTGATTCTCTTCATGTTGTTTGAGAAGTTTGGCTGGAATTCCATCCATTCCTTCGGCTTTGTTTTCTTTTAGTCTTGCCAGTACTTCTGCGATCCCTCCTATTGATGGCGGGTTCGCATTTAGTTGGCTGCGGGATCTGTTCTCAGCTTAAACTTGATTCTCTTCATGTTGTTGCTGGTGACCATTGACTTCGTTAATTTCATTGAAATGCTGCTTCCATCTTGCTATATGTTCAGAAGACGAAATTAGTAGACGTCCTTGCTCATCTTTGATTGGCTGATTATGAAGTATGCTTTTATTTTACAGGGTTCTTATTTTTTTGTAAAGGAGACGCATGTTGTTAATTTCGGCTGCTTTTCCGCTTCAATCACTATATTATTATAGTATTTTCTCTTGTCTCTTAACTTCTCTTGCTTTGTTGTTATATTCTATTTTAAGACTTTCTGATTGTTCTATTAGGAGTTTGGATCTTAGTGTTTTTCTTTCTCTGATTAAGTTCCAAGTATCATCTGGTATCCACTCTTTTCTCTCTGCTACTACAGTACCTGCGGCATCTTCTCCAATCTGTCGAATGGTCGTCTGGAAGTTTTCTTTATTAATGTGATCTGCGGTCCGAGCCACTGTTTATCATTTTGCTACCTGCAGCTGTTGTGATTTCCCCTGTATTTCTCCATCTAACTTCGGTTAAACCTGGAATCTGAATTTCATATCTCTATCTTTCCCTAACTACTTGTGTCGATTTTGATGGTTCTTTTAGAGTACGAACGTTTCATTGCCAAATTCTTGTTCTTATTTTCGCGCCAATGGTCGTTACCGTGTTATCATTATTTTCTATCAGAGGTTGTGTTTCAGTTTTTTGAGTCGTTCTTTGTTCACTAAGCGAGATGACTGGTCTGCTGTAGCTATTCCACATGATATTTTCCTATCTCACGTCCAGTGGAAAGGACGACGCCAATTATTTCCGCAAGATGTCGCTGCAAATTTTTTCCTATCCCTATCCACTGACGTACAGATATTTGTTGGGTTATGGCGACGTATGTCATATGTCAATATTCATCTGAGATATGCACATGTAAGTATAGGTATTATTTTATAATTTTATTTTATTATTCTAATTATAGGTTACTAGAAGATTTACCCGGCGTTGCCCGGAAGCTTGCAAATTGTAAAAAAGCAAGTTTCAGCCAATTTTTTGAAATACTACTTTGCTTATAAATGAAACCACAAAAAAATATTTGTGGAGTTCCGTTAACCCATCGTAGCCCAATAGCTTTTTATAGGTTTTTTCGTTACTTTGTTATATATTAAGATTGTTCAAAAAAAAATTTTTAAGTAAGTTACGTCCAATTTTTGAAAGTAGGTAGAACTTCTTTGAATTAGGGGAATACTTAAAAAAAAGGTTTGTCGAGTTCTTTTAATCGATTGCGAAACAAGTTGTTAGGTCAAAAGGGGATACTAAATTTGCCATTATGTCATTATACTATGTCAATAATAGTTTTCTTGAATTGCCAACGTTTGAATAAAATATAGTCGATGGTTTAGAAAAGGTTTAAAAATTTGCTTTTCAACTTATATTTTGTTAAGTACTCACCTGAAAGTTGTAATACGCTCTTCCTCGTTTTTTTATGATTTGATAAGAGAAATGTAGGCTTATTTTTTGGAAAAACTGTTTTAAAATACTATGTATTTAAGCATTATATATATGAAATTGTATTTTTTGATTTTTAGATTTCATTTGAAGAAAACTGAAAATTTCATTGAATCTTTGCTCAAAACGCACAAACAGGCCAAAACCAAATTAACCCTGTGGGTTTTAATTAAAATGCTGGTACAAAATTTTCAATAAAATACTCTTAATCGTATAAGAAAATAAAATTTATAGAAAACTTCATAGCGTCGTCGTGGAAAACGGGTTAATCAAACTTAACTAAAACTTTTTGCAGCCTCTCTTTAGAATACAAAATCAACCTGTAAAATTGGACACAAATCGAAAACACAAAATTTTTTGAAAGTCCGCCAGGCCGAAATGGGTTAATTTATTCCAACCAAATTTATGCAACTAATTCCGCTTGCTAAGAGGAACATTTGTGCAAAATTTCAAGTCAATCGGTCAAGCCGTTTTGACTCGACATCAAAAATATTGAAAAAGCTTTATTGGGCCCTCGTGCCCAAACGGGTAAACCGAACTTAACAAAAATTTGTGCCAGACTCTCTTTTCGACTGCGAAACCACCCTTTAAAATTGGACACAATTCGGAAACACAAAATTTTTTGGAAGCCCGCCAGGCCGAAATGGGTTAATTTATTCCAACCAAATTTATACAACTAATTCCGGTTGCTAAGAGGAACATTTGTGCAAAATTTCAAGTCAATTTGTCAAACGGTTTTCAGTCAACATCAATAACATTGAAAAAGCTTCTTTGCGCCCTCGTGCCCAAACGGGTTAACCGAACTCAACAAAAATTTGTGCCAGACTCTATTTTCGACTACGAAACCACCTTGTAAAATTGGGCACAAATCGAAAACACAAAATTTTTTGGAAGCCCGCTAGGCCGACATAGGTTAATTTATTCGAACCAAATTCATATAACTAATTGCGGTTGCTAAGAGGAACATTTGTGCAAAATTTCAAGTCAATCAGTCAAACCGTTTTGACTCGACATTCAAAAAACTAAAAAGATTAAAACAGCTCTGGAGCTGCAACCTGTTGACTTATAAAAATGTGACATAGCCTATGTCACCCCCCGGGCTCCCAGAATTGTTCCTTTGAAATTTTGTGACAATCGGACCAGTGGTTTTCACGTGAATCCTGAACAAACAAATAAACAAACAAACAAACAAATTTTCTTCTTTATATATTAAGAAGATTTCTGGAACATGAATATAGGTATTTTATTTATATTATTTTGTTATTAATGATTATTTTTTTAGAGATATTATATAAATATATTAATGACCCAGCCTGGATTCGAACCTGAGACCTTTCGCATGAAAGGCCAGTGCTTTACACCTGCACTGTCAGCTGGATAATAGTAACAGGTCTAAGAAATAAAATATTATTTTTTAGACCTGTTACTGAAACAGAGATTTATCAAATTATTATGAAGTTAAACAGAAATGCAGCCCCAGGATTAGATAATATAACGGTAAAGGATTTACAGGAATTAGTTAATATTATAAAAAAAAACATTAACAACATTGATAAATAAATGCCTTGAAGAAGGAGTATTCCCTGATTCATTAAAAAAAGCGTACATAGTGCCAATTCATAAAAGTGGATCTAAAGATGAATGTGGTAACTATAGACCAATTTATATCCTGAACTCAATATCCAAAGTATATGAAAAAGTAATTAATATAAGGATAAGAAATTTTATTTCAAAAACAATTGGTTTTGATTCAAATCAATATGGTTTCCTAGAGAACAGCGGTCCGCAATAACAGCTACGTTAGAATATATTTGTGACCCACTTGACGAAGGATATTTCGTCGGTGCAGTATTTATTGAACTTACGAAAGCTTTTGATGCGGTAAATCATCGTAGAATGATTAGTTTTTTAGATATATTGGGTATAAGAGGTACTAGTAATCTTTTATTAAGCAGTTACTTTACAAATAATACTCAGTGTGTTAAAGTGAACGAAGTGCTTAACGATGAACTTATTATAAAAACAGGTGTACCACAAGGACTCAAGTACGCGCACTACACTCAGTGGTTGGGGGCACAAAAAATTGTAATTTAGGGGGGAGTCTATTGTGGACCCTTTTCGAGATATGAGGGATTAAAGATTTAAGGAGTCTTTTCATAAAAAAATCAATAACTTTTGAACAGCTTACTGTAGAGAGATAAAAAAAAATCCATTTTGTAGAGTAAGTTGTCAGCTTTAATTTTTGTCTACTAATATCCCCATATTTCCAACAGTTACAAAGTTATGAAGGTTCAAAAAAGCTAGAGCAAATCATTTTCAACCTTCATAACTTTGTAAATGTTGGGTCAAATATTCAAATAAATTTTACATAAATGCAGCAAGTACCTTTGAATATAGCTGAACCACTACAATTAAGTCTAGATTTCGGAGACACATAGGACATAGGAAATATATTCTTTGGCTTTGAAATTAAACTCAACCAGAACCAATTCCCATGGTACTTTCATTACTAGTAACCTAGAGTTTAAATTTCATCAAAATACCGGCATTATTTTTTGAGGTACGGTGTTTTTAAGATATATGTTTGTTAGTCCTTGAACTTGTCAAGGGTTGCAGAACCCGAAACCATGGTACGATTTGGCACATGTGCAGTCCCGTCATACTTTCAATACTAGTTAACCCTTGTATACAATTGGAACGGTCTATCTTAATTTTAAGTTACTAGTTTTATTAATTTCGATGATAAGCTTTCACACATTTGGGGGTCTAAGAGAGGTTCTGAACCACCACTCCAAATGATCCCAAATTAGGGGGCCACGGAAGAAATAGTAAAGAACACCCTGGGCCAAATTTGAAGCTTCTACATTTGTTTCAAGTTGTTATCTTTATTAATTTTAAAGATATGCTTTAAGGTCTTCGGAAATGTGTTGCTGGTCCCCGACTCAGTACTCAAAGACACTTACGCAATAGCAAGGGACACCCTGATACCAAATTTGGAGGTTATATCATCATTGGTTTCGGAATTACGCAAGTTTGGCCTAAATTCGATCAAAAGTTCTCAGTTCCGAACCCATTGTCCAATCCTCACCGTACGTAGTCACCGCCGTAGTTTCATTACCAATAACCTACAGCACAAATTTCATGAAGATAAAGTCATTAGTTCTTGAGTTATCGTGATTTTTAATATATGTTCATTATCCCTGACACCGACTAAAAGGTCCAGAATCCGAACCCATGGGCTGATTTCGCCCTTATACAGCCCGCGCTTTACTTATAGTACTAGTTAACCCTTGTACACAATTTAAACGGTCTATCTTAATTTTAAGTAACGATTATAATTCGATTCGATTATAAGCTTTTAAAACTTGGGAGGCCTGAGAGAGGTACTGAACCACCACTGCAATTGATCCCAAATTAAGGGAACACGTAAGAGATAGTAAAGAACACCCTTGTGGCAAATTGGAAGCTTCTACATTTTTTCAAGTTGTTATCTTTATTAATTTTAAAGATATGCTTTAAGGTCTTCGGAAAAGTGTTGCTGGTCCCCGACTCAGTACTCCAATGGGACCCAAATTCCCAAGACATTTAGGAGATAGGAGGGGACACCCTCATACCAAATTTGGAGGTTCTATATTCATTGGTTTCGGAATTATGCTCGTTTGGCCTAAATTCGATCAAAAAGTTCTAGGTTCCGAACGCATGGTCAAATCCCAGCCTTACGGAATCCCCGAAGTAGTTTCATTACTAGTAACCTACAGCACAAATTTGATGAAGAAAGCGTCATTAGTTGTTGAGTTATCGTGATTTATTATATATGTTCGTTAGCCCTTCGATCGATTAAAAGGTCCAGAATCCGAACCAATTGGCCGTTTTTGCTCATATGCAATTCCCGCCGTACTTTCACTCTTATTAACCTACAGTTAAAATTTCATCAAGATAGCTCTATTATTTTTTGAGTTATCGTGCATACGGACGGACGGACGGACATGGCTATATCGACTCAGGCGGTCACGCTGATCACAAATATATATACTTTTCTGTATCTACTTTGCTTCCTTTAGGCGGTTACAAACACCATACCAAAGTTAATATACCCCTTTACCTATTCTATAGGTGTAGGGTATAAAAACCTAGAAACCTAGAAATTGATTAAAAATATTTTGTGAAAATTTCAAAACTGTAGCTCTTTTAATTTTTGAGTTATCGTGTTGACACACGGACGGACGGACAGACACACATAGCTAGATCGACTCATTATATCCGTGCATACATATATGACATCGGGTATATTGAAATTGCTCCTCCGTTTGTAACGCGTCGATCTAGACGAGCTAGATATAGTGGCAAGGGTACGTATCGGCTCAGAATCGAAAAATTAGTCGATCTAGTTATGTGTGTCTGTCCGTCCGTCCGTCTGTCCGTGTGTCAGCATGATAAGTCAAAAACTAAAAAGGCTAGAGTCTTAAAATTCACACAAAGTCATTTTTAGACAATTTATAGGTTCCCTATTGTTTTTGGTTGAAATCGGACCAAGGCTTCGGGGGCTGCCATACAACTTTTTTGCACCAATATGAATTTCTTCAAAACTAATTATACTACGCGGATGAAAATTACACACGGTTAGGTATATAATGAATCGAGCACTTATATTAAGTTTCAAAATTTTAGGGCCCCATTTTCGGGGGGCTGCCATTCAACTTCTTTGCACAATATGATTTTTTTCAAAACTAATTATACTACGAGGATGAAAATTACACACGGTTATTTATATAATGAATCGAGCACTTAGATGAAGTGTCAAAATGTTAGGGCCCCATTTTCGGGGGGCTGCCATACAGCTTATTTGCGCCAATATGAATTTTTTCAAAACTAATTATACTACGAAGATGAATATTACACACGGTTAGTTATATAATGAATCGAGCACTTATTTGAAATTTGAAAATGTTACGGCCCCATTTTCGGGGACTGCCATACAAAGTTTTCGATTGAATAACTGTGAATCTAATGAAGCTACGCGGTTAAAATTAAAATTGGGCAGGTAAAGTGATAGGGCAAGTTACTTGGCAAAGTTGGACATCACTCGGACCACCGGACTTTTAGGGTGAGCCAATTTTTTTATTTTTTTAAGCAAAACTTATGGATAATAAATAAAAATTTTTTTTTTTCTTTTTTCTTGTATTTTTTTTTTTTTTTTTTAAGCTAAAATTATGGGACAATGAATTAAATTTTTTTTTTTTGCTTCGTTTTTTTTTTTTGTTTCTTTTTTAAGCCAAAATTATGGGATAATGAGTTAAATTAAATGTATAAGGGAAGTAAATTACGTTTTATTTTATACACCATAGTGGGTGTGCACGGGTATCTAAAAGTTGACAAGGGCTACTATAATCTTCTTCGTTTTTCGATTCTGAGCCGATACGTATCCTAGACACTATATCTAGCTCGTCTAGATCGATGCGTTACAAACGGAGGAGAAATTTTAATATACCCGATGTCATATATGTATGCACGGGTATAAAAACATAGCAAAAGATTACTCTTAAAACTAGGGAAACAATTATTGAAAGAGTAGATAAGGTTAAATATCTGGGAATAATAATTGATGATAACTTGAAATGGGGCAATCATATCAAAAACGTGAAAAAAAGTTATACCAATTATATTAGCTATAAAAAGATGTGACGGTATTCCCCAGCATTCAACCAAGCTTATCTATAATAGTCATATACTATGAAGGCTAAGGTATAATATATGTTAGAGCCAGTGCTCAATTTTCCATATTAATCAAATTGGTATTTTAATAAATAAAGCGCTTAAAATTCTTTACAAATATAATTAAGAACTAGTACTATAAGTATTTGTATAAAAACACAAATGAATTAGATATTAACCAATTAATCTATTTTGATAAAGGTAAATATATTTAGAAAGTAATACATAGTAATATTAAATCTAATTTAAATTTAATAAATAGAGAAAATGTACGTAACTATAATACTAGAAATAAAAAGAACATTGAAATACCTAAAGCTAGAACTACAAAGAAACAAAAAAGTTAAAAATGCAGTGCTATTAAAATTTTTAATTCATTACCACTAAACTTTAGAAAAGTCAAACTTTAGAAATATTCAATAGAAAACTTAAAAAATATATAAAAAAGTTTAGAAATTAAAAATTGGAAATAAGTAAAATTTGTGTATTCAAAATAATTATTTTTAAACTAAAATTAATTGTAATTATATAATTTATTAGATTGCAGTTTTAATTAAATAATTTCTTATACATAATTTTATATATATTGTAAAATTATCTGAAATTAAATGAAATTTTTGATTAATGAAATGATTAAAATTTAATTTTAATTTTAGGAAACGAATTTTCATATTTTCTCGAATCTCGTCTGTCATCCAAATGCTTTGTTGTTACTAAATTTCGATGATCGAATTGTTTTTGTATTCACTTCTATCAATGTGGTACGTTTATTAGCTATTTCATTAAAACAATTTAAGTGTTGAATTTAAGTTCATTTTTATCTATACTTCATAATCTAAAATTATTTTTTGAAAATTTAAATTTTTCTTTAATTGGTTTAAAATCTATACTGATAAAAAGCATTTGGTGATCAGATAATGCAGTGTCTGAAACATGGAAATTGTATTTTAATTCAAATGTGTCTGAAATGAAATGATCTATGATCGACCTTGTGGTATTACTTATTCTGGTAGCATATGCAGATAAAACTTTATTAAGAATTATAAATCCGTTACTATGTATCAGATTAATATAGTCTTTATTATTTGTGTCATTTTTTTATAAATTTAAATTAATATCACCTATAATAATTGATCTCTTATGTGTAAGAAGATTTTCTAATTTTCCTATAAATGTAACATAATTTGTACCGTGGGACCTAAATATAGCAAAGATATTTAGTCATTTAGATCATGTTTAGGTAGCTTAATTCCTAAAATATTTGAATTTTGAAATTCATCTTTATATATATAGCTGCTACTGATATTATTTTTATATATTGCAACCGTATTTGTTTTCCCTGTTACCAAAATATGAGATATAACCTAGTAAATTATAAAATTTATTTGCACTCTCATGAAACCATATTTCCGACAGTATCACATCGATGTTTATGCTATATGAATTTATTAACGCTTATAGATCATATAACTTATTTCTAAGACTTTGAATATTCAAGTATATAATATTAAAAATTTTGATGTAAGAAATAATAATAATCTAATAATTTGCCCACGTCTGTGTAATATTGCACTTGAACATCATTATTCAAATTAATAATGAATTGAAACTTAAAAATAAATGATTTATGAGTGCAATAGATAGAGTTAGATAAACATGTTTTTAGCACATTTTCAAAAATTATTATAAAAATGTGCCTATATAGCTTCACACTGTCCGTCCGTTCGTCTCTCCGTATGTTTACAAAAACTTTTACACCGTTTGAAATAGAGTTAAGAAATTTTAACCACGAGTATATATTACGAAAAAAATAGTTTCGTAGAAGAATTATTTTCTGTAGCCCGACCCGTTACGGAGTTACAGCCCCCAAAGTTGGAAAAAGCCCTATTTTTAAATTGTTATAACAAGAGTTCTGTTGGGTATATTTTCAATCTGACAACGGAAAAAGATAGCTGGTTTTATAAGCTTTATTAAAAGCAAATGTTTAGGGTTGCCATACGGTACTAAAATTTACAATTATGTAAAACTCAATTTTTGCAAAATTTTTGGCCACACATATATTTTAAAAGATACAAGCTAGGGTCTTGAAATTTTGGGAGAACTTAGGTCCTCCGAAATTAGTAGGAGTCGGTTAACAAAATTTTTTAGTCAAGCCCCCTGTTTAGGAGCTATAAGGGCGCGAAACTTGAAATTTTGGTATTTTCAAACACCTGTAACTGGAATACCTGTTAAAATTTTTTTTTAGTAATATGGTAAATTGAAAGATCTATAATTATATTTCAACATATGTCAAAGGTTTTTCTTAATATTGAAAGGTACCGAAGTTACAGCCCCCGAAAATTTCAAAAAAGCCCTATATTTAAATTAGTATAACAAGAGTTCTGCTAAATGTATTTTCAATCTAAAAACGGGAGAAGAGAGCTGCTTTTATAAGCTTCACAAAAAAATAAAGTTAAAGTGTATAGGGTTGCCATACGGTACTAAAATTTACCATTATGCAAAACTCAATTTTTGAAAAATTTTTGGCACCACATATCTTCTAAACGGTTCAAGCTAGGCTCTTGAAATTTTGGGCGAAGTTAGACCCTTAAAAATTAATAGGAGTCAGTTAACAAAATTTTTTTGTCACGTCCCCTGTTTAGGAGCTATAAGGGCTCAAAAATTTAAATTTAGCTATTTTTAAACACCTGTAACTTGAAAACCTGTTCAAATTTTATATTACATTACTGAATCTATTGGACTTACAGGCATTTCAGATAAACCGGTTAGTACAATATTATTTGTCAAGGTATTTTAATTCGCTACATCAATATTGTTCTCCAAACTATTTATCCTGTTTTCCAAGGTGTTTGTATATTTTTCCGAATTACTCAGACGTTCCCTTAGCTTTAGGTTTCCTTTCTTTAATTTTTTATTTTGGTTTAAAATTTCTTATATTGAAGTGCAAAATGGTTTTGCTTTTTGTGAATTTCAGATATAACTCACCCACTAGAATAAAAAAATTCACTCCTAATTTAGCACAGACACAAACCTTTTCAAAACATTGGGCTGTGTTCATAAACGAATAGATACTTCATATTGTTATTACTTGAGCTAAACTAAGTGTATACTCAATAATGAGGAAGACTGTAGTAGTATAAATCATGCTGTTAATAACTTTTGGTAAAATTTCAAACATTCAGCTTTATTAGGTGTAGAGTAATGATAATATAAAAGAAGGAGTTGTATGTCAGCTACTTGAATTCACTCAAGTAGAACAACCAAATTTTGTGAATACTTTGGCCATTAAACTAAACTATTTTTGGCAAAATTTTAGACACTTAGCTTCATTAATGTATTGTGCTTATATAAAAGAAGGAGTTTTATGGAAGCTACTCGAACCCAGTTCACTGCTTCAACTAAATTTTTCACGATCCTTGGGCATAAAACAGAATCACTTTCCCCAAAATTTCAGAAACCCAGCTGTAATAGTCATGGAGCAATGCTCATATAAAGAAGAAGTTGTATCGAGCAGGTAATCGAACCAAACCAAAATGGCTGGATTGCAATAGCGATGACTGTTATTGCATTAAAACGAATATGTGAAATTTTAGATATTAACTTAAGGGTATGGATCAATATGGGTGTAGTTTTTATTTTTTTTTATTATATAATAAATTTTTAGAAAATGGAACAATTCAAAAATTTTGTATAATAAATTTTAAAATAGTGTGTCGAGACAAATTTTCTTTAAAAAACTCTTATACAATAAAAATTTTAATCCTTAAGACCTAGTAGCCCCTTATAGCTCCTAAATAGAGGGATTGGCAAAAAAATTTTGTTAACCGACTCCTTATAATTTTTAAGGATCTAACTTCTCTCAAAATTTCAAGATCCTAGCTTGAACCGTTCAGAAGATATGTGTGTCCAAAAATTTTGCAAAAATTGAGTTTTGCATAATGGTAAATTTTAGTATCGTATGGCAACATTTGCCTTTTAAGAATTTATAAATTTTATCAAACCAGCTACCTTTTGCCGTGTTCTGAATGAAAATACACCTAACAGAACACTTGTTATAACAATTTAAAAATAGGGCTTTTTCCAACTTTGGGTAGCTGTAGTTCCGTAATGGGTGGGGTTACAGAAAAAGGTTCTTCTACGAAATTATTTCTTTTTAAATACCTACTCTAGTTAAAATTTCCGAACTCTATTTAAACGGTGTAAAAGTTTTGTAAACATACTGACGGACGGACGGTCGGACGGATGGACGGAATGACAAACATAGTGAAGTTATATAGGCACATTTTTACCAAATTTTTGAAAATGTGCTTAAAAGAATGGGAAATTGTTGATAATCTTTTGAATAAAGCTAAATGTAGTAAAAAATATTTGTTACAAATTGAAAAAATCCTGATTTCTGACCCTGGAAAAGTAGCTAACCATTTTAAATATTCCTTCAAATTTGATAAATTTATCATTATATTATCAAAATGTCAGAGGTTTTAGAACAAAAACTATACAAGTGCTACTTAATTCAATAAATTTAAATTTTGACGTATTTGCTTTGACTGAAACTTGGCTAAATTCTTCTATTAACAATCTTGAGCTTTTTGATAGCTCATACTCGGTTTTTAGAAAAGACAGATACTCTGAACTTAATGCATCTAATAGTTACACTCCTAAAGGGGAAGGAGTATTGATAGCCGTAAAAAACTCATTTAATGCAAATGAAATTCCTATTTCTGACGCGGACTGTCTTGAAATAATTGGTGTGAACATAAAATTTTCTAATAAAGTGTTAATATTGTTAACACATACATTCCACCTTCTTCGAATTCAAATATTTATATTACTCTTTTAAATGTAATAGATTCGATTTGCTGTAATTCCGGTCCTAATGATGAGTTAATTTTATGTGGAGATTTTAATCTCCCTAATATAACTTGGATCAATCATGACGAAGAATCTTTTTTGATTGCTGATTCTTCAGTGAATTAACCTGATTCTCAATTTATTGATGGTTTAAATACCAACGATTTACAACAGGTTTCCCACTGCCGTAATTTTAAAGATAAACAATTGGATCTAATATTTACTTCTGATTGGAATAATATTATTTTCTGTGAATCGGTGTTACCGCTTGTTGCGTTGGACCCCTATCAACCTTCAATAAATTTTACTTATTGTTTGACTAATTCCATATATCATGAAGCAGCAGATTCTTATAGGTTTAATTTCAATAAAACCAACTTTCCCGGACTAGTAAATTTCTTAAACACCTATGACTTCACGTCTATATTTAATAATATAGACCTTAATCAAATGAAAATTAGGTTTTATGAAATAATGTTCGAAGGTTTTATACAATTTGTTCCTATTTCAAAAAACAGATGTTCTAACTCTGGCCCACCATGGTTCACAAAGGAGCTTAGATCTCTCAGAAATAAGAAAAACAAAGCCTGACGTAAATATCTAAAAACAAAAGATATTAATGAATTGTAGGAATCTTTTAATAGATAACCAACATGGCTTTGTAAAACAAAAATCTACGGTGACTAATCTAGTTGAAACCACATCTCTTCTTCTTAATAACATGGAAGAAGGATTTTAAACAAATGTTGTCTATACTGATTTTAGTAAAGCATTTGATCTATTGCCACATAATAATATTTTACTAAAACTTGAAAAATATGGTTTTCCACTATTTTTCCTTAAGTGGATACATTTTTATTTATGTGTTCGCTCCTATAGTGTTATATTTAAAAATGTGATTTCAGAACCTTTCGTGGCAAATTCGGGAGTTCCACAAGGTAGCCACCTTGGCCCTCTACTTTTCATCTTATCTGTAAATGATGTTTCTTCTTTAATTTCTAAATGCGAGCTTCGAGTTTACGCTGATATGAAACTTTTTAAAAAGATTACATCTTATAATGACGCCATCCTTATGCAGAACGATCTTCAAAATTTTAACAATTGGTGCGTTAATAACTGTTTACTACTTTATGTAAATAAATGTGCATTGATATCTTATACACGCCGATCTAGTCCTATTGGTTTCAATTATAACTTAGATGGTATTAGTTTACCTTTACCCAACTTAGCTTTAAAACCCATTATAATAATATTATAAATAAAGCTAATTCACTATTGGGATTTGTTAAACGTTCTGCAAAGGAATTTTCAGATCCTTATGTTCTTAAATCGTTGTACACTTGTCTTGTAAGACCAAACTTGGAATATGCTAGTCAAGTTTGGTCTCCGTTTTATATGGTACACATTGATAGGATTGAGGCAATACAAAAAAATTTTCTTAGATTTGCCTTACTCCATTTGCCATGGTCGAATCCCATTATTTTACCACCATATGAACAAAGGCTAAAATTAATTGATTTGTGTACTTTAAATTTTCGACGTGAAGTTTCTGATGTCATTTTGATTACAGAAATTGTCAAGGGTAACGTTAAGTCTAATTTAATTTCTAGTAAATTATTATTAGAAATCTCAACGCCTTCGCTCTTGCAATTTATTTAAAACTAATAATCATAGGACTAACTATGGCAAATTCGAACCTATTAATAGAATGCTTATTATAGGTAATAAACATAAACATTATATTGACTTTACACTTTCAAAACACTCCCAAAATCAAAAATTATACAATCTCTATTATTAGGATTATTTTTGTTTTGTTTTTCTTATAGTAATGTCAAGTTTATAATTTTTAACTTTTAATTTTAATTTTAGTTTGAACATATTTATAATTAGTCAAATATGTAATTTTTATATTGATTTTAATTGTATAATTTTAATTGTTATTTGTATGCTTTTTTGTAAACTGTTTGTGTTAAGTAGTATAATAAATAAATAAATAAATAATCATGTCATTTTTTATAATTCTTAATTTCCCATCAAAAGTTTTCGCGATAAATCAATTCGTGTTCAATTAATTTTCTCACAAATTAAATGTTGATTCTTACAATTATTTATTATAAATACTAACGTTCTTTCAATTAAAGATCAGTCTTATAAGTTATCAATCTTCCTCAGTTCCTTCTTTAATAAAAGGAATATATTTCGCAGGAATATATGGCGCAGTCGGTAGGATTGCCGACATTACATTAACTTTAAAAAACTTTACATCAGTTATATAAAAGTGATTAGTGTAGTGTCTCCTATCAAGGAGTTAATCGGTTCCTATTTTGTTAAAAATCAAAAATCAAAAAAAAATAAAATAAAATAAACCAAACAAAAAAAAAACAAACATATAAAAACTTTTGGTGCAAAAACATTTTAAAAATGATAACTAACTAAAATTAAAATAACAACAAAAAAACCAAATATGGCATTAACGTTTAATGATATAGTCAAAAAAGCTCGCTCAACACCAGTTTTTTCTGGGAGCGACTCTTATTCACTTTCATCGTATATATTAGAAGTAGAAACATTATTAAACTTAGTCCAAGACGAACAAGGAAGAAGTTACATAAATAGAATTCTACATTCAAAAATCCAAGGGAATGCCGCTATTGCTATTAGGCGTTTAACAAATTCAACGTTGATCCCACGTTGCAGCTAATCAAATCTTTTGGTATAGCAGAAAGCTACTTAAAGCTCAAAGATCAAGCGGATCAAATTCCAGATGAAAATGTAAGTCGAATTTATTCTAAATTAGTTTTAATACTAGACAAATTAAATATGAAATATTCACTGGACCCTAGTCATCCTGCGGAATTTCAACCCAGAAACAACGAAAGGTCGATTTTAGATAAATTTCTTAATAAAATTGACAGGGTGGTTTCCATATATATAAGGTCCAGGAATTTAAATACATTAGAGGAAGCATATCGAGACTTAGTCGAGAATGGTTTGAAAACTTATAATGACTCATATAGACCTAAAAAGCATCATAATAATTATAATAACAATGCTTTTTCAAATAACTATTATAATAAAAATCACAAATTTAATAATAATTATTCTAATCAAAATACTAACAGGACTAGTAACAATCCTGCTTTTAATCGTTTTCATCACACTAACAACAAAAATAATTTTAACAATTCTAACCGTTACCACAACCAATCGGGTAATTATAGAAGTACCCAAAGGTTTAATTTTGGAAACTTTAGAAACAATAGAAACTATTATAACAATCCTGATCCAAACGCAATGGACGTGGATTATTATAACCCTAATTCAATGGAATTAGAACATAATACAACAAAACGTGTTGAAAATTTTCCTTTGACGACTCCAACAATAGACTACCCATAACAACTTTGACTACAGAGGGACAAAAAGTAGATTGCCTAATAGACACAGGAGCAACTACTTCTATTATAGACCATAACAGTTTTTCCTCAAAAAGATATAATAAATTAATTAACCCTATAACCCTATATATATTACAAATCATTACTGGTAGTCAAATTATTCATAATGAAATTTTAACAAAAATACCAGACGAATTCAATGAGTCTACTTCAATGTCATGGAAGGTAACTAACCTTTCTAATAAAAAATTTAGTGCTTTCTCTTTAGGTTTCTCCAATAGGTGCTAAAATTGACCTACTTAATGGATAAATTGTGGTAAATAAAAAGGCTACTAAATTTAATTACGCCTATCCCACAACAAATATATACCAACTAGAACCATTAAATTTAAATAACCATGACTTAGTTTTGCGAAACGAAAATTTAAATAAAGAAGAAGAAAAACATTTAAAATATATTTTATACAAAAACAAAGATTTATTTTTTAAAGATGGGGACAATCTTAGTTGCGTAAATGATGTGAAACATCAAATAATATCTACTTGTTCTCAACCAATTTATATAAAAATATATAGATTTCCTAAAATTCATGAAGAGGAAGTTAATAAACAAATAGAAGAAATGTTGAAACAAGATATTATACAAGCTTCAAATAGCCCATATAACAGTCCTATATTTGTTGTTCCAAAAAAATTAGATAACACAGAAAAACAGAAATGGCGGATAGTAATTGACTACCGCAAATTAAATGAAATTACCATCAATGAAAAATTCCCTATTCCAAACATCGAATCCTTGTTTGACAAACTTGGTCGCGCCCAATACTTTTCGACCTTAGATCTTGCTAAGGGCTTTCACCAAATTTTGGTTGACGAAAAAGATAGGGCTAAAACTGCTTTCTCAACACCACAGGGTCATTTTGAATTTAAACGAATGCCGTTTGGACTCAAAAACGCACCCGCGACCTTCCAAAGCATGATAAATCATGTCCTGAGGGACTATATAAATAAAATTTGTGTCGTCTATCTCGACGATATTCTGGTATTCTCAACATCTCTTCAAGAGCATGTTGAAGTAATAACAGAAATATTAAGGATATTAAGGGAACATAACTTAAAGATACAAGTTGATAAATGCAATTTCTTTGCAAAATCTACCGAATATTTGGGACACATTTTAACTAAAGAAGGCATAAAACCAAATGATAAAAAAATTGAAATTATAAGAAATTTAGAACTCCCTAAAACTCGTAAACAAATAAAAAGTTTTCTTGGAATAACAGGGTACTACCGCAAGTTCATAAAAGATTATGCTAAGGTAGCACAACCCCTTACAAAATGCCTTAAAAAAGATAGTAAAATAAATGTAAATGATGTAGGTACTTTATAAAGACTCTTTTAACAAACTTAAAAACTTAATTACAAGTCCACTATTCTACGTTACCCCGACTTCAAAAAAAGATTTACTTTAGTTAGAAACGCATCAAACTATGCAATTGGTGCAGTTTTACAACAAGCCGGCTACCCTATCTGCTTTGCGAGCGGAACGTTAAACGATCATGAAACTAAATATTCAACAATAGAGAAGGAATTGCTTGCCATTATTTGGGCAACCAAATACTTTAGACTTTATTTGTACGGTACAACATTCACAATTAAAACTGACCATCGACCTTTAGTGTGGTTAAACTCTCTTAAAGAACCTAATGCGAAGCTACAAGGTGGCGAATAAAATTAAATGAATATGATTACACCATTGAATACGTAAAAGGAAAAGAAAACAAAGTCGCAGACTTCTTGAGTCGTATTGACTCAAATAAATTTGAAATAAATGTTTTGACTAAAAAACGTCGAATACATACTATAAGCCCAGTCTGGAATGAACCACAGACTCTAAAACGTATGAAATTATACGCTCATACAAAACCAAAGCAAGTTAAATCAAACAAAAAATTTAAAATAACACCTATCAACCCTGTCTGGAACGAACCACAGACCTTAGACCGTATGAGGTTATATGCAAAGAAATAGGAATAAATGTTTTAAATAAAAATGATTCTGAGTTAGCAACTATTCATAGTGGTGCCGATGATTTGGGTGACCATATTCCTATCTCAGAAAATATTATTAACAAATACCATACTTAAATTCATTTCAAACAAAAACATAAAGAATTAATAATGAAATACAACCACTTCAGACAAATCTATGTTTCTGAAAGTGATTTAAATAATAATAACATTTTAAATGACCTATTAAGAAGATATATTAGAAAAGGTACTACAGGAATTTATTCTGAATTAGAAAACCCAAAATATAACGTTTTACAACGAAAATTAATTGAATTATTTTCTAATGATAAAACTATAAAATTTATAAAATGTAATAATAAAGCTTTAGAATTAGACAGTGAAAATGACGCAATTAAAATTATTGACGAAACACACAAAACAACAAACCACAGAGGAATTTTAGAAAATTATAAAAAATTAAGAACTACCCACTTTTATCCAAAACTCAAAGAGCTAATTCATAAATATGTCATCAACTGTGATATTTGTAACTTAGCAAAATATGACAGAAAACCTGACAAATACAAATTCGAAATCACCGAAACCCCTTCAGAACCCAATGAAATAATTCATGGAGATTTATTCTTCTGTTACAAGGAAGTCTATTTAACAATATTAGATAAATTTACCAAACATCTTATGATTCAAAGGTTAAATGATCGAAATTCGATTACAATAATCCAAGCTCTAAAAAATAGATTTGCAATATTCGGTAAACCCAAAAAATTCGTATTTGATAACGAATTCAATACAATTAATATAAAAGACTTTTTAAGGGTAGAAAATATAGAATCACACTTTACTTCTCCTCGATCTCATACTGGCAACTCGCCTATTGAAAGAGTTCATGGAACCTTAAATGAGCACTTAAGTATTTTAGAAGCTCAAAAATCTAAATTAAACCCATATGAAAAAATTCTATTTGCTGCGGAAAACTATAATAATAGTATTCATTCAGTTACTTTAGAAAAACCTATAGATTTCTTAAAAAATAAAGTTACTAATTTAGACATTATCAATGAAAGATTGAATAAAGTAAAAAATAGTTCAATCGCAAAATTAAATTAAAAGAGAAAATCATTCTCACCTGAAAATAAAGCTGAAATACTTATAGAAAACCCCGAAGCCGTTTGCTATAAACATCTACATAAATACATTAAAATAAAAACTAAACTTGACTAATAAGATAAAAGATCTTAGAAACAAAAACATTCACCCAACAAGAATAAAACGAAACTTTAAATTCTTTACAGAAAATCAAGACAACAATAAAAGCAAGACCAAAAACATCCCTGGTCGAACTTCTTCAACTAATTATATTTCTATTAACACTGCAACTTACTAACACCTCAACAATTTCGATAGAAAAATTAGAAAATGAAGGAGGATTTCAAATAATAAGATTAACAAAAACGCAATTAATATCAAACTATTAAAAAATACTTCACATAATAGATATAAACGAATTTCAGTTAACTTTAGACGAAATTAAAAATAACTTAGAAACAATTTTCTCATTAAAAGAAGATCATTTACTAATCAAACAACTCCAAGTTCAAATTCAAAAGACAGAACATAATCTAAAAACTATAACCCTCTTTCGCCGAAAACGAAGCTTAATAAATTTAGGAGGGAAAATTGCTAAATGGCTTTTTGGCACAATGGACAGCAACGACAAAGCTGCAATCGAACAACACCTAAACACCATTGATATTAATAATCATCTTTCTATAACTAATCTAAATAACCAAATTAAAATTAACACAGATCTTCAAAATAATATTAACATTTTGAAAAATCACATAATGCAAAATCAAGTATTAATCTTACAAACGTTAAATCACACAACAGATATTACTAACAAAAGTATAAAAAATCTTCATTTCTTATCATTACTAACCGACATTAACTTATTAAATTCTGAAATAGATAGAATTCAACAAAATATTATGAGTCATTCAATTTTAACCGATAACGAAATCGATGAATATAATATCGATATATTTAAATATAAAGAAATTAAAAGTTCTCTTTTAAAATATGACAATAAATTAATATTCGTTATTCTAATTCCACATCTCACTAAGGAACTTGGTACAAAATATTTGATATTGCCAACTCCAAATAGAAATTTTGAGGAAATATTTATTGAAAATAATAATGTAATCCAATATAAGGATAAAATTTATATTGACAATAATGAAAAATATATAAAACAATTAAAACTAGCTAATGATTGTATTAATAATTTAATAAATGAAAATTATAAAAATTGTAAGAAAATAATAAAAAATAATTTTGAAATTATTGAAATTTTTCCTCACATGATTTTAATTAAAAATTGTAAAAATAACTCTTTAACAAATGATTGTGATCATTCAAAACATATATTAAATGGAAATAATATAGTAGAATTCCATAACTGTTCAATAAAAATAAATAATGTAACATTTTTAAATAACGAAAAAATTGAAAAAAATCATATTATTTTACCTAATTATTTGAACATTTATAATGTAAGCCTAAAATTAAATATTGAAGATATAAATATAAAACAAACTAAAAATTTAAAACAAATTCATGAAATTAAAAATAAAACAAATAATAATTTATTAGTTTCAATACGTTTGCCTGTATTAACATTTATTATTATTGTAATTTTATATATTATAAAAAAAATTAAAATTTGTAAAAAGAAAGAACAAATTAATACAAAAATAAAGAACACTCAGGAGAGTGTCCAACTTAACGATGGGGGGATCATATATCCCGTTAAGTAATTATATTTTTTGTTGTTATGAAATTAAAATTAAAATTTCTTTTCAATGAGAAAATTTATTAACAAATTTTCTCAAATTGTAATTTAATTCTGGTCAATCTATTATTTTGTCAATTTTCCCATTCTTTGATTCTTCCGACAAAAGATACCGCGCTTAATATTTTCCTCACCGGTAAATTATTAATTCCTCGAATTGACCATCATAATTCATAAACAAATAAATATCATTTTCTCTCTCCCACTTCATTCGTTAATCATGTCATTATTATAATTCTTAATTTCCCATCAAAAGTTTTCGCGATAAATCAAATCGCGTTCAATAAATTTTCTCACAAATTAAATGCTGATTCTTACAATTATTTATTATAAATACTAACGTTCTTTCAATTAAAGATCAGTCTTATAAGTTATAAATCTTCCTCAGTTCCTTCTTTAATAAAAGGAATATATTAAAATTAATATTATATTAAGTTAATATTATAATTAAATAAATTAATTAAATAGAGTAATTATTTAAATTAAAAGAAAGTAATGTTCACTATTTAAGTATAATAAAATAGATATTGAATAACACCAAATTTTATAATTGTTTGAATATTTTATTATTTTTGATTTTGACAATAAATAAAAATAAAAGTTGCACAGGTATAATATATATTATGTATATCAGTATAGTATATTAAAATTGCTCCTCCGTTTGATGAGTTAAATTTTTTTTAACTATTTTATTTTTTTAAATTTAGGGAAATAAATAACGGTTTTTTTTTTATGTATATATTATAGTGGATATGCACGGGTATCTAAAAGTTGGCTAGAGCGACAATAATCTTCCTCGTTTTTTTACTAATTTTAAAAGGCAATTTCATTTCGAAGATCATTCTTCTGATATACTTAATACGGTTGTTGCAAGTGAACCTTTTCAGACTGATAGTTTTTTTTATAAGCCAATTACTGGGTTTGAGTTACATTCTACAATTATGAAATTGAAAAATTCTAAGTCGAGAACTTCGGATAGAATATCAAATAACGAATTGAATAAAATATCCTATTTTATAGTTGACGTTTTAATTAATATTTTTAATAACTGTGTTTATGCTGTTCACTTTCGAATAAAAAAGAAGAACCTCCAAATAACAAAGTAAACAAAAGTGAAAAATATGACGAAATGTTATCAAATATAAATAAACTGTTAAATTCAAATTTTTAAAATAAATCAAACAACAATGTAAAACCGTACTTGAGCATTTTTAAATGTTAAGCAATTTCGAAATACAAGCCTTCCTTTTATTTATCCACATAGAAACATATGCATTGAATAATCAAATAAAAGATATTGCAATGTGTTTCATTGAACCATTTTTTCCGATTTTTATGAAAAGATCGATATTGCTATCGATACCATAATATTATTATAAACTAGGTAGAGTGTAGTAGAGTAGACTGTGTCAACTCTGGGATACCCGCATGACCGTAACATATACATTATATCATCCGGTTAAAAGCTTTTGGCAAAATTTCAAACATTCAGCTTTAGCAGGTGTAGAGTAATGCTCATATAAAAGAAGGAGTTGTATGGCAGCTATTCGAACCCTTTGCAGTAGACCAACTAAATTTTGCAGTAACTTTGGGCATTACACTAAACTATTTTTGGCAAAATTTCAGATACCCACCTTCATTTGGTGTAGCATAATCCTTATATAAAAGAGGGAGTTGTATGGCAGCTACTCGAACCCTAAGCAGTATACCAACCAAATTTTGCAGTAACTTTCTATATTACACTAAACTATTTTTTGCAAAATTTAAGATACCCAGCTTCATCAGCTGTAGTGTAAAGCTCATATAAAAGAAGGAACTGTGTGGCAGCTACTGGAACCCTCTGCAGTAGACCAACCAAATTTTGCAGTAACTTTGGCCATTATACTAAACTATTTTTGGCAAAATTTCAGACACGCAGCTTCCATAGGTATAGAGTAATTCTCCGTGGACCAAAATTGGGCTGGAGACCGTGGCTGGATTTAAATAGCGATTCCGGTTTTTGCATAAAAACGAATTTGTGAAAATTTCATAATCCTAGCTCCTTTATATTTTGAGTAATCGTGATGACGGACGGACATACATAGCTAAATCGATTCATTTTTCGATTCTGAATCGATCCATACACTTGAGTCTATATCTACCCCCCCTCCTTCTCTGCGTATGACTATATAGTCATACGGGTATAAAAATGTTCAAGTACAGTTACAACTTTTTAATATTGTTAAAAAGAACAAAATATTCAACAAAAAAAATGTTTTTCAGTTTAAGTTAAAAAGTTAGTCAAATAAAGACAGTTAAATTTAAACTCCTTGTTTTTAGCACATTTCAAAAAATTTTGTGAAAATGTGCCTATATAGTTTCACTCTGTCCGTCCGTCCGTTTGTCTGCCTGTCTGTCCGTATGTTTACAAAAACTTTTACACCGTTTGAAATAGAGTTAAGAAATTTTAACCACGGGTAGATATTAGCCCCTGTAGCCCCACCCGTTACGGAGCTACAGCTCCCCAAGTTGGAAAAAGCCCTATTTTTAAATTGTTATAACAAGAGTTCTGTATGGTGTTTTTTCAATCTGAAAACGGAAAAGGATAGCTGGTTTTATAAGCTTTATAAATATATGAGCAAATTTTTAGGGTTGCCATACGGTACTAAAATTTACAATTATTGCAAAACTCTTTAGGCAAGGCCCCTAATTAGGAGTTATAAGGGCTCGAAAATTGAAATTTCGGTTTTTCAAACACCTGTAACTTGAATACCTGTTAAAATTTTTTTTTAGTAATATGGTAAATTGAAGATCTATAGTTATAATTCAACATGTGTCAAAGGTTTTTCTAAATATTGAAACGTGCCAAAGTTACAGCCCCCGGAAATTTCAAAAAGCCCTAAATTTAAATTAGTATAACAAGAGTTCTGCTAAATGTATTTTCATTCTTAAAACGGGAGAAGAGAGCTGCTTTTATGGGCTTTATAAATAATTAAGAGCAAATGTATAGGGTTGCCATACGGTACTAAAATTTACCATTATGCAAAACTCAATTTTTGAAAATTTTTTGGCCCCACATATCTTCTAAACGGCTCAAGCTAGGATCTTGAAATTTTGGGAGAAGTTAGACTTTTAAAAATTAGGAAATAGAAGTAGGAGTCAGTTAAGAAAATTGTTTTTTCACGTCCCCTGTTTAGGAGTTATAAGGGCTCAAAAATTTTAATTTTGCAATTTTTCAACACCTGTAACTTGAAAACCTGTTCAAATTTTCTTTTACAAATATACAAAAAAGTTAAAGGTTTTTCTTAGATTTGAAAGGGTTTCTTTAAATTGAAGAAATTGTCTCTTAGTTTAAGCTATTTTTGCTTAGATAATAAAATTTTAGGTAAAGTTCCAAATTTTGGTGGAGTTCACAATTGATTTGCTCGAAAAAAATTGAAGGGTGAGGACAGGAGGGGGGTGGGCAGATCCCACAGAAATTTGGGAATCTTCCCCATTGAAGCGCTACTAGGTCTTAAAAATTAAAACTTTTATGTTTATATAAAACAGTAACTTATTCACCAGTGTAAGTTTTTTCCAAAATTAAACGTTAACATTGAAGCTGCAACATTATTTTCCGCACTTATTAACAGGTTTCCTTGAGTGCATTGGCGTTATATTCTATGTATTTCCCTATTAGTCATATAATTAATGAATTAATGAAATTACTAAATTAATATTATCATTTATTTTTATATATATTTTTATAAAAATAAATGATGAAATTTTCAGTAATAAACCGTAGATAATTTTGAAAATGAGCTTTTTAAAAACCCTTGGTTTTTTTCCTTACTTGTTTTTATTGTTATTAACATTAACATCGGCTTCAATAAATAAAATCAATACTGGTGCAAAATTTTCAATAAATTTCATTTAACCGTTTAAACAAATAAAATTTATAGAAAACTTCATTGCATTGTCGTAAAAAATGTCAACAACGGTTAGGTAGTGCAATAAAAATAATTTAATGTTAAAACTTTTATCTGTAGCCTCCTTCGTTTCGGAGCTGCAGCCTCTAAAACTTGGAAAAAGGACCTATATTTAACTATTTATAACAAGAGTAGTGTAAGGTATATTTTCAATCTGGAAACTGTAGAGGGCACCTTCTTTTATAAGCTTTATAAATTTTTAAAGGGCAAATGTATAGGGTGGCCATACGACAATATGTTTTACCGTTTTCCAAATTAAATGTTGAAAAAATTTTTGTCCCACATAACTCTTGAACTCTTGAACGGCTAAATCTAAAAATTTGAAATTTTCGGAGATGTTAGATTGTCAGAAATAAGTTGGTATATATTTATACGCCAAATTATATTAATTTTTACATAAAATATATGCAAAAATAAATATATTTTAACATATATTTTTATAAAACACATTATAATTTTGAAAATGTGATGAACAAAACTAACGGTTAAATAATTATGTTACAATAGTTTCTTTAGACACCGAGGGTATGTATATTATTGCAAAGAGTTTTTAATGTATTTAACTAGGTTAGGTGCTAACTGTTTAGCATTTAGATCGAAGTTGTTTATTAGAATATTTATTTCATTAGTTATGTTCGCGAAGTAATAATTGTAAGAAGCAGCAATATTTTCCAGTACTTTGGAGTTTGAAGCTCCAGCTCCTAAATTGGTTGGTTTGAGTTTGAATGCTTCGAATGGTATTTTTTCACTATTTATGTTTTTGTTAGAATAACGGCTGGGTGGCACATTTTTTAGAAATTATCGGCAGTGGCTGTTTGCCTACCTTGCATACGGAGGGTTCCGGGTTTGAATTTCAGTGAAAGTGAAAAAACTTTTCTGGTTTTCGACTCGACTCAGCTACCATTCGGCTTTGCGTTAATAAAAAGTACATAATTTAATATAACAATATAAACAAATGAAAAACATAAACAAATAATTTAATTAAATAATATAACTCGCAGATATACTCGTAGAATACCATATAGCTCAAATACAAAATATTACAATCTAAACAAAAAATAAAATTGTAAATATTGAAAATCTAAGACGTTTTTACATGTTATAAGTCCTAGTACTATCGCATGTTTAAATTGTATGTGGAATTAAATAAGACCAATTTCAATAACACCCATATAATTTAACCCCCTGTTCTAACATCTACCTACGGTATGGACAGGCTTATTAGCCTAACAGTTGAAAAGTTAGCGCTTAAAAAAAAAAATTAAAATTTTTCTTAGCCTCACTTACTTAACATTCGGGCCCATTATATATATTTATCGTATTGCATTCTAATCTGATCGGGTTTTTCCTTTTATGTTTAAGAAACGAATCTTTAATTTTCATTGGGTCTAAAATTTACTAACCAATTTTTCGTTTTCTTTTTAGTTTTAACTGGTATGTTTTGGTTAATTGTATTAGCGATGTCTTTTAATTTCTGAACGAAATTTTCAAGGTTTTTTTATAATTCTATATTATTATCTTTGCTTACGTTTTCGTAACTTTAAATAGTTTTATATGAGCTTCATTTGAAAGTTACTGGTTTTTGGTCAATTTTAATAACGCACATTTGATGATGAGAAGAAGAGGAATCTAGTATGTAAAACAATATTTGGTATCAATAATATCAATGATGGAATGACCAATTGAAATCATCAAAAATTTGCAATCTTTACGCTTTGTCTAAGTAGATAGTCTATTAGTGGACTCAAATAAAACTGCGAATGATGAAAGGCGCTTTCCATTTGGATAAATTCTTTTACACAAGTGCACATTGACTCATTCGAATAATTTTTTGGTAAATTTGCATTGGTATTCGGAGGTGAGCAATTTTTCCTTCCACTGGTAAGTTATTGACCTCTACCCTATACTGACAGCTATTCCCTTCTTTTTCTTCCACATCTATTATCTTCAATTATTTTAAATTTTAAAATAAAAAAAAATTTTAAAACTTTTATCCGGTTTTTAACTTTATTCGCCATTCGTCGTTGGTTTTTGATTAATGGAACCCAGGACACTTGAAAACATAATTAAAACAAAACTTATGTATAATCAAAAGAGGAATTTACTGCTAAACTTTTTCTGTTAAGTAAGAAGTGTTAATTTTTTAAAAGTTTGAAACTAATGAAGATTGGAACTTGAAATTTGAAAGAAGAGTGTTACGTTCTGTTTTCTTCATGTTTTTAAAATTAGAGAGGAATTTGAGTAGTGGTTTATATGCGCTTCTGGAACAAACCATATTATTAAACGGACGATATTATGTTTATATTACAGCCATACGGATATCTTAGAGTTGACATAGCATACACTACAGCACTCTTCCTCGTTTTATTAAAAATTTTATTTAATAATTTTTTAATTCAAATTGATGTTCTAGACTAAAATTAGGAGCCAAATTTTATAAAGGAATATACATAAAATAAAAACGGAATGTTTTAGTTAGCTTTATAACACATCATTGTGCAAATTGGGACATACATTTGCTTAATTTTGTATTTGATTGTATTTATAATTATGTTACGGGAATTTTTCTTCTTAAGACCTAAATCACTAGATAAGGCACGGGTTAAAAACTCCAGTTTTTATGCATGAAAAAGAGTTAGGATTTGAAGCAGGTTCGATTTGGTTAGCAGGTTTAATATAAAAAATTTTATTTAATGGTTTAAACTATTGGAAGTCTGATGTTGTATACAACTCTAAAATCTCTCTTCATTTTTTTAATTTTTTTTTAATTTACATGCATCAAAGTATTTAATATAATGGGACTGCCGTATCCAAACCTCAGCTATACAGATTATTGAAACTCTAATTTAGTTTTAAACCCTTAAAACCTTCATATTTGTTTTTCATGGAGCACCGAAAACCCCTCCAAAGTTCTTTTCATACATAATACGTTAACAACAAAGAATTTTAATAATTTTGAAATTTTTTCGGGAGATTAACATACGTGAGATTTTAGAAAACGTAATTTTGAAATGCACGAGATTTCAATTCGCGAGATTTCGATACGCCCGCTGATACGGCGAAAAAATCCAAATAAAAATTTTAAATTGTATAATTATAAATTTTTATTTAAATTTTTTTTGTATTACTTACATTGTATTTCATAATGTAATCACAATTTGAGCTTTAAAAAATAAAACAAATATTGAATTATAAAAAAGATTTGATTTACAAAGTTTTCTCATCGTAATATTCATGAACTCACCTGGCCGGCCCCAAATCAGAACACCAAATCAAATAGATCACGTGACCATTGACAGTATGTGCGCTCAGATGTGATGGATGCGCATTCATGGCGAGGTGCAAATTAAGACTCGGACCACCTCCTTGTCATAGCTAGAATCCGAGCCAGAATATGTACACATAAAATACATATAGGTAGAACACCGCAAAAAATAAACGTAGAAGCGCTACAGTCATCCGAGACCGCAAAAAAATATGCTAAAGCCATTTCCAGTCGAAGAGCAGTGGGCACGGTGCTCTTCTATTATGAAACAAGCTCATCAAGTCATTGGTTCGGTACCATCATCTTCCCACAAGCAATGGTTTGACGAAGAGTGCCATAGCGAATAAGAATACCGCTTATCAAAACTGGCTTAAAAAAACACTAGACTGGCTTGTGAGGATTTTAAACGGCTAAGGACTAAACAAAGAAAACTTATCTGGAAAAAGAAAAGAGCATACGAAGACAAGCAGTTTTCAGAACTAGAAGGGAACCTTATTACCGACAGCGATAATATTCTTTGTAGATGGTCTGAACACTTTAAAGAGCAACTACACGGCGCGATAAAATCAGTAAATACCGCACCATCTACTTATAATGATGCACCACTGTTCTATGTTCAAGACGATGAACCACCGCCCACCTTGGAAGAAGTTCAAACTGCCATTGTGCACTTAAAAAATAAAAGGTCGCCGGGAATAGATGGCATAGAAAATAATAATTTGTTATGCCGATAAAGTAAATGAAGTAAAGGAATTTGGGTACGGGGAGTGTTCTAGACTTAAAGTTGGAACTGGTTTCAAACTTCTTTGCATAAAAAAAATTAGGTGTGACATATTGCCTGCAAATTTTATATACGTGTTGCTGTTAAACAATGCAGTTCATTCTTTTAATTGACTTGAAATTTGTTTACCGATATTGGGAAGATGATGAAATTAAAAAACTTAGAAAATCCATAAAAACTTTAAAAACACGTTTGTCAATTTTCGTTAATTTATTGTGGCACAATTTACAAATTGTATTTTGCTTTCAATTAAAAACCCTTTGAGAGGCACAAAAACGCTCAACCGGGTATTATCTAATTTACATATAAGTATTATTATTCCCGTATGACTGGCCATTACGTTTATGGAGAGAAAAAGGGGAATAAATATAGATTCAAAAGTATGGATCGGATCAAAATCGAAAAGTTAATCGATGTAGCTATGTATGTCCGTCCATTGGCATGCTAACTCAAAAATAATGAGCTAGGACTCTGCAATTTTCACAAATTCATCTTAACGCAAGAGCTGTCATCGGTATTGCAATTCAGTCAGTTAGCTCCTCGAGTTAAAATTTGGTTTGTCTACTGCTGTAGGTTCGAGTAGTTGTCATACAACTTCCTTATTTATAAGAGCATTACTCTATACCTAAATAAGCAGGGTTTCTGAAATTTTCCAAAAATATTTTAGCTTTATAGCCAAATTTTGCGCAAAATTCAGTTGGGGTAATGTAGTGCATTCGAGTTGCTGCCATACAACTTCTTGTTTTATATGGGCATTACTTTATGTCAATAGTAAACTTTTATGGCCAACATCAGATTAAGTCGTTTTACTGAAAGAGGTTTAAAGATTTACTGAAAGAGGTTTTACTTTTCAACTTATATTTTGTTTTGTACTTAACTGAAAGTTCTCCTACACTCTTCCTCGTTTTTTATGAGTTCATGAAATAAATTTGGTTTTTGTTTGGAAAAAGGTTTTAAAATACTATGTATTTAAGCATAATAAATATGAAATTGAACTTTTTGATTTTTAGATTTTATTAGAAAACGAGGAAGATTATAGTTGCCCTTGTCTACTTTTGGATACCTGTGCATACCCACTCAAATATTGTATAAAATAAACTGTCATTTATTACCCTTATATGCTATTACATTATATTACAAAAAAAATATAAAAAAGTAAAATAGTTAAAAAAAACTTTACTCACCCTATCCTATAATTTTGCTTAAAAATAAAAATTTAATAAAAAAAAAAAACTGACCCACCCTAATAGTTGGTCCGAGTGATGTCCAACTTTCACTACAAGTAACTTGCTCTATTATTTAGAAATTATCGGCTGGTGGCACACTGGCTGTTTGCCTACCTTGCATACGGACAGTTCCGGGTTCGAATTTCAGTGAAAGTGAAAAAACTTTTCTGGTTTTCGACTCGAATCAGCTACCATTCGCCTTTGCGTTCAAATTAATGGCATAATCAATAATTAATAATTCTATATTTTTAATAAAAAGTGCATAAAACAATATAAACAAATGCAAAACATAAACAAATAATTTAATTAAATAATATAACTCAGATATACTCGTAGAATACCATATAGCTCAAATACAAAATATTACAATCTAAACAAAAAATAAAATTGTAAATATTGAAAATCTAAGACGTTTTTACATGTTATAAGTCCTAGTACTTTCGTATGTTTAAATTGTATGTGGAATTAAATAAGACCAATTTTAATACCACACATATAATATAACCCCCTGTTCTAATATCTACCTACGGTATGGACAGGCTGATTAGCCTAACAGTTGAAAAGTTAGCGCTTAAAAAAAAAAATTTAAATTTTTCTTAGCCTCACTTACTTAACATTCGGGCCCATTATATATATTTATCGTATTGCATTCTAATCTGACCGGATATTTCCTTTTATGTTTAAGAAACGAATCTTTAATTTTCATTGGGTCTAAAATTTACTAACCAATTTTTCGTTTTCTTTTTAGTTTTAACTGGTATGTTTTGGTTAATTGTATTAGCGATGTCTTTTAATTTCTGAACGAAATTTTCAAGGTCTTTTTTATAATTTTATGTATTATCTTTGCCTACGTTTTCGTAATTTTAAATAGTTTTATATGAGCTTCATTTGAAAGTTACTGGTTTTTGGTCAATTTTAATAACGCACATTTGATGATGAGAAGAAGAGGAATCTAGTATGTAAAACAATATTTGGTATTAATAATATCAATGATGGAATGATCAATGATTGAAATCATCAAAAATTTGCAATCTTTACGCTTTGTCTAAGTAGATAGTCTATTAATTGACTCAAATAAAACTGTGAATGATGAAAGGCGCTTTCCATTTGGATAAATTCTTTTACACAAGTGCACATTACTCATTCGAATAATTTTTTGGTAAATTTGCATTGGTATTCGGAGGTGAGCAATTTTTCCTTCCACTGGTAAGTTATTGACCTCTACCCTATACTGACAGCTATTCCCTTCTTTTTCTTCCACATCTATTATCTTCAATTATTTTAAATTTAAAATAAAAAAAAATTTTAAAACTTTTATCCGGTGTTTAACTTTATTCGCCATTCGTCGTTGGTTTTTGATTAATGGAACCCAGGACACTTGAAAACATAATTAAAACAAAACTTATGTATAATCAAAAGAGGAATTTACTGCTAAACTTTTTCTGTTAAGTAAGTAGTGTTAATTTTTTAAAAGTTTGAAACTAATGAAGATTGGAACTTGAAATTTGAAAGAAGAGTGTTATGTTCGGTTTTCTTCATATTTTTAAAATTAGAGAGGAATTTGAGTAGTGGTTTGGATGCGCTTCTGGAACAAACCATATTATTAAACGGACGATATTATGTTTATATTACAGCCATACGGATATCTTAGAGTTGACATAGCATACACTACAGCACTCTTCCTCGTTTTATTAAAAATTTAATTTAATAATTTTTTAATTCAAATTGACATTCTAGACTAAAATTAGGAGCCAAATTTTTTAAAGGAATTAAACGAAAAATGAAAACTGAAAGTTTTAATTAGCTTTATAACACATCATTGTGCAAATTGGGACACACATTTGCTTAATTTTGTTTTTGATTGTATTTATAATTATGTTACGGGAATTTTTCTTCTTAAGACCTAAATCACTAGATAAGCCACGGGTTAAAAACTCCAGTTTTTATGCATGAAAAATAGTTAGGATTTGGATCAGGTTCGATTTGGTTAGCAGGTTTAATATAAAAAATTTTATTTAATGGTTTAAACTATTGGAACTCTGACGTTGTATACAACTCTAAAATCTCTCTTAATTTTTTTTATTTTTTTTTTTTTAATTTACATACATCAGCAAAGCGTTTAATATAATGGGGACTGCCGTACCCAAACCCCAGCTATACAGATTATTGAAACTCTAATTTAGTTTTAAACCCTTAAAACCTTAATATTTGTTTTTCATGGAGCACCGACAATCCCTCCAAAGTTCTTTTCATACATAATACCACTGATTAAGAATTATATATAGATAAACATTTTCATGTTAAAAATTTGTATGAAATTTTTTTCGCATATTTTTTCAAATTCTCTCAAAACGGTTGGCATCTTTTAAATCTATTGTAACTATTTCTATTTTTTACCCTTTATTTTTATTTTAATTCTCTCAATTTATACCAATTAAATTTGTAGACCTTTTTTCACTATACATAATACATGTAATATGATTCATGAATACGATAGCAAAGAAAAGAAAAAAATCACAAGAATAAGAAAAAAAAATGAATTTTTCATTCATAAATTCATAGTTCATTTTTTCGAATTGATTTCTTATTTTCTAAACAATTATTAAATTTTGTATGTACATGCGTAAATACCTATATAGATATGTATGCATATAAATGTTCTAAAATAATTATTTTAAAATCTAACTTTATAGATTTCCATAACATATTGATATAATTTTTTTTATGATTTATTATAGCGTCATGGAATTAAAACAAAATAAATTTTGTTTTAATTCCAAGTACCTAATTATAATACCTCTTCTTAAAAACAGACGTTGGGCAAACATGTAATGCTCTAAGCCATGCAGATTTTTTTTCTTTATTATTTGGCAAACAATAAAAACACCTGTCTATGTTGCTATTTAAATTAGAAACACAATACTGCATCATACAGGTTAAGTATTTTTTATACTTTTTGTTATCAATGCCATGATAAATAAGATTTTGATATTTTTGATAATTTAGAAATTTTCAGTTAGAACAAAATTACAATTGATTTCAATTCAACAAAAAACCTTTAAAGATTTTGAAATAGAAATTTGAATACATACATACATTTTATAAAATTTTATAAATTCCATCCACAACTATGCACTTTGCAAGCTTTAGAAAAATGTATTTATTTTAACAAAAAAGAAAAAATCAAAACAAAAAGTTTCCCGTTACAATTGAAACCTCATAAGAAATTGAAAATAAAATATTTGGTCACCTTCAAATATTCATAAAGGTTATTTGTTATTGAGATCTATAAAGTTAGATTTTAAAATAATTATTTTAGAACATTTATATGCATACATGCGTATACACTATATAGGTATGTACGCATGTACATACAAAATTAAATAATTTTTTAGAAAAGAAGAAATCAATTCGAAACAAGTGTTAAAAAAAACCAAGTGTTTTTAAAAAAGCACATTTTCAAATTTATATTGTATTACATACTGAGTTTAACTTTGGAAATATTTACTTGGAAATAGTTACTGCTTACTTATAAAATTTACTACTAACAGTAAAGTTTTTATTTTAAAGTTGTTATAGCCCTTCAAAGGGGAAGGTGGCTAAGTTTCTCAAGGATCTAACTTCATCTAACCCCCCCCCCCCATCCCCACCATTTTTTTAGGTTCTAGGAATTAAATTGTGAATTCCACAAAAATTTGGAATTTTACCTAGAATTACGCAATCTAAGCAAAAATGGGTAAAACTGAGAGACACTTTCTTCAATTTAAGGAACCGCTTTTAAATTTAAGGAAAACCTTTAACATATGTTAAACATAATGTGGGCCTTTATAATTAAATTGTGAATTCCACAAAAATTTGGAATTTTACCTAGAATTACGCAATCTAAGCAAAAATGGGTAAAACTGAGAGACACTTTCTTCAATTTAAGGAACCGCTTTTAAATTTAAGGAAAACCTTTAACATATGTTAAACATAATGTGGGCCTTTAAATTTTGTATATTAGTAAAAAAAAATTGAACAGGTATTCAAGTTACAGGTGTTTAAAAATAGCAAAATTTAAATTTTCGAGCCCTTATAGCTCCAAAACAGGGGGCTTGACAAAAAAATTTTGTTAACCGACTCGTACTAGTTTGTGAGGATCTAACTTCTCCCAAAATTTTAGTACCCTATCTTAAACCGTTTAGGAGATATATGGGACCAAAAATTTTGCAAAAATTGAGTTTTATATAATGATAAATTTTAGTACCGTATGGCAACTCTATACATTTAAGCGACATATTTTTGTAAAGCCTATAAAAGCAGCTCCTTTCGACTGTTTTTTGATTGAAAACAAACCTAACAGAACTCTTGTTATATCAATTTAAATATAGGGCTTTTTTGGAATTTGCAGGGGCTGTAGCTTCGTTACCCTTCAAAATTAAGAAAAACCTTTAGCACATGTTGAAATATAATTACAGAGCTTTGAATTTTGTATATTACTAAAAAATATTTGGACAGGTATTCAAGTTACAGGTGTTTAAAAATAGCATAATTTCAATTTTGGAGCCCTTATAGCTCCTAAATAGAGGGCTGGACAAAAACATTTTGTTAACCGACTCCTACTAATTTCTGAGTATTTAACTTCTTCCAAAATTTCAAAACCCTACCTTCAAGCGATTAGAAGATATGTGTGGCCAAAAATTTTGCAGAAATTGAGTTTTCTGTAATGTTAAATTTTAGTACCGTATGGCAACCCTAAACATTTGCTTTTTAAATATTTGTAAATTTTATATACCAGCTATCGTTTGCCATTTTAAGATTGAAAATAAACCTAACAGAACTCTTGTTATAAAAATTTAGATATAGGGCTTTTTCCAACTTTGGGGGGTAGTAGCCCCGTAACAGGTGGGGCTACAGAAAAAGTTCTTCAACAAAATTATTTTTTTTCCAAAAACTACCCATGGTTAAAATTTCTTTACTTTATTTCAAACGGTGTAAAAGTTTTTGTAAACATACGGACGGACAGACGGACGGACAGAGTGAAGCTATATAGGCACATTTTTACAAAATTTTTTGAAAATGTGTGTTATAATATTTTTGGTCGTAGATTGTCAAAGTCTTTTCCTAACACTTCTGATAAGCCAAATATAATTTGCCTGATGCAAAAGTTTCTTCACTTTATTAATCACAGCAGGAAGGCTCTGCTCATCCACAGGCTATAACGCCTATTTGCTTTATTATTAAATATATTGGAAATAATCATGCATAATAAGAAAGCATGATTATTTTAATAGGTTATATAAAATATTGAATATTTATTATATGTTATTTATTTATTCCAAGCAAAAGATCTGCAGGAATAAAATATATTAAATAAAAAAATATATTGTTATATTTCGAGTTTGATTAACTCTGATTTTTATTTGAAAAGTACAGAGTTTATATACAATTTTTGATTCTATTGAATCCATAATAATTTTAATTATTGTAATTTATTGCTTAGTTACAAAGAATTTCTATTAAAGAAAGTATCATAATATTCTTGACCTAATTCATTTCCATGTAAAGATCAATAACCAAAAATATGAATTATAAAAAAAACTATATGAATCATTATCATTCGTTATATTCACAACAAATATTTAAAAATGAAATTTTATCATACTAAAATAAAATTAATATATTGGTATGTACATGCAATGCATTGCACTTGCATTCATACAAATATTAGCGAACAGATGTTTGAAATTGTTGACCTATGTCAGCTTTTTTTATCTACATTAATGTTAACTAATAATTATTATTTTTGATCGTTTACATTTGTGGAAATTATTTTATGTACAAAATCTTTTTATGTATTTGGTCAAGATGTACTACATGCTTCCTTCAAAGAAAAAAAAAAATTAATTTATATTTTTTAAATTTAAACGAATTTTTTCATAACTTATATTGTAGTATATCTTGACCAAATACATAAAAAGATTTTACACAACATATCTTATGCCTAAAATTGAAACAGAAGAAATTAATACAGAAGAACAAAAAATGGCAAATTTTGAACTAACATCAGCAATAAAAATAGTCCCGCTATTTGAAGGAGACGTAAAACAACTATCAAATTTCTTAGGGTTAATAGAATTCTATGCTGACACCTTGAAAGATGAAACTGAAAAGACAAAATTAATAAAATTCATTTTAGCCACCAAGTTCTCAGATAAAGTCAAAAATATATTAATTAATGAAGAAGAAATAACTACAGTACAAAAATTAAAAGATATTTTAACAAAAATTTCAAATCGAATAAAAACTCTAAAGTGAATCAAGATATTAATGTCTTTGCAACAAAAATAGAAACACTCATAGCACAATTAAATGAATTACAAATTGCAGAACAAGGTAATGAGAATAGAGGGATAATAGTAAAGCTTAATGACCAACTAGGTTTAAATACATTCAAAAATGGCCTAAATGAAACATTTAGAGCGATAGTTATACAATCAAAACCTAAAACATTGACAGAAGCGATTCAAATAGCTGTTGAAAGTGATCACAATAACTACCTCGGCAAAATAATGTCATGTTCTTTAGAACAAATAATTTCAGAGGTCAATTCAATAGACAAAAAAATTTTAGAAGACATTACAATAATAATTACAATAATAACAGCTACAATAATAGAGGCAATAACAATTACCGCAATAACAACTTTAATAATAACAACAATCGCATGCAACAAAATAACAACAACTATAATAATAATAATAATAATAACAACCAGGGAAACTTCAGCGGCCCCGGCCGAAGAAACCCGGGGTATGTAAACAACATGCAAAGGAATGAGCAAAGCCAATTCAACAGAAGAACATAATTAACATCACCAGCAATAATAAATTCACAAATCTAATTAAAGTAAGAACAAAAAATGGTTATGTTCTGACTCTATTAATAGATACAGGAGCAGATATATCAATATGTAAAAACAATATTATAAATCAAGAATTAATAAATGATGAAATATGTCAGATTAATGGCATTACAAATAAACAAATTTATACTAAGGGTGTAACAAATTTAGAGCTAATAATAGAAGACCAAATAATTAATCATGATTTCCATATTATTGAAAAAGATATTTACATATCAACAGATGGTATCCTAGGTAGAGATTTCCTATATAAACATAAATGTAAAATAGATTATGAAACATGCACACTAGTAATATCACAACAAGAACAAGATATAATATTACCAATGAGCATGAATAACAAAACAAGATCAAATATAACAATTCAACCTCGAATGGAAGCAATACTAGCAATAAATTTAGATAGAAAAGAAGATAGTTTGATTATAGGTAAAGAAATAGTAAAAGGTGTATTCTTGGCAAATTCATTAATACCAGCAGATGGCATAAAACATGTAAAAATTTTAAACACAAGAGAGACACCAGTAACAATCAAAACAACAGAAATAGAAGTTCAACCATTAAAAGAATACAGTATACTATCTTTAAATCACAATAATAAAAACAAAAATTCAGAGAGATTTGAAAAATTAAAAAAAATATTAACAGTGGATAACTTAGACGAATCAGCAAAAAATTCAATTTTAAACATTTGCAATAGATTTCAGAACATTTTTCATCTTGATAATGAACCATTATCAATAAATAATTTTTATGAACAAAGAATTGCGATGCCAGACAAAACACCAGTGTATATAAAGAACTATAGAACACCTAATGTCCAATTAGAAGAAATGGAGAAACAAGTCTCAAAGTTAATGAAAGATGACATAATAGAACATTCTACTAGTCCGTACAACTCACCATTGTTAATTGTTCCAAAAAAAAGTCAAGATGGAAATAAAAAATGGAGGTTGGTAGTAGATTTCAGATCTTTAAACAAGAAAATTATAGACGATAAATTTCCATTGACAAGATTGGATGATGTACTAGATAGATTGGGTAAATCAAAGTATTTTTCTAAACTGGATATGACAAGTTCTATTCACCAAATACCTTTACATCACAAATCTAGGAAAATTACAGCGTTTTCAACGAATAAAGGACATTACCAATTCAAGAGATTACCATTTGGACTAAAAATATCTACAAATAGTTTTCAGAGAATGCTTTCAGTCGCACTAAGTGGACTACAAGAAGCTGCATTCCTATATGTAGATGACATCATAGTATTTGGATCAAATTTAAAAGATCACAATGAAAATCTCATTAAAGTTTTAGAACGTTTACAAAAATATAATTTAAAACTTAATCCAGAACAAGTTAAGAAACAGTCAGTCGGTGCAACCGACTTAGAAATACCCTACACCTATTTGGTTCAAATTTAAGGACATATCCATAAGTCATTTTAACACCATAAAAGCTGTTATTAATTTGATCGTAAGACATAGCTAACCAAATTAACTTTATAATACTAAAAACATTTTCTAATTATACTATCTATTAAAAAATATTACAAATTCTTACTAATTTGTCTATTTAAAAATATTCAAAAACAAACAAACTTGAAATAAATGAAAATTATATTTATTCCAACTCAATTACAAAATGAAAAAATTGTAATTATTAAATTTTGTGATAAAAAGATAATCAAAGCATAATATATTTAATAATCCAAATTTTTAAAAATTGCAATTATTTTAAGTGGTTAGTTTATATACCTAATAGAAAAGCTTACAAACGCAAAATATGCAATAAATGTATTTCTAAAATACAATTACAAATTTAGACCTTTTCATATAATTCATTTAAATATTCAAATAAATTTTACATAAATGCAGCAAGTAACTTTTTAATGTAGCTGAACCACTACAATTAAGTCCAGATTTCGGAGACACATAGGACATAGGAAATATATTCTTTGGCTTTGAAATTAAACTCAACCAGAACCAATTCCCATGGTACTTTCATTACTAGTAACCTAGAGTTTAAATTTCATCAAAATACCGGCATTATTTTTTGAGTTATGGTGTTTTAAGATATATGTTTGGTAGTCCTTGAACTTGTCAAGGGTTCCAGAACCCCAAACCATGGTACAATTTCGCCCATATGCAGTCCCGTCATACTTTCTATACTAGTTAACCCTTGTATACAATTGGAACGTTCTATCTTAATTTTAAGTTACTAGTTTTATTAATTTCGATGATAAGCTTTTACACATTTGGGGGTCTAAGAGAGGTCCTGAACCACCACTCCAAATGATCCCAAATTAGGGGGGCATGGAAGAAATAGTAAAGAACACCCTGGGCCAAATTTGAAGCTTCTACATTTGTTTTAAGTTACTATTTTTATTAATTTCGAAAATATGCTTTAAGGTCCTCGGAACTGAGTGCCTGGTCCCCGACCCACTAGTCCAATGGGGCCCAAATTTCAAAGACACTTACGCAATAGGAAGGGACACCCTGATACCAAATTTGGAGGTTATATCTTCATTGGTTTCGGAATTACGCTAGTTTGGCCTAAATTCGATCAAAAAGTTCTCAGTTCCGAACCCATTGTCCAATCCTCACCGTACGTAGTCACCGCCGTAGTTTCATTAGCAATAACCTACAGCACAAATTTCATGAAGATAGCCTCATTAGTTGTTGAGTTATCGTGATTTTTAATATATGTTCGTTATCCCTGACACCGACTAAAAGGTCCAGAATCCGAACCCATGGGCTGATTTCGCCTTATACAGCCCGCGCTTTACTTATAGTACTAGTTAACCCTTGTACACAATTTAAACGGTCTATCTTAATTTTAAGTAACTATTTTTAGTAATTTCGATTATAAGCTTTTAAAACTTGGGAGGTCTGCGAGGGGTACTGAACTACCACTCCAATTGATCCCAAATTAAGGGAACACGCAAGAGGAAGTAAAGAGCACCCTTGTGGCATATTGGAAGCTTCTACATTTTTTCAAGTTGTTATCTTTATTAATTTTAAAGATATGTTTTAAGGTCTTCGGAAATGTGTGGCTGGTCCCCGACCCAGTACTCCAATGGGACCCAAATTCCCAAGACACTTAGGAGATAGGAGGGAACACCCTGATACCAAATTTGGAGGTTCTATCTTCATTGGTTTCGGAATTATGCTCGTTTGGCCTAAATTCGATCAAAAAGTTCTAGGTTCCGAACGCATGGTCCAATCCCGACCTTACGGAATCCCCGAAGTAGTTTCATTACTAGTTACCTACAGCACAAAATTGATGAAGAAAGCGTCATTAGTTGTTGAGTTATCGTGATTTCTTATATATGTTCGTTAGCCCTTCGATCGATTAAAAGGTCCAGAATCCGAACCCATGGGCCGATTTCGCCCATATGCAATCTTCGCCGTACTTTCAGTCCTAGTAACCTACAGTTAAAATTTCATCAAGATAGCTCCATTATTTTTTGAGTTATCGTGCCTACGGACGGACGGACGGACGGACGGACATGGCTATATCGACTAAGGCGGTCACGCTGCTCACAAATATATATACTTTTCCATATCTAGCTCGCTTCCTTTAGGTGGTTACAAACACCATACCAAAGTTAATATACCCCTTTACCTATTCTATAGGTGTAGGGTATAAAAATGTAATTTTCTGAAACCTGAAGTGGTATATTTAGGTCATCTTATAACATCAGAAGGAATTAAAACAGATCCAGACAAGTACCAAACTATAAAAAATTATCCAGCACCCAAGGATGCTGATGAGGTAAGAAGATTTGTAGCATTCTGCAATTACTATAGGAGATTCATAGAAAATTTTGCAGAAATAGCTAAGCCACTTAACCAACTTCTAAAAAAACAACAAATATTTAATTGGGAAAAAGAACAAAATGAAGCGTTTGAAAAACTGAAACAAAAACTAATGAACCCACCAATATTAAGTTACCCAAATTTTTCTGAACCATTTATTCTAACTACAGATGCATCGAATTATGCGTTAGGTGCAGTACTATCTCAAGGAGTTATAGGAAGTGATAAGCCCATAGCCTATGCTAGTAAATCACTAAACAAGCATGAACTGAATAAGTCGATTACTGAAAAAGAACTTTTGGCAATACATTGGGGTATTAACTACTTTAGACCTTATCTTTTTGGTAAAAGATTTACAGTTTATACCGACCACAGGCCTCTAGTAAGCTTGTTCACACATAAAAATCCATCTTCTAAACTAACGAGAATACGTATTATAATTGAAATTATATTCAAACAAGGTAAAATGAACACCAATGCAGATGCACTTCCGAGGATAAAGCTAGATTCTACCAAATTAAAAGAAATGATACCAACAAACAATATAAATATAATAACAAGAGCAATGAAAAATAAAGAGGAGGAAAATTTAAATGAAATAAATAAAAATACTAACGAAGAATCCACCAAAACCTCAAATACAGATATAAAGACTGATCACCTTCACATTTGGAATGCAACATCAATATCAGACATAAGGTTTTTAAAGAAATTGAAATTTGAAAGAAAATTAACATCTGGTACCAGAAATCAAAAAGAAAAAATTAAAATTAAATTAGCAGCAAAACATAAAATAATTGCAGAATATAACAAAAAATCTTTACAAGAGATAAAATTGGTTCTGAGAAAGCTATTATTCAAAACAAACAATTTAAATATTAAAGAATTAGCCTTAGCAGATAATCTAATATATAAAGAAGAAAATTTGTTTGTTTGTTTGTTTGTTTGTTTGTTTGTTTGTCCAAGATTCACGTGAAAACCACTGGTCCGATTGACACCAAATTTTAGAGGAATAATTTTGGGAGTCCGGGGGGTGACATAGGCTATGTCGCATTTTTATAAGTCAGCAGGTTGCGGCTCCAGAGCCGTTTTAAGCTTTTTCGTTTTTTTGATGTCGAGTCGAAACGGTTCGACCGATTCACTTGCATTTTTGCACGAATGTTCTTCTTATTACACGGAATTAATGGTATAAAACTGGTTGGAATAAATTAACCCCTTTCGGCCTGGCGGGCTTCCAAAAAATTTTGTGTTTCCGATTTGTGGCCAATTTTACAAGCTGGTTTCGTAGTCGTCTGGGACAAATTTTTGTTGAATTCGGTTAACCCGTTTGAGCACGAGAGTGCAAAGAAGCTTTTTCAATGTTTTTGATGTCGAGTCAAAACTGTTTGACCGATTGACTTGAAATTTTGCACAAATGTTCCTCTTAGCAACCGCATTTAGTTGTATAAATTTGGTTGGAATAAATTAACCCATTTCGGCCTGGCGGACTTTCAAAAAATTTTGTGTTTTCGATTTGTGTCCAATTTTACAGGTTAATTTTGTAGTCTAAAAGAGAGGCTGCAAAAAGTTTTAGTTAAGTTCGATTAACCCATTTTCCACGACGACGCTATTAAGTTTTCTATATATTTTATTTTCTTATACGATTAAAAGTATTTTATTGAAAATTTTGTACCAGCATTTTAATTAAAACCCACAGGGTTAATTTGGTTTTGACCTGTTTGTGCGTTTTGAACAAAGATTCAATGAAATTTTCAGTTTTCTTCAAATGAAATCTAAAAATCAAAAAATTCAATTTGTTATATAAAATGCTTAAATACATAGTATTTTAAAACAGTTTTTCCAAAAAATAAGCCTACATTTCTCTCATAAAATCATAAAAAAACGAGGAAGAGCGTATTACAACTTTCAGGACTAAACAAAATATAAGTTGAAAAGCGAATTTTTAAACCTTTTCTAAACCATCGACTATATTTTATTTAAGCGTTGGCAATTCAAGAAAATCCTCTTTTGACTTATAGTCATTTTAATTCAGTTAACATTGTTCACCGGAAACCTACCATCCTCAACTATATCGTCAAGGAGCACCAAATTGTCAAGAAGCAGCATGTATAGAAAAATTAGAGATAATCGTTCAAATTGTTTTGCAAACTGTTTTTTAAAGTTTTTGTTTCGCAATCGATTAAAAGAACTCGACAAACCTTTTTTTTAAATATTCCCCTAATTCAAAGAAGCTGTACCTACTTTAAAAAATTGGACGTAATTTACTTACAAATTTTTTTTTGAACAATCGTCGGCAGGGGTTAACAACTTTCAAGTCTGTTAGTAAATTGAACTTCATTTTCAAAGAAGAACACATATACGAAATTTGAAGTTAATCTGTTAAATCATTTCTAATATATAGCAAAGCAACGAAAAAACCTATAAAAAGCTGTTGGGCCACGATGGGTTAACGGAACTCCACAAATATTTTTTTGTGGCATTTATAGGCAAAGTAGTATCTCAAAAAATTGGCTGAAACTTGCTTTTTTACAATTTGCAAGCTTCCGGGCAACGCCGGGTAAATCTGCTAGTGATGATATATTTAAAATAATAGATATCCGAGAATTTAGAAAAATTTTTAATGAGCTGCAAAACAATTCTGAAACTACAGATTGCTTAAAAATAATAATATATGAACCTCCAATACAAATTAAAAACAAAGAAAAAATGTATGAATTAATAAAAGACTATCATGACACAATGTATGGTGGACATTGTGATATAAGTAAATGTGGTATTAAGTAAACTAAAACAAAAATATGTATGGAAAAATATGAATAAAATGGTTAAAAATTACATAAATATTTCGAAGTCTGTAATATAATAAAAATAACTAAATATACAAAAGAGAATTATGTAATTAAAGATAAACCCACAACAGTATTTGAAACAATAACTATAGATACTATTGGACCACTACAACCATCAAATAATTATAGATACATTCTTACTTTACAAAGTGAATTAACAAAATATATCGAAGCGTACCCGATAGAAACTAAAGATGCCACAACAGTAGCAAAAACAATAGTGGAAAGATTAATACTTAAATATGGATGTTTTAAAAAATTAAAAACTGATAAAGGTACAGAATTTACAAATGAATTGTTAAAAAACATTTGCAAATTTTTGAATATTGAAAAAGTAACATCAACACCTTATCATCATGAAACTTTAGGTTCTATTGAAAGAAATCATAGAGTACTAAATAACTATTTAATGAGTTTAAAAGGACAAGACAATTGGGACGAATACCTACCCTACTACACTTACTTTTACAACTCAACACCACATAGTACTACACACTACTACCCTTATGAGTTGGTTTATGGAAAAATATGTACACTTTCATGTGAAATATTAAATAATAAACATAGCATTTATAATCTAGAAGATTATTTAAATGAATTCAAAATTAAATTAAAATACGCTAATGAAAAGGCAAAAAATTATTTTATTAAAAATAAAGAAAATAATAAATTAAAACAAAATGATATTAATAAAGCAAATTTTAAAGTTAATGACTATGTATATATTAACCCATTTAACACCCAATTAACTTTTTCTTGAAAAAAAGTGTTTTATCTATGAAAATTTTGTAATTAGGGTCCCCAAAACTCAAAAGTGTCAAAATATCAAAAATCTATGCAGCCCCTTACAAGTTGTGAGGGTGGCCGAAAAAAGCCACTTGGTATAATACGAGGTTTTTTTTTTTAATTTAATTGAAAAAAATAAAGTTTTATATTAAATGTTTTTTAACATTTTAGAGAATTTAATAGCAAATCAACAAATTTATTCATAAACAAATAAACAATATCTAAAGCTTAAAAAAAATAATTGCACACTTCTATGCATAATATATATTATATATGAAAATTTTAACATAAGTTATGTATGATATAAAATAAAAAACTTATCGTGTAAGGGGATGTTACAAGTCTTGCAAGTCTTTGTGGTACGTAATTTGCAATATTTGCAAGTACTACGTGGCTGTCCAGATAAAATTAAATGCTGACCATTATATTTTACAGGATTTTCAACAGTATTGTTACTACGGCGTCCAGGTGTGATTGGAGGTGTTCCATATATTTTACACAATTCTTGTGCGGTACTTCTTCTAAAGGACAATTGGTCCATTTGGATGCCAAATGACTTAGCTAAAATCCAAGCATTACTAATCGAAACATCCAATGTCCATAAAACTATGGGCATGTACCACTTTTTGCCACGTATGCCAATACGGTATGCACTCGTATGATTATCGCACATGTCCACGCCACCCATAAATTTATTATAATTTTTTACAACATGTGGTTGCACTATTTCTACTTTCTTTTTTTCTGAAGCAGAATATCGTAAACATTTGTGCAGTGGCTCATCACCATGTTCATTTGAAAGTAGTGTAACTATATTGTTGTCCTTCCATTTGACTGCAATCATGTTATATTTTTTATTTACACACGTATCAAATGAACCTCTTTTATCTTTCTTAAAACTAGAATTTTCTCTGAAATTTTCTCTCTTACCGTACCACTTCCTCCAAATCCTATTTCAGTTATTTTAGACATCACTGTTGAGCTAGTAAAAAAGTTATGGAAGTAAAGAGAAAATTTCATATCTTCAAAATTTTTGGTGAGGAAATCACAAAAATTTAGTATTACTCTTTCACCAAGACCGAATTCGGAAAATTTTGTGTTGTCGCATACTACTTGTTTTCCTTGATAAACTTCAAATTGTACACAAAATCCAGTTGGTGTTGCTAGGTTCCATGCCTTATAGCCAAATCTTACTGGCTTTCCTCTTATAAATTGTTTGCAACTATGACGACCAAAGTATGGTATCATAGTTTCATCAATAGCCAAATTGACATGTATTGGAGTAAAATATTTAAAAATACCATTTACGTATTTTAATAATGGCCGTATTTTATATAATTTGTCATTTTTTTCAGAATTTTCATATCTAGAAAAGTGCAATGAAGTAAAAATATCTTCAAAACGCTTTCTTCGCATAGTTTTATAAATTAAATCATTACGGCAATCTGCCGATGAGGACCAATACAAATGTCTTCGTGGTAAATGGGCATAACCACTAATAATTAAAATTCCAAATAGAGCCATTATTTCTTCTTTTTTAACGTCTTAGTTATTGTTTTTAAATTTTAATGAATAATCATTGGTACATTTAACAATCTCTTCAATAAATTCATCGGTCCAAAATAATAAGAAAAAATCAATAGGACTTGATTTGTTTGATAAAGTTATTGGCGGTAAAATAGGATTTACTAGTATCCGAGAATAGTCAGCAAATGCAGAAATATGATCTATGTTCCCTTTTCCCCAATTAAATTTTTCCTTTTTTGCTTTTTTATTTACAGGTTCTCTAACTTCATCATTTACTCTTTGTGTAATTTCTAACGCAAAACCTTCATTTTCAACTGAATTATACACCACTTCACTATTTATTAAACGTTTACCTACGCGGCTTATGTCACTACAATCTTCATCCCCAGAATCTTCCTCTGTTAAATTTCCATCATTTTCTGGAGAAATTATGTAAATATTTTCGTTAGAAATGCAAATATTTTCTTCATTACTTTCCAATTCTTCCAAAATTTCAACCAAAGTTAAAGGTCTTGAGCTAAAGATTGGAAACATAAAAGTTATGTCAAACACTCAATTTTTATAAGAAAACAACTCATATTTATTATATTTTCCATATAAAAATTTTTTGATAAATTTTATACATATTATACCAAATGGCTTTTTTCGGCCACTTAAAAAAGCATAAGCAATTTTGAGGGCTCATGACATTCTAACAAAAAATAAAAACAATTCGTAACATAATAGAAATGTTTTTAACAGTATAAAATAATAAAAAAACAACAAATATAAATATTGGAACTTACGACGCCAAAACTTTATCCATAACTATGACTTTTGAAAATTTATAATATTCACTTTAATTAAAATAAATAACTTATATGAACCAGCACGTGCTTCAAACTAAAAATAGTTTGTAAATTTAGTAAAAAAGCCTACTACATTGCAAAATTTTAAAATAATTTGAATTGTCGTAGTAAATTATGTTAAAAAGCCTACTGGCTTTTTTTGGTAGTTTAGTGTTAAATGGGTAGTAGGAAATAAAAAAAAATTAAATGTACCCTTTAAAGGACCATTCAAAATTGTTGCACAAAATGGTCCAAATAGCACAATATTAATAGATAATAAAAAAATAGAATTACATAATAATAATATAATTAAATCTAGAAAAGCTATAAATATAATAAAATAATAAATTACTATTAAAATAAAAATGTTAAATAAATGTAAAATCCAAGATAAATTAGTTTTTATTAACTCATTTAAATCTTAAATCAAAATATAAATTACTTTAAATAAAAATATAGCATAAATTTAAAAAAAAAAAAAAAACTTTAAAAATCAAAAATTGATATAAATTATGAAAAACTTCGTTCAAATTTTAAGAAATATAAACTAATTTTTTTTTTTCTTTGGGGGAAGGATGTAGTATATCTTGACCAAATACATAAAAAGATTTTGTACATAAAATAATTTCCACAAATGTAAACGATCAAAAATAATAATTATTAGTTAACATTAATGTAGATAAAAAAAGCTGACATAGGTCAACAATTTCAAGTGCGAACATCTGTTCGCTAATATTAGTATGAATGCAAGTGCAATGCATTGCATGTACATACAAATATATTAATTTTATTTTAGTATGATCAAATTTCATTTTTAAATATTTGTTGTGAATATAACGAATGATAATGATTCATATAGTTTTTTTTTATAATTCATATTTTTGGTTATTGATCTTTACATGGAAATGAATTAGGTCAAGAATATTATGATACTTTCTTTAATAGAAATTCTTTGTAACTAAGCAATAAATTACAATAATTTATTGCTCTAGATAAAATTATTATGGATTCTTGTACTTTTAAAATAAAAATCAGAGTTAATCATACTCGAAATATAACAATATCTTTTTATTTAATATATTTTATTCCTGCAGATCTTTTGCTTGGAATAAATAAATATCATATAATATACATTTAATATTTTATATAACATATTAGAATAATCATGCTTTCTTATTATTCATGATTATTTCCAATATATTTAATAATAAAGCAAATAGGCGTTATAGCCTGTGGATGAGCAGAGCCTTCCTGCTGTAATTAATAAAGTGAAGGAACTTTTGCATCAGGTAAATTATATTTGGCTGATCAGAAGTGTTAGGAAAAGACTTTGACAATCTACGACTAAAATATTATAACAATATCAATATTTTATTTTTAAAGTTTTTTTTTTTTTTTTTTTTTTTTTTTAATTTATGCTATATTTTTATTTAAAGTAATTTATATTTTGATTTAAGATTCAAATGAGTTAAAAAAAAATAATTTATCTTTGATTTTACATTTATTTAACATTTTTATTTTTATAGTAATTTATAATATTTATAGCTTTTCTAGATTTAATTATATTATTAGTATGTAATTCTATTTTTTTATTATCTATTAATATTGTGCTATTTGGACCATTTTGTGCAACAATTTTGAATGGTCCTTTAAAGAGTACATTTAATTTTTTTTTATTTCCTACTTTAACATATACATAGTCATTAATTTTAAAATTTGCTTTATTAATATCATTTTGTTTTAATTTATTATTTTCTTTATTTTTAATAAGATAATTTTTTGCCTTTTCATTAGCGTATTTTAATTTAATTTTTAATTCATTTAAATAATCTTCTAGATTATTAATGCTATGTTTATTATTTAATATTACACATGAAAGTGTACATATTTTTCCATAAACCAACTCATAAGGTTAGTAGTGTGTAGTACTATGTGGTGTTGAGTTGTAAAAGTAAGTGTAGTAGGGTAGGTATTCGTCCCAATTGTCTTGTCCTTTTAAACTCATTAAATAGTCATTTAGTACTCTGTGATTTCTTTCAATAGAACCTAAAGTTTCATGATGATAAGGTGTTGATGTTACTTTTTCAATATTCAAAAATTTGCAAATGTTTTTTAACAATTCATTTGTAAATTCTGTACCTTTATCAGTTTTTAATTTTTTAAAACATCCATATTTAAGTATGAATCTTTCCACTATTGTTTTTGCTATTGTTGTGGCATCTTTAGTTTCTATCGGGTACGCTTCGATATATTTTGTTAATTCACATTGTAAAGTAAGAATGTATCTATAATTATTTGATGGTTGTAGTGGTCCAATAGTATCTATAGTTATTGTTTCAAATGCTATTGTGGGTGTGTCTGTAATTACATAATTCTCTTTTGTATAATATTTAGTTATTTTTATTTTATTACAGACTTCGAAATATTTATGTAATCTTTAACCATTTTATTCATATTTTTCCATACATATTTTTGTTTTAGTTTACTTATGCATTTACTTATACCACAATGTCCACCATACATTGTGTCATGATAGTCTTTTATTAATTTATACATTTTCTCTTTGTTTTTAATTTGTATTGGAGGTTCATATATTATTATTTTTAAACAATCTGTAGTTTCTGAATTGTTTTGCAGCTCATTAAAAATTTTTTTAAATTCTCGGATATCCATTATTTTAGATATATCATCATTATCTGCCAAGGCTAATTCTTTAATATTTAAATTGCTTGTTTTGAATAATAGCTTCCTCAGAACCAATTTTATCTCTTGTAAGGATTTTTCGCTATATTCTGCAATTATTTTATGTTTTGCTGCTAATTTAATTTTAAGTTTTTCTTTTTGATTTCTGGTACCAGATGTTAATTTTCTTTCAAATTTCAATTTCTTTAAAAACCTTATGTCTGATATTGATGTTGCATTCCAAATGTGAAGGTGATCAGTCTTCATATCTGTATTTAAGGTTTTGGTGGATTCTTCGTTAGTATTTTTATTTATTTCATTTAAATTTTCCTCCTCTTTATTTTTCATTGCTCTTGTTATTATATTTATATTGTTTTTTGTTATCATTTCTTTTAATTTGGTATTGTTTTGTTATTCATGTTCATTGGTAATATTATATCTTGTTCTTGTTGTGATATTACTAGTGTGCATGTTTCATAATCTATTTTACATTTATGTTTATATAGGAAATCCCTACCTAGGATACCATCTGTTGATATGTTAATATCTTTTTCAATAATATGGAAATCATGATTAATTATTTGGTCTTCTATTATTAGCTCTAAATTTGTTACACCCTTAGTATAAATTTGTTTATTTGTAATGCCATTAATCTGGCATATTTCATCATTTATTAATTCTTGATTTATAATATTGTTTTTACATATTGATATATCTGCTCCTGTATCTATTAAGAGAGTCAGAACATAACCATTTTTTGTTCTTACTTTAATTAGATTTGTGAATTTATTATTGCTGTTGATGTTAATTATCTTCTTCTGTTGAATTGGCTTTGCACATTCCTTTGCATGTTGTTTACATACCCCGGGTTTCTTCGGCCGGGGCCACTGAAGTTTCCCTGGTTGTTATTATTATTATTATTATTATAGTTGTTGTTATTTTGTTGCATGCGATTGTTGTTATTATTAAAGTTGTTATTGCGGTAATTGTTATTGCCTCTATTATTGTAGCTGTTATTATTGTAATTATTATTGTAATGTCTTCTAAAATTGTTTTGTCTATTGAATTGACCTCTGAAATTATTTGTTCTAAAGAACATGACATTATTTTACCGAGGGTAGTTATTGTGATCACTTTCAACAGCTATTTGAATCGCTTCTGTCAATGTTTTAGGTTTTGATGGTATAACTATCGCTCTAAATGTTTCATTTAGGCCATTTTTGAATGTATTTAAACCTAGTTGGTGATTAAGCTTTACTATTATCCCTCTATTCTCATTACCTTGTTCTGCAATTTGTAATTCATTTAATTGTGCTATGAGTGTTTCTATTTTTGTTGCAAAGACATTAATATCTTGATTCACTTGATTTATTCTTGTTAGTTCAGTGAGAATCTTTCCTGAGTTTTTATTCGATTTGAAATTTTTTGTTAAAATATCTTTTAATTTTTGTACTGTAGTTATTCTTCTTCATTAATTAATCTATTTTTGACTTTATTTGAGAGCTTGGTGGCTAAAATGAATTTTATTAATTTTGTCTTTTCAGTTTCATCTTTCAAGGTGTCAGCATAGAATTCTATTAACCCTAGGGAATTTGATAGTTGTTTTACGTCTCCTTCAAATAGTGGGATTATTTTTATTGCTGATGCTAGTTCAAAATTTGCCATTTTTTGTTCTTCTGTATTAATTTCTTCTGTTTCAATTTTAGGCATAAGATATGTTGTAATTTGTCTTATGATTTCTTTAATTTTTAGTATAGACTCAAATTGTATATTTTCTTTTTGTTCAAAGTATTCCCAAACCTCATTAATTTCTTTATGTTTCTCTTTTATATAAGTCACAGTATAAGTTCTGGTTGGGTTCCTTTTAAATGTTCGTAATAAGTTTTGAAGTCTTTGTATTTTCTCCTAGTCCATAGGATTTCAATGTGATTTCAATGTAAAATATTTTTATTTTTGTTTTTAAATTCATTCATAAGAAAATTTTTGCAATATAATTTTTTTTTTTTTTTTTTTAAATTACAGTTTAATAATTATATAATATAAGTTTAATAATTTTAATTTAAAAAAATTTTATATTTTATATATTTTTTTTTTTTGTATATTTGATTATAATAAATACGATGTTTGTATGGTTGTCAAGCGTTGAGCTCGTTTTGCTGCCTTTTTGTTTACCCAGTATTTAATTGCTTCATAGATAAAAATAATGGTGATGAAAACTTCTTTTAAGACCTCATTCGTATGTAGATTGGCTTGTTGCAGTATAATTGTTTTTGCTTCAGATGAGAAGAAACCCATTTTTAATTTTTTTTTTTTTTGCTTTTTTATGTTTTGAATCATAGCTTTCAGAATTGGGTGAACTGTTATTTTTTTTGTTGAGTCGTTCACAACACTATATATCCAGGTAAGTGCAGGGTCGCCATGTTATAATATTTTTGGTCGTAGATTGTCAAAGTCTTTTCCTAACACTTCTTATCAGCCAAATATAATTTGCCTGATGCAAAAGTTCCTTCTCTTTATATTGCAAAAGTTCCTTCTCTTTATTAATCACAGCAGGAAGGCTCTGCTCATCCACAGGCTATAACGCCTATTTGCTTTATTATTTAATATATTGGAAATAATCATGCATAATAAGAAAGCATGATTATTCTAATATGTTATATAAAATATTAAATATTTATTATATGATATTTATTTATTCCAAGCAAAAGATCTGCAGGAATAAAATATATTAAATAAAAAGATATTGTTATATTTCGAGTATGATTAACTCTGATTTTTATTTTAAAAGTACAAGAATCCATAATAATTTTATCTAAAGCAATAAATTATTGTAATTTATTGCTTAGTTACAAAGCATTTCTATTAAAGAAAGTATCATAATATTCTTGACCTAATTCATTTCCATGTAAAGATCAATAACCAAAAATACGAATTATAAAAAAAAACTATATGAATCATTATCATTCGTTATATTCACAACAAATATTTAAAAATGAAATTTGATCATACTAAAACAAAATTAATATATTTGTATGTACATGCAATGCATTGCACTTGCATTCAGCAAGTCCGCCCGTACGTCCGCACGATAACTCAAAAACTAAAAGAACTAAGATCTTGAAATTTTCAACAAATCGGATTTATGAAAAAACCGTCATCGCTATTGAAATTCAGCCAGTTTGCTCAACGGGCTCGGGTAGCTGCCAAATAACTTGTTTTTTATATGAGCATTACTCTGTACTTATTAAAGCTGGGTATCTGAAATTTTACCAAAAGTAGCTTAGTGTAATGGCCAAAGTTACTGCAAAATTAGCTTGGTCTACTGCAGAGGGTTCGGGTAAGTGCCATACAACTCCTTCTTTTATATGAGCATTGCACTACATCTAATAAAGCTGTATATTTGAAATTTTGCCAAAAGTAAGTAACAGGATGATTGAATGCTAATATTGCGGTCATACGGGTATCGCAGAGTTGACACAGTCTACTCTATTACACTCTTCCTAGTTTTTATTCTTATTCGATTTTTTTCTTTTTTTTAGTATCATATTCTTGCATGTTACATTACATGTTCTATGTAGAGTGAAAAATGGTCTACAAATTTAATTGGTATAAATTGAGCGAATAAAAATAAAAATAAAGGGAATAAAATAGAAATAGTAACAATACATAATACATTTAAAAGATGCCAACCGTTTTGAGAGAATTTGAAAAAATATGCGAAAAAAGTTTCATACAAATTTTTAACATGAAAATTTTTATCTATGTATAATTCTTGATCAATGATAATACGTAAACAACAAAGAATTTAAATAATTTTGAAATTTTTTCGGGAGATTACCATACGTGAGATTTAAAAAAACGTAATTTTGAAATGCACGAGATTTCAATTCGCGAGATTTCGATACGACCGCTGATACGGCGAAAACATCTAAATAATAATTTTAAATTGTATAATTATAAATTTTTATTTAAATTTTTATTGTATTACTTACATTGTATTTCATAACGTAATCACAAATTTGAGCTTTGAAAAATAAAACAAAAATTGAATTATAAAAAAGATTTGATTTACAAAGTTCTCTCATCGTAATATTCATGAACTCACCTGGCGGGCCCCAAACCAGAACACCAAATCAAATAGATCACGTGATCATTGACAGTATGCGCGCTCAAATGTGATGGATGCCCATTCATGGCGAGGTGCAAATTAGTACTCGGACCACCTCCTTGTCATAGCTAGAATCCGAGCCAGAATATGTACATATAAAATACATATAGGTAGAACACGGCAGAAAATAAACGTAGAAGCGTTACAGTCATCCGAGACCGCAAAGAAATATGCTAAAGCCATTTCCAGTCCAAGAGCAGTGGGTACGGTGCTCGTCTATTATGAAACAAGCCGCTCATCAAGTCATTGGTTCGGTACCACCATCTTCCCAGAAGCAATGGTTTGACGAAGAGTGCCATAGCGAATAAGAATACCGCTTATCAAAACTGGCTTAAAAAACACCAGACTGGCTTATGAGGATTTTAAGCGGCTAAGGACTAAACAAAGAAAACTTATCTGGAAAAAGAAAAGAGCATATGAAGACAAGCAGTTTTCAGAACTAGAAGGTATGAGAGACAGAAACAATGTTCGGAAAACATAGAAAAAAGTCTCTCAGACAAAAGGTTTCAAGCCCAGGACAAACGTTTGTAAAGACAAAGAGGGAACCTTATTACCGACAGCGATAATATTCTTTGTAGATGGTCTGAACACTTTAAAGAGCAACTACACGGCGCGATAAAATCAGTAAATACCGCACCATCTACTTATAATAATGCACCACTGTTCAATGTTCAAGACGATGAACCACCGCCCACCTTGGAAGAAGTTCAAACTGCCATTATGCACTTAAAAAATAAAAGGTCGCCGGGAATAGATGGCATAGCTTCCGAACTATTTAAAGCAGCTGGAAATGATTTGAAGGGGTGCATACACCAACTCATGACCGTAATCTGGATCATTTATCCATTCATCTGGAAAGTATGCCCAATGAGTGGAACACAAGCATTATTATACCCATATTTAAGAAATGTGATCGCCTAGAATTCTCTAACTACCATGGAATAAGTCTCTTAAATGGGGCGTACAAGATCCTGTCTAGTATTATCTGTACACGAATGAAGCCGCACATGGAGTATAACATAGGTTCTGACATACGGTGCAGAATCATGAACCATATCCCACTACAATGAAAATCTAATAGGGTCTTTTGAAAGGAAGATTCTACCTAAAATGTTTGGTCCAATAAACGTAAATGAAGTTTAGAAACAGCTACACAATCGCGATGTATGAGCTATACGACGAAACTGATCTCGTAACTTGGATTAAAATCCAACGATTACGCTGGTTAGGCCACGGAGTAAGGATGAACGATGATGTTCAGGAAAAAGCGACTTTTCACTACAATCCGTAGGGTAGACGCAGAATAGGTCGACAACATCTTCGATGGAAAAACGGTGTTCAGGCAGACGTAAAAATGCTGAATATTGTTGGAAGTTGGAGAGAAGCTGCACAAGACAGAAGCCAATGGAAAAAGGCTTTGGACTCGGCTCAAAAATAATAATTTGTTATGCCGATAAAGTAAGTAAAGGAAGTAAAGGAATTTGGGTACGGGGAGTGTTCTAGACTTAAAGTTGGAACTGGTTTCAAACTTCTTTGCATAACAAAATTAGGTGTGACAGATTGCCTGCAAATTTTATATACGTGTTGCTGTTAAACAATGCAGTTCAGTCTTTTAATTGACTTGAAATTTGTTTACCGATATTGGGAAGATGATGAATTTAAAAAACTTAGAAAATCCATAAAAACTTTAAAAACACGTTTGTCAATTTTCGTTAATTTATTGTGGCACAATTTACAAATTGTATTTTGCTTTCAATTAAAAACCCTTTGAGAGGCACAAAAACGCTCAACCGGGTATTATCTAATTTACATATAAGTATTATCATTCCCGTATGACTGGCCATTACGTTTATGGCGGAGAGAAAAAGGGGAATAAATATAGATTCAAAAGTATGGATCGGATCAAAATCGAAAAGTTAATCGATGTGGCTATGTATGTCCGTCCGTTGGCATGCTAACTCAAAAATAATGAGCTAGGACTCTGCAATTTTCACAAATTAATCTTAACGCAAAAGCTGTCAACGGTATTGCAATCCAGTCAGTTAGCTCCTCGAGTTAATATTTGGTTTGTCTACTGCAATAGGTTCGAGTAGTTGTCATACAACTTCCTTATTTATAAGAGCATTACTCTATACCTAATTAAGCAGGGTGTCTGAACTTTTCCAAGAATATTTTAGCTGGCTTCACTTTTCCAGTAGCTCTTCTCCGAGTCAAAACTCGATTGGGAAACAAGTTGTATTATTTTCCACTCTATTTCACCTTTCTCAACTTGTTAAAAATCCCACTAGAATCCCTGACCGTGCTGATCAAGAGGGTCACCTCTTGGATCTGTTTCTAACCACACACCCTGAAAAGTATGTGGTTTCAGTTGGTTGCCCCCTGGGGAGCTCTGATCACTGTTTGGTCAATACAAGCTTCCAGGCAGGCTCGGTGTCCAACCAAAGATCCATTCCCAAAAAATTGGTATGGCGTTATAACCATGCTAACTGGGAAGGTCTGAACAATTTTTACAAAACCTTTGATTGGTCACTGTGCTTCCGTGGTAGGAATGTTGACTTTGCTGCAAATGCGATTAGTGAAACTATTCTACTTTGAATGAGATTATTTATACCTCAATCCATGAAATCTATTAAGCGGAAACCCAAAACTTGGTTTCATCGTATTTGCAAAGAAGCCATTCTAAAAAAAGAGGAGGCGTTCGAAAAGTACCGGGACAGTGGTTTAGAGGTTTACAGGGCCAAATATATAGTGGTTCGGAACAGATGCAAGAGAATTATCAACAAGCAAAAATTCTTGTTCAACCAAAGGTTGAAACGTAAACTAATGCACATGCCCAAGAAAACCCGCCCAAAAGTCCTTTTTTTGCAAAAAATTTAAAAGAAGACAATAGCGGGTCTTCTTTTCCTCCACTTGTTGATATAAACAATCACATCGTGTCAGATTCAAAAGAGAAAGCGAATTTGTTTGGCAAACACAAAAAGCTTAATATCAGTCTTCACCATTCTGGTGAGTCTGATGTTGTGGCTTTGGATATTTCTATAGCTTTCGAGCGAGTTTGGCATGATGCTTTATTGGCAAAATGCAGGGCTTTAGCTCTAGGTAGGGTTTTCGTTAAATGGATTGGAGATTTCTTTTCGAATCGCACGATTCGTGTTCTTGTCGATGGATATTCATCCAAAAATTTCAAAATAAATGCTGGTGTCCCTCAGGGATCTGTTTTATCCCCCAGTCTTTTTCTAATATTTATAAATGACCTACTCTCAATAACCTCCAATCCAATCCATAGCTTCGCAAACGACAGTACCCTTGTTGCTTCCTACGAATTTCGTAGCCGCTGTAACATTAATCACCAGATTAATTCAACAGCAAAAAATTTCACTATAAGTGAATTAAACAAAGATTTAATTAAAATCCAAAAACGGGGTGAAATCAACAGAGTTTAGTTTAACACAAAAAAAAACCCAATGCTGTCTAGTCTCGCGAAAAATAGCTACAACTATTCCAAACCTTACTTTTCAAGGAGAAGCTTTGCACCATTCGGAAGACCTGAACATTTTGGGGACTGAGCTTGGTCAAATCATATTTTTGTAGTAGCTAAGGACGCTGCTAAATGTTTGGGTTTCTTGTATCGCTGCAAAACTTACTTCTCATCCTCTGATCTCCTTAACATCTAAAAAACTTATATTAGGCCGAAAATGGAGTATAATGCACATATTTCGGCTGGTGCTCCCATTACGGCGCTGGGATATCTTGATAAAGTGCAAAATTGAGCTATTCGTGTTATAAATGATCCCAGTGTTACCTCAACGCTCACTCCACTCAGCCATCGTCGCACTGTTGGGGCACTGACCTTGTTTTATAGATATCTTGTAGGGACGAACACCTGTTCTAAAGGAATCAAACAACTTATAACTCCATTCAAGATTTTCCAACGGGAAACAAGGAGGTCAACAGATGCTCATCCCTACACAGTTGAACTAGCTAGATGGCGTAACGCGGCTTATGGAAATTCGTTTGTCATGCGCTCATCTCGTTTATGGAACCATCTTCCACCAAATGTGTTCGCCAAAGTTGATAATGTATATATGTACGATTTAACCAAATTTAAGAAGAACATTAACATCTTTCTTCTAAATATCCCATCTAATTTTTCCCAATCCCCCATAATCCAGATATTTCAAATAACTTCCACCATAATCCTAAATCCTTCCATATCCTCATCCCTGTAACCAAACTGTACATTTGTATTACAGGTTCCCTCCTAAGTTTGGTTCAAAAAGGGTGTGGTTTTAGTGTGTTAAAATCATACACTACCCAGCAAAACTAAATACTATGTATTTAAGCATAATATATATGAAATTGAACTTTTTGCTTTTTAGATTTTATTAGAAAACGAGGAAGATTATAGTTGCCCTTGTCAACTTTTGGATACCCGTGCAGACCCACTATTGTATAAAATAAATAGCCGTATATGCTATCTAAATATAATAAAAGACAAACTGCTGCTGCTGCTGACTAGCGTTCTCTATGTTATGTTAAGTGTTATTCACACATGTAACATAATTTCTAATTACAAATACTTACATACAAAAGAGAAAGAAAAAATGAAACTGATAAAATGTAAATTATGAACAGAAAGAAAAAAAAAATCAAGACGTATAAGAAATTTGTTAACAGATAGATACAGAAAATTATAATAAAAACGTATAGAGAAATTTTTTACATTTCAGTATGTATACTTTTATTTAAATATCACTTACAGAACTAATAACTAACTTTAATTTGTTGTTTTTATTTTTTATAAATATAATAAAAGACGATGCTGGTGTTGCATTATGTTAATGTAAGTGTTATTCACACATGTAACATACTTCTAATTACAAATACTTACATATAAAAGAGAAAGAAAAAATAAAACTGATAAAATGTAAATTATGAACAGAAAAAAAAAAAAAAATCAAAATGTAAGAGAAATTTGTTAACAGGTAGATACAGAAAATTATAGTAAAAACGTATAAAGAAATTTTTTACTCTTCAGTATGTATACTTCTATTTTACTATCACTTACAAAACTAAAACAAACTACCTAAAGAGTATCTAAATATAATAAAAGACTAACTGCTGCTGCTGACTAGGGTGCCCTATGTTATATTAAGTGTTATTCACACATGTAACATTCTTCTTAGGGTTCAAACATACTTCTTCTATTACAAATACTCACATACAAAGGAGAAAGAAAAAATGAAACTGATAAAATGTAAATTATGAACAGAAAAAAAAAAAATTAAAACGTAAGAGAAATCTGTTAACAGGTAGATACAGAAAATTATAATAAAAACGTATAAAGAAATTTTTTACATTTCAGTATGGATACTTCTATTTTATTATCAATTACAGAACTAAACAATCTATTATAATGTTAACTTAATGTTTTTTAGGTAACGGATTTCCTTTTATTAATTCTGTAGCGCAATTGTAGGAGCAAAAAGAATATATATTATTAAAAGAGAAATTAAAATATACCTGTCGTCCGACAGGCTTTTTTGCTAGTTACATTATATTACAAAAAAAAAATAAAAAAGTAAAATAGTTAAAAAAAAATTTATAACTATAAATATAACTCACCGCGTATAATATTCATCTTCGTAGTATAATTAGTTTTGAAGAAATTCATATTGTATGGCAGCTCCCCGAAACCTTGAGCCGATTTTAACCAAAAACAAATAAAGAAATTGTCAGTAGGTGCAACCTACTTAGAAATATCCTACACCTATTTGGTTCAAATTTAATGAGATGTCCATAAGTCATTTTAAAACCATAAAAGTAATAACAGCTTTTATTGTAAGATCTATCGATCGTTTGATCGTAAGACATAGCCAACCAAATTAACTTCATATACTAAAAATATTGTCTAATTACTTTATCTATTCAAAAATATTACAAAGTCCTACTAATTTATCAAAAAACTTGAAATAAATGAAAATACATTTATTCTAATTCAATTACAAAAGTGAAAAAATTTAAATTATTTAATTTTGTGGTAAAAAGCTAATCAAAGCATAGTATATTTATTAATTCAAATTTTTCAAAAATTGCAAGTATTTTAAATTGTTATAAAATTGTTAGCTTTTAAACGTAAAAAATTCTTGAGGTTTTCAAAAAAAGTTTACCTTTAATGCATGTAACTTATCCTCTAAACTTGAGAGGCGCTCATCAATGCCATCCTGTCGGGTTGACATGTCTGAAATAATTTCGTAGACCGTGTTTTGGGTCTGCAAATAAAGTAATTGTTAATTTTTAAAATTTTTTATTAAAAAAATTTAATAAAATTAATTTATATTTTATATTAAAATAAATATCGAGGATATAAAATGTATTCAAGTCACACTCGGTACATAAAAAAACAAATGATGAGAAAAAGCAAGTGTTTTTAAAAAATTACATTTTTGAAATATTATAGTGCTTCATACTGAGTATTTTATGATAATATTATAATTAATATTATTAATAAATAAGTACTTGATGATAATTCTATAATTTAGTTATTTCATCAATTTTTAGCACATTTTCAAAAATTTTTGTAAAAATGTGCCTTTATAGTTTCACTCTGTCCGTCCGTCTGTCCGTATGTTTACAAAAACTTTTACATCGTTTGAAATAGAAAAAACCACGGTTAGGTATTGCAAAAAAAATAATTCCATATAGAATAACTTTTTTTCTGTAGCTGCACCCGTTAGGGAGCTACAGCCCCCCAAATTTGGAAAAAGCCCTATACTTATATTGTTATAACAACAGTTTTGTTAGGTATGTTTTCAATCTGAAAACGGTAAAAGACACCTGGTTTTCTAAGCTTTAAAAGGCAAATGTGTAAGGTTGCGATACGGTACTAAAATCAACCATTATACAAAGCTAAATTTTTACAAAATTTTTAGCTCCTCATATCTTGTAAATGGTTTAAGCTAGAGTTTTGAAATTTTGGGAAAAGTGAGATTCTCGGAAATTAGTAGGAGTCAGTTAACAGTCGGTTTTTTGTCACGCACCCTGTTTAGCGCTATAAGGGCTCGAAAATTGTTATTTTTCTATTTTTAAACATTTGTAACTTTTAAACATCAAATTTTTTTTTAATGAAATACAAAATTCAAAAAAAGCCCTATATTTTAATTGGTTTAAAAAGAGTTCTATAGAGTATACTTTCAACCTAAAAACGGTAAAAAAGAGCTCATTTTATAGGTTTTACAAAAATATATCGCACATATATATAGAGTTTCCTTACGGTACTAAAAATAACTGTTATGAAAAGCTATATTTGTGCTAATATTTTGATACCACATATCTTCTAAACGGTTCAAGCTAGAGATTTGAAATTTTAAGTGAGAAGTTTAAAGGGAGAAGTTAGAACCTAAGAACTTAGTTGGAGTCCATTAACAAAATATTTTTGTTACACCCTCCGTTTAGGAGGTTGAAAATTAAAACTTTGCTACTTTTAAACACCTGTAACTTAAATACCAGCTTAAATTTTCTTCAAAATTTAAAGCTAAAACTTTATATTCAACATAAATGTTAAAAGTTTTTCATAAATTTAAAAGTGGTTCTGTTATTGAAGCAAAAAAATGTTTAATTCACCTTTTATGCCTGTATTAAAAAGGTTTTTACCAAAAAAATATAAAATTTTTTCAATTTAACTTTAGAACTTCTTTGCTATTTTCTAAGTCGAGTGTTACATAAATAAGACTTTAACTATAAGTCCTCGTGTTATTAACTTATCTTAGTAAACAAAATAAAGAAAAAACATTTTTCTATACTCTTAAGATATTTATTACAAAAATATAATTATTTATGAAAAACAAGTAAGTTTTAAATTTTATTAAAAATAAAATTAAAGTACTAACGCATTATTTTCTTTGCTTCTCTACCTATTATTTTGTCATTTATTTCAATCAATACGTTAACCCTTCGTTGCATGAATTTTTTGTTTTGGACCAAAAAATTATTTTTGCACAAAAAGTATTAAAATTAATAAGAAAATAATTTTTTTTTTACCAAAAGTATTTCTAGTCTCCTTATTTTGTCAATTTTCTTGACCATGCATTAAAACCAAAATATTCGTTTAAATTTTTTGTTATTTGGTAAAAATAGAAACAATATGCACTTGAACTTTTAAGTGTATTAAATATAATATTTGGAAAAAGTTATAAAATAACATTAGTAGATATAATATGTATGTTCTAGCACAGGAAGTGACGTCACACTACATTTTTTACTATAAAAACGTAAATGAAATAATCATATCAGTTCTTGTGGTTACTTAATTTTGAATTTTTTCTGTTATAAGTGTTGTGGTTAATATTCTGTCTGTTAGACTATCTATCATATCAGTTCTTTTCTTGTGGTTACTATTATTTTAAATTTTTTCTGTTATAAGTTTTGTGTTAAACTTTTAGACTATCTATTAAATTATATTCTAACTTAAAAATATGTTTGTGGTTCTATTTTTCTAGAAATTTCTCTTTTTAATTAAATTTTTATCATATTATCATAATTGTCAAAAACTAAATTTTTGAATTAACTTTTGACTATATTATAAGAAATAAGAAAGAAATAACAAAAAATAAAATTAAATTTGTGTAAAATTGTATTTAAAATTAGATTAGAATTAATTTTTAAACCAAAATTTATTTTGGATTATGGAATAAAAAAAATATTCTAGTATATGAAATTAGCAACATATGTTTGGTGGTTAAGATAATGTAAGTATAAAAATTTTCCTTGTTATGTACTTTTGGAACCTAAAAAATAAGTTTGTGGCAAATTTTCTAAGTAAATATTTAGTGTATTATCATAATGGTTAAATATAAAAAAATTAAATTTTTTGATAAAAGAAATTTATTTAAAAATTTTTTAAATAAATAGCCAAACAATAAATTTTAAAATTTATAAAACTCAAACCATTCTTAAAACAAACAAGTTTTTTTTTAAAAATATCTAAAACAAAAAAATTAATAATGTCTTTATCTTCTGCTGCATCAATTTCTGACAATTTAAACGACATTGTCAAAAAGTTATTGGAGGAGGGCCAACGTAAGTATTAAAAAAATTTTCTATATATTATTTGAAACAAATTAAAATTTTCTACTCTCTTTTTATTTTAGAACCTACAATATTAGTTGAGGGAAATATTGGTGCCGGTAAATCTACTTTCCTCGAGAACTATTTTGAAGGAAGACCTCACTGCACTGTATTGTATGAACAGCTGGAGAAAATGTGCGATTTTCGTGGTCAAAATATGTTAGAGAAGACGACCACCCATTGCAGAGAAAGTATGCAGAGAGTTTTCAGTCTCTGATACTGAATATAACTCTTAAACAAATGCTTAAAACAATTCCGACTGCACTAAAAATAATGGAAAGATCCGTTTTTAGTGCATTTAATATATTCACCAAAAATTTGAAAGAAAACCGTCATCTAATGAATGGTATAATTTATCAGTGCAGATGATAAAGTCATGTCATCTGGTACCTGAATACATAATATACTTAAGATCTTCACCAGAGTTTTGCTTTAGACAAATTAAAAAGCGAAATAGACTGGAGGAACAAGGTATTACATTAGATTATTTGCGCCAGCTTCATAACAAACCTGAGGAATTATTCTATTATCCAGCGAATTATAATGGAATGCACATCATCGTGATTGATGTTGAAGAGCTTCAAAAAAGCGAAAAGGATGAGGAGTCAGATAATATAACTGAAAATGAAGCAGATGAGGAAGATGGGGAAGATGAAGAAGATGATGCGCTATATGGACCACCAGAAAATAAAATCCTGAAAAAAGAAAAAGCTGAAAAAAGATTTTCAAGACCATCGATTATGTATACAAAGGTAAAAAAACAAAAAAAAACAAAAATATTATATATATTTCAATAATTTTTTTTTCTAATTCAGATTCATGGTTCAGTACAACAATTCAAAAAGTGTTTACTAGATGTCTGTGATGGTATGGAGCGAGAGCAGATGATAAAAATCCTGCCAGAAAACATCAATCGCTTGGAAAATAATTTAATGGGAAGTTACTTAAAAAATCTATCATCAGAGTTGTTAAATGAAGATAGAGCAAAAACTTGATACTAATAATAATTATATAATTGTAGATATAAAAAAAGATAAAAAAAAAAAAACAAACAAATTTCTATTACAGATTCCCTCCTTTGCTTAAAAAGAAATTATAAATAATAAAACATTTTTGAATTAACTTTAGATGATATTATAGGAAATAAAAAAGAAATAACAAAAATAAAATAATTCAATATTTATTATGGTTTATGTAAATTAATTAATACCTTGTAATTATCAATGAGTATCAAAATGCTTGTTGACAAATTCGGACGGAACGGTTTAAGAAGAAAACCAAATATTGCTATTAAAGGTGAACCTGGGATTGGATTCAAGTTATATTCTACTGGTGATTTTGATGTAGACAATAAACAATTGAAAAATGTAAAAAATCCAGATGCAAATAATGATGCGGCAGCAAAACAATACGTTGATGAGCAAATTTTATTTTATAATAGATTATGTAATAGAACTATACAATAAAAAAAAAAAAAAAAAAAAAAAAAAAACCTATATAAGAATAGAACATGTATTCCAAAAAAATCTAGCTTTTAGTAAAATGTAAGTAATAATGCTGATAAGAATTAGTTTAAAAAATTAGAATAAAAAATAAAATATTAAAAATTACGTTAGGGGATTTCTATTATAAATTTAAAAAGAAAAAAAATTTAAAAGAAAAAATGTTTTCATGTGTTTTTATTACAACTGAGCTCCTATTACTTTTTTCTCACATAACAGAAATTTAGGTTTGAAATAATTACAGTATTCCGCATAATACAGAATTGCCTCATAAGAAATAATTACAGCATACATGTATGATTCCTTTAAATTTCAATAAAAAAAAAATTTTTTTTGATATGCAGTCATATAGTAAACAACAAAATATGATGATTGTACAGTATCAGTGTTTTATAAATACACTTATAAAAAATTGTTTAATAAATTTAAATTAAATAAAGAAATATATATTTTGTTGTTTTTATTACTGATCGCCTATTACTTTTGTTTCTAAATTAGACATTTATTTATTAATTAATAATTATTTTTAATTAAATTCCTAATATTAATTAAATAGACTCAAACAGCAAAAATACAAAATTTTACACCATCATAATTCCAACTTCATTGTTTCTATTTAGCTTTAATTCATTTTTTTCTGAGTGTTAAAAAACTAAACAAAACCAAATATAAATATACTACTCGCATTTCAGTTGAATAAAATAGGAAATAAACTTTTTTTTCAAGTCATAGTCGCCCACTCATTTTGTATATTAGATAATATATAAACACACTGCGCTCTTATCAGTTGAATTTTTTATGTTGTCAATGAACTCTATAACAAACTAGAAGCAAAAAAAAAAATAATATAACATTTTTTCAAGTCCAAGGTTGTTGAGTAATTTAATATTATTATTATTATTATTATTATTATTATTATTATTATTAATATATTTGTCTAGAATGAGGTGTAACAAACGCATTCAATTAAATGTGCTTGTTGGATGTGTTCAATTATAAAAAAATAAAATATTAATGTTTTGTTGGATGTGTTTTATTTTAGAAAATAAAATATTCAAAACTATCATAAGCAGGCCAAAAAATATTTTATTAATTTTTAATAAAAAAAAAAACATTTTTATGAACTTAAATTTATATGAAATAATTCATTTCAGTTTTAAAAATCACAGAAGATTTTTGGGAAAATTTAAATAAATAGTAAAACATTTTACATTTAAAATCGAGACTATGATTTACACGATCATTCCTGTTTTAAGTCTTCATTAATTTCAGTGAAATACTGAATTAATAGTATAGGCCAAATATGTGCTTTGGTGCTCTGCTTGCTTTGCTTTGAAAGCAAATAACCAAGCAAAGCAACCAAAGCAATTTCAAATTTTCCCTAACTTTTTTTTTCGATTTCACAGGTACCTAAAAAAATAAAATTTTTGTTTATATTTTAACATTTATAATTAAGGGGAGGGGAAAAAACCAAGGGTTTTTAAAAAGCACATTTTTAAAATTATATACGGTTTCTTACTGAGTATTTTATTATGTATTTTTATAAAAATATATATTATGATAATATTATAATTTTGTTATTTCATTAATAATTAATTATATGACTAATAGTGAATTACTTAGAATATAACCCCAATGCACTCAAGAAAACCTGTTAATAAGTGCAAAATATAATGTTGGAGCTTCAATGTTAACGTTTAATTTTGGAAAAACTTACAATGGTGAATAAGTTATTGTTTTATAAGAACATAAAAGTTTTAATTTTGAAGACCTAGTAGCCCTTCAATTGGGAAGGTTCCCAAATTTTTGCTTAGCAAACTTATGATGGATCTGCCCACCCCCTCCTGTCCTCACCCTTCCATTTTTTTCGGTTCTAGGAAATCAATTTTGAACTCCAACAAAATTTGGAATTTTACCTAGAATATTATTATCAAACCAAAAATGGTTAAGACAAAGAACAATTTCTTCAATTGAAAGAGACCCTTTCAAATTTAAGAAAAACCTTTAACGTATGTTGAAATATGATGCTGCAGCTATAAATTTTGCATATTTGTAAAAAAAAATTTGAACAGGTGTTAAAGTTACAGGTGGTTGAAAATAGCAAAATTTCAATTTTCGAGCCCTTATAGCTCCTAAACAGGGGGCGTGACAAAAAAATTTCGTTAACCGACTCCTACTAATTTTAGAGGACCTAACTTCTCCCAAAATTTCAAGACCCTAGGTTGAACCGTTTAGAAGATATATGGGGCCAAAAATTTTGCAAAAGTTGAGTTTAGCTTAATGGTAAATTTTAGTACCGTATGGTAACCCTATACATTTTATCCTTATAATTTTGTGAAGCTTATAAAACCAGCTATCTTTTGCCGTTTTCAGATTGAAAATACACTTAACAAAACTCATGTTATAATAATTTAAAAATAGGGCTTTTTTCAACTTTGAAGGGCTGTAGCTCCGTAACGGGTGGGGCTACAGAAAAAAATTCTTCTACGAAATTATTTTTTTTGTAATATCTACCCGTGGTTAAAATTTCTTTACTCTATTTCAAACGGTGTAAAAGTTTTTGTAAACATACGGACGGACGGACAAAGTCAAAATTAAGAAAAACCTTTGACACTTATTGAAACCTTCGTTTTGGAGCTTTCAATTTTGTATACAAATAAAAAAAAATTTTAACTGGTATTCAAGTTATAGGTGTTTAAAAGCTAAATTTTTAGCAAAATTTCAATTTTCGACCCCTTACAGCTCCTAAAGAGGGGGCGTGACAAAAAAATTTTGTTAACTGACTCTTACTTATTTCTAAGGATCTAACTTCTCCCAAAATTTCAAGTTTCTAGATTTAGCCGTTCCGAAGTTATGAGGGACCAAAAATTTTGTAAAACTTAGTGTTGAATAACGGTAAATTTTAGTACCGTATGGTAACCCTATACAATTGGTTTTTAAAAATTTGTAAAGCTTATAAGAACAGCTGTCTGTTACCGTTTTCAGGTTGGAAATATACCTTATAGAACTCTAATTATAGCTGTTTAAATATGGGGCTTTTTTCGACTTTGTGGGGCTGTAGCTCCGTAACGGGGGGGGCTACAAAAAAAAGTTTTAACATTAAATTATTTTTATTGCAAAACCTACCCATTTCTGATATTTTTTAGTCAATCGTAGGTAAAAAGGGACGGACGGACGGACGGACGGACGGACAGAGTGAAGCTATATAGGCACATTTTTACAAAATTTTTTGAAAATGTGCTAATAAGTGTATAATAATAATATGGTCTTAATAGTTTTGTAATTAACTCTAAATCAATCCCGTTTAACTATTTTTTTTCCTTCAATTAATTAAAAAAATAACTCTAATAAACAACCAAATTAAAAAAAATACTCTAACAAACAACATCTAAAATAAAAAGCCCATTAATTTTCTAATACTATATATAAATCTTTTTATTCAAAAATTTACGCACTTAATTTTTTTTCTTTTTTTTAAAAATTTTTTAATTTAAAATATTATAATTTCTTTATTGTGTTGTGATGGTGTTTTGCTTTATTTAATATATTTCTCTCCATTATTGGATTACCGAGCCGCACTTCTAATGGTGGCAAGATAAGTATTTCTATTTTCACTTTTATTATATTATTTTGTTTTTTTTTTTTATATTATTCTAAATATTTGATGTAAAAAAAAAAAAATACTCTAACTAAACAAAACTATCACATAATTAACACAAATTTTATTTTCGATTTTCAATTTATTACAAACATTAACTTTTTTTTCTTTATATATAGTTTAAGAACTTTTATTTTATTTTTAAAATTAAATAAATTTTATTTTACTTTTTTAAAACACGCGTCGGATTTGTTTTGTTTACAATTAATAACTTGTCAAATTCAATTTTTTTTTTATAATTTATTTCTCATCTCATACATCTCCTAGCAGTAAACAAAACATATATATCTATCTCCCTTCCTCTTATGTATGGATGTTAATGCTCTAAATTAATTATTTCATAATTCTCAATTTTTTATATTTTTTTTTATAATAGTATTGATGATTGTAAATTAGATTACACTAAAATTATTACACTAAATATAATTTTATGTGTTGATCTCTTTCTTACTTAAATAAATCAATACTAATTATGATATTTTAACATTAAATTTTTCTCTTTTTAAACATAATTTTTTTTTTTTTTTGTATTAAAATCTAAAATACATGTGGTTTTACTTTGTGTGAGTTTGCGACTGTAACTTCGTTCAATAAGGGCACATATAGTGTTTCGCCATTATATCGTGCAAGATAAAAACTGTTGAACTTTGATATAAGTCGTTTTCTCACTTTGAGTAAAATAAAATTAACCGGTGTTAATCATTAATTAAGGTGGTCAAATCGTACATATTTAGTTTTAATTTTAATTTCTAAATTTTTAAATTTTTCTTTATTTGTTTTAAAATTCAAATATAATTTTCTTTCAATTTCAAATTAAGAAAAATTTCGGTTTTTGCTTTTATTTCATTTTTCTATTCTTAAAATCTTTCTATTTTTAAAAAATTTTTTTTTTTTTTGGTTCTTAAAATTTTGTGTTCATTTTCTGTATCAAAATTGCCAACTTTTGTATTAATTTTTGTAACGTACGTGGGTTGCAGACGAATTTTCATGCCGCAGAATGCCATTTAAAATCTTCAAAGCCAGCTATCCTAGCCCTTTGTGAAACGCAAGTTATTGGCCAAAAAGATAATTTTAGTATTACAGGCTACTCAATTGTTTCACACTTCGTCCCTAAAAGAGGCATCGCTATCTTCATTAAAAATGACATAGTTTTCAACATTCTTCATAAATATAAAGCTTCTAGCCCAACCTTCCATTACATTTGGGTCAAAATTCTCGTTGGAAAACATGTCATACATTTCTGTTTCTTATACAGATCACCCAACTCAAATGAACATGAAACTGCTACGGAGATTGAAAATCTCTCTAACCAGATTAATGAAATTTTGGAGTCATGCCCAAAAACTGAAATAGTTCTGGCTGGGGATTTCAATATCCATAACAGAGATTGGCTTCATTTTTCAAGTAATTCTTCTTTGAGCCAAAACTCAATTGGGAAGCAAGATGAACTGTTCTCATCAATGTTCCGCCTTTCTCAACTTGTTCAAAATCCCACTAGGGTCCCTGACCGTGCTGATCAAGAAGGTTACCTCTTGGATCTGTTTCTGACTACACATCCTGAAAAGTATGTGGTTTCAGTAGGTTGTCCCCTGGGGGGCTCCGACCATTGTTTGGTGAAAACAAGCTTCCATATTAACACAGTGATCAATGGAAAGACTCCTCCCAAAAAACTGGTATGGAATTATAATCGTGCCAACTGGGAAGGTTTAAACAACTTTTTTAAAGATTTCGATTGGTCAATGTGTTTTCACAACAAGAATGTTAACTTTGCTGCAAATGCGATCAGTGAAACCATCTTGCTTGGAATGAGGTTGTTCATACCTCACTCCATGAGAAGTATTCAGCGAAAACCGAATGCATGGTTCAATCGCATTTGTAGTAAAGCAATTCATAATAAGGAGGAGGCTTTTAAACGTTACCAACACAATCGGTCGGAGTCTCACAGGGCCAACTATATAGTGGCCAGAAATAGATGCAAGAGAGTTATCAACAAACAAAAGTTCTTCTTCAACCAAAGAATAAAACGTAGGTTGCTCCACATGCCAAAGAACAGCAAGTCCTTTTAGACTTTTACAAAGGGGTTAAAGGAGGACGTAAGCGATTCCTCTTTTCCCCCACTTGTTGATAAAAATAACAGAATTGTGTCATATTCTAAAGAAAAAGCAAACTTGTTTGGTGAACAATTTGCTTCCAATTCAACACTGCCCCAGTCAACACAAAATCCACCTCATATTCCACGCGTTGGCTGTTTCTTTGGTAGAATTTACTTCAGGACACGAACAGTGATGAAAATATTGAAAATCTTGACGCAAACAAATCGGCCGGTCCGGATGGAATCACTTTAATGGTTCTCAAAAAAACTTATTCCACTCTTTCAAAACCTCTCCGCAACCTTTTTTTCCTTTCCTTTACTTCGGGTACTCATCCTGCCCAATGGAAGGTTGCGAATGTTTTTCCAATTCCAAAAAAAGGCAACAAAAGCGATCCCTCAAACTACCGCCCTATTGCTATAACCTCGGTCCTTTCCAAAGTAATGGAAAAAATTGTAAACATAAAGCTTCTGAAATACCTTGATCGCAAAGGTTTGCTCCATGATCGACAATACGGGTTCAGAGCCCGTCGTTCAACCGGTGATCTCATGACTTACCTTTGCGAGAAGCTAAATATCAGTCTTCACCACTCTGGTGAATCTGATGTTGTAGCTTTGGATATATCTAAAGCTTTTGACCGAGTATGGCATGATGCTTTAATAGCAAAATGCGAGGCTTTAGGTTTAAGTAGGGTTTTTCTAAAATGGATTGGAGATTTTCTCTCAAATCGCACAATTCGTGTACTTGTGGATGGTTATACATCCAACCAATTTCAAATAAATGCTGGTGTCCCCCAAGGATCTGTTCTATCCCCAACTCTTTTCTTAATATTTATCAATGACTTACTTTCAATAACCTCCAATCCAATTCACAGTTTCGCAGATGACAGCACCCTTGTGGCTTCCTATGAATTTCATAGTCGCTGTAACATTAATCATCAGATTAACACAACAGCAAAAAATTTCATGACTAGTGAGCTAAACAATGATTTAGCAAAAATCCAAAAATGGGGAGAGTGTAACCGTGTTGATTTCAACACAAAAAAGACCCAATGCTGTTTAATCTCGCGGAAAATTGCAATATCTACCCCCAGCTTGTCATTTCAGGGTATACCTTTGCAGCACACAACAGACCTGAACATTCTGGGTATCGGGTTAAACCAAAAATTGACCTGGTCAAACCACATTTTTGGTATAGCTAAAGATGCAGCTAAATGTTTAGGTTTTTTGTTTCGCTGTAAAACTTACTTTACTGCACCTGATCTTCTAAAAATCTATAAAACTTACATTAGACCAAAAATGGAGTATAATGCACATATTTGGGCTGGAGCCCCCAAACCGCACTGGGATATCTCGATAAAGTGCAAAATAGAGCTATCCGTCTTATAAATGATCCCAGTGTTACCTCATCGCTCACTCCACTTAACCATCGGCGAACCGTTTGGTCACTAACTCTGTTTTATAGATACCTCGTAGGGACGAACACCTGTTCCAATGAAATTAAACAATTAATAACTCCCCTAAAAGTTTTTCAACGTGAAACAAGGAGTGCGACAGATGCTCACCCCTACTCTGTTGAATTAGTAAGATGGCGAAACACGGTATATGGAAATTCGTTTGTTGTGCGTACATCGCGATTATGGAATCAGTTACCATGTAATGTGTTTCCCAAAGTTGGTAGTTTTTATATGTACGATCCAATAAAGTTTAAGAAGAACATTAACATCCATCTTCATGACTTTCCTTTAAATTAATTCCTTTATCCATCATAATTCAAACTCCTAAATTCTAATCCTAATCCTAATTTCCTTCCCAATCCCGATCCTAAAAACCAAACAATACATTTGTATTTAAGGTCCATACCAAGTTTGGTTTTAAAAAAAGGTGGGTGGTTTTAGTTGCTTAAAGTCCAACACTCCCCAGATGAACCCCGTACAGTGATTCTGGGCGGCTTTCGATGCTTTCCATCAACCTTCGCAAAAAAAAAAAAAAAAAAAAAAAATTAAAAAACTAAGAAAGCAATAATATATAAGAAAAACCCTAATCACAAAACACTAACAAATAATAATATCAGCTAAAAATTAAAAAATCAACTAAAAACAGGCTAAGAAATAAATCAATAAAATAAAATACTCAAATGAATTAATCTGAATCTTCCAATTTGTTTTGGAAAAACTTTTAAAAAAATAATATATAAACACACATTTTGTAATTAAGCAGACTAAAATAAATTTACTTAAGTTTTATAAACTAATTACAAAATACGGCTAATTAAAATACAGTTTTTCTTTTCTTCTTGTTAGAATATATTTTTAGAGTGTCTGACTCCGAAATGTTGACACGCAGATTCGTTTCCGGATGGACGGATATATTTTTAAATGCATATAAATTACAAAAAATTCCCTTTTTTCTTTTTCTTTACACCATTATTTGGCAAAGTGCAAATTATACATTATTCCGAAATTATATATTTTTGAAAATAAATTCTAATTTAATATAATGAACTACGTCATTCTATAGCGGGCCAACAGCTAGTTTTATAATATAGGTCATATTATTATTTTTTGTAATTTCTTTTCTTATCATAATTTTTTGTGTGAAGAAAAAAGTTCAAGTAGGTATCTATGGTAAGAAGTAAAACAAAAATTAAATTTTTCAAATAAATTTTATTTCAACAATTTTTTGCATAAAATAATTTTAATAATTCTATAATTCTCTCATATTGATTGTGAAATGAAACACAAGACAGGTATCAGGACCTACAGTTGCGAAATCAGATGCCCAACAGCAATTTGTATAATGTTTACCATGTTTTGATTTCACCATGTCTACATTTATGTACTCTCGTGTTAAACGATTATAGAAATCTTGAATTTGTTAATGAAATACTTTTCTTTGTAATGAAATACTTTTCTTTGTTTTATAACACTTACCACAAGTTTTTTATCAGTAGTGTTTATTTATATTTTATTAAATGTATTATTAATTTCTTGTATTGTCTTATAAAATTTGAATTACTATAAATAGAAATGCAATTTACAAATAATACAACTCTCTTTTTTAAATTGATATCTGTATATAAACAAAAAAAAAAAAAAAAAGCAGAAATTTTTTATAAATTTAGTTTTGTGTACCATCATGCAATATTCATTGGGTAAAGCGACTGACATCGAATTAAATGCTGAAAATAAAGAATCTCTTAATTTTAATGTTGTTTTACCATCAAATGAAACAATAAAATAATTTTATGAAGACTGAAAATATAGTGGCAGATTTTGAAGAAAAAAAAAATTATATAATATTATAGAAATTTACAACAATGTATAAAATATGGTCTACATTAAAAAAGATTAATCGAATTTTAAAATTCAAACAATCACCTTGGCTTAAAAATTATATTGATTTAAATAATGATCATAGACAAAAAGCAAAAAATGATTTTGAAAAAAATTATTTTAAATTACAAAATAATGCTGTATATGAAAAAACAATGGAGAATATTGATAAAAGGAAAGTTGTAAAAATTATTACCGAATGGGAAAGCAGAGGCAGACGATTAGGTGCGCGAGCATTAATTGCTAAAACTAATTGCAAATGAACAAAGGTTCTGTGTTATATAATAAACCAATATTTATTGGTTTTGTAGTTTTAGAACTCTCAAAATGGAAAATGTTTGATTTTCATTATGGTTATATGAAAATTAAATATAAAGACAATCATACTCTAAACTATATTGATACTGATTCTTTTATTTATACAATCGCAACAGAAGATTACTATAATGATATCATACCGGATATAGAAGAACGATTCGAGATTATAGTGAAAACAATCCTTATAAAATGCCATTAAAAAATTAAAAATGTTGGGTATGATGAAAGACGAATGTAATGGTAGTGTAATAAGAGAATTTATTGGTCTAAGAGTTAAAATGTATTCAGTTGATATTATTAAGAAAAAAGAAATTATTAAAGCAAAAGGTGTTAAAAGAAATGTCTTAAAGATGTTAACGTTAAGTAATTATAGAGATTGGGGGGGATAGATATAGAGTCAAGTGTATGGATCGGATCAGAATCGAAAAATAAATCGATTTAGCTATATATGTCCGTCCGTCCGTCCGTCCGTCCATCCGTCGACCGATAATAAACCGACCGGTAATAAACCGATCAGTTCAAAACATGGTAAACATTATACAAATTGCTGTTGGGCATCTGATTTCGCAACTGTAGGTCCTGATACCTGTGCTTGTGTTTCATTTCACAAACAATATGAGAGAATTATAGAATTATTAAGATTATTTTATGTAAAATATTGTTGAAATAAAATTTATTTGAAAAATTTAATTTTTGTTTTACTTCTTACTATCTATCTACTTGAACTTTTTTCTTCACACAAAAAATTATGATAAGAAAAGAAATTACGAAATATTTTTTTTTTTATTATAAAATATTAAATTACTCAACAACCTTGGACTTGGAAAAATGTTATATTACTTTTTTTTTTGCTTCTAGTTTATTATAGAGTTCATTGACAACATAAAAAAATTCAACTGATAAGAGCGCAGTGTGTTTATATATTATCTAATATACAAAATGAGTGGGCGACTACGACTTGAAAAAAAGTTTATTTACTATTTTATTCAACTGATATGCGAGTGGTATATTTATATTTGGTTTTGTTTAGTTTTTTAAACACTCAGAAAAAAATGAATTATTTAATGAAATGAAGTGTATTTATAAAACACTGATATTGTACAATCATCATATTTTGTTGTTTACTATATGACTGCATATCAAAAAAAAAAAAATCAAAAAAAATTTTTTTTTTATTGAAATTTAAAGGAATCATACATGTATGCTGTAATTATTTCTTATGAGGCAATTCTGTATTATGCGGTATACTGTAATTATTTCAAACCTAAATTTTTGTAATGTGAGAAAAAAGTAATAAGAGCTCAGTTCTAATAAAAACACATGAAAACATTTTTTCTTTTAAATTTTTTTTCTTTTTAAATTTATAATAGAAATCCCCTAACGTAATTTTTAATATTTTATTTTTTATTCTAATTTTTTAAACTAATTCTTATCAGCATTATTACTTACATTTTACTAAAAGCTAGATTTTTTTGGAATACATGTTCTATTCTTATATAGGTTTTTTTTTTTTTTTTTTATTGTATAGTTTTATTACATAATCTATTTACATAATAAAAAAAATATTTATGGTTTGTGGTTTTAATTTTGCTTAGTCATTAGAAATAGTATCATAGACCTCTTTAGTTTTAAATTCAATTTTTTCTAATCTTTGATTTATAAAATACATTGGGTTTTTTATTTCAAATTTTAATAATTCTTTTAAATCATTAATAGTTTTATCTAACAATGTTGTAAATTTACTATCCATTCTATCTATATCATCTTTAAATTTTTCTTTTAATTCCTTCACAATTCTTTCAAAAGTATTTATTTTTTGTCTTTCTATTTGAATAAGATTTTTCATATTGATTTCTAGTATTTCTTTATAAAATAAAATTTGCTCATCAACGTATTGTTTTGTTGCCGCATCATTATTTGCATCTGGATTTTTTACATTTTTCAATTGTTTATTGTCTACATCAAAATCACCAGTAGAATATAATTTGAATCCAATCCCAGGTTCACCTTTAATAGCAATATTGGGTTTTGTTCTTAAACCGTTCCGTCCGAATTTGTCAACAAGCATTTTGATACTCATTGATAATTACAAGGTATTAATTAATTTACATAAACCATAATAAAATATTGAATTATTTTATTTTTGTTATTTCTTTTTTATTTCCTATAATATCATATAAAGTTAATTCAAAAATGTTTTTTAAGCAAAGGAGGGAATCTGTAATAGAAATTTGTTTGTTTTTTTTTTTTTATCTTTTTTTATATCTACAATTATATAATTATTATTAGTATCAAGTTTTTGCTCTATCTTCATTTAACAACTCTGATGATAGATTTTTTAAGTAACTTCCCATTAAATTATTTTCCAAGCGATTGATGTTTTCTGGCAGGATTTTTATCATCTGCTCTCGCTCCATACCATCACAGACATCTAGTAAACACTTTTTGAATTGTTGTACTGAACCATGAATCTGAATTAGAAAAAAAATTTATTGAAATATATATATTATTTTAGTTTTTTTTGTTTTTTTACCTTTGTATCCATATCCGATGGTCTAGAAAATCTTTTTTCAACTTTTTCTTTTTTCAGGATTTTATTTTCTGGTGGTCCATATAGCACATCATCTTCGTCATCTTCCTCATCTTCCTCATCTGCTTCATTTTCAGTTATATTATCTGACTCCTCATCCTTTTCGCTTTTTTGAAGCTCTTCAACATCAATCACGATGATGTGCATTCCATTATAATTCGCTGGATAATAGAATAATTCCTCAGGTTTGTTATGAAGCTGGCGCAAATAATCTAATGTAATACCTTGTTCCTCCAGTCTATTTCGCTTTTTAATTTGTCTAAAGCAAAACTCTAGTGAAGATCTTAAGTATATTATGTATTCAGGTACCAGATGACATGATTTTATCATCTGCACTGATAAATTATACCATTCCTCCAGCACATTGTATTGTAATGGAGTTAGTTGACGGTTTTCTTTCAAATTTTTGGTGAATATATTAAATGCACTAAAAACGGATCTTTCCATTATTTTTAGTGCAGTCGGAATTGTTTTAAGCATTTGTTTAAGAGTTATATTCAGTATCAGAGACTGAAAACTCTCTGCATACTTTCTCTGCAATGGGTGGTCGTCTTCTCTAACATATTTTGACCACGAAAATCGCACATTTTCTCCAGCTGTTCATACAATACAGTGCAGTGAGGTCTTCCTTCAAAATAGTTCTCGAGGAAAGTAGATTTACCGGCACCAATATTTCCCTCAACTAATATTGTAGGTTCTAAAATAAAAAGAGAGTAGAAAATTTTAATTTGTTTCAAATAATATATAGAAAATTTTTTTAATACTTACGTTGGCCTTCCTCCAATAACTTTTTGACAATGTCGTTTAAATTGTCAGAAATTGATGCAGCAGAAGATAAAGACATTATTAATTTTTTTGTTTTAGATATTTTTAAAAAAAAACTTGTTTGTTTTAAGAATGGTTTGAGTTTTATAAATTTTAAAATTTATTGTTTGGCTATTTATTTAAAAAATTTTTAAATAAATTTCTTTTATCAAAAAATTTAATTTTTTTATATTTAACCATTATGATAATACACTAAATATTTACTTAGAAAATTTGCCACAAACTTATTTTTTAGGTTCCAAAAGTACATAACAAGGAAAATTTTTATACTTACATTATCTTAACCACCAAACATATGTTGCTAATTTCATATACTAGAATATTTTTTTTATTCCATAATCCAAGATAAATTTTGGTTTAAAAATTAATTCTAATCTAATTTTAAATACAATTTTACACAAATTTAATTTTATTTTTTGTTATTTCTTTCTTATTTCTTATAGTCAAAAGTTAATTCAAAAATTTAGTTTTTGACAATTATGATAATATGATAACCATTTAATTAAAAAGAGAAATTTCTAGAAAAATATAACTACAAACATATTTTTAAGTTAGAATATAATTTAACAGAAAAAATTTTAAATAATAGTAACCACAAGAACTGATATGATAGATAGTCTAACAGACAGTATATTAACTACAACACTTATAACAGAAAAAATTCAAAATTAAGTAACCACAAGAACTGATATGATTATTTCATTTACGTTTTTATAGTAAAAAATGTAGTGTGACGTCACTTCCTGTGCTAGAACATACATATTATATCTACTAACATTCTTTCAATAAGTAAGCAAAAATAAAAAAAAACTATACAAAAAAATAACAATTCAGTCTTAAGAAATTAAAACAAAAACATAAAATAACAAGTAATGATAAAAAACCAAGGGTTTTTAAAAAAGCACATTTTCAAAATAATATACTGTTTCATACTAAGTATTTTATCGGAATATAATGTTCAAACTTCAATATTAACGTTTATGGAAATATATACGTTGGTGACTAAGTTACTGCTTACTTATAAAAAAAGTAATTATTTTATTTGAAAGTTCTAATAGCCCTTCAATGGGGAAGGTTGCCAAATTTCTCAAGGACCTAACTTAATCTGAATCCCCCCCCCGCTCCCTCTCCATTTTTGTACTTTCTAGGAATTAAACCAAAATTTGGAATTTTACTTAGAATTTTATTATCTAAGAAAAAATGGGTAAAACTGAGAGACACTTTCTTCAATTTAAGGAACTGTTTTTAAATTTAAGAAAAACCTTTAACATATGTTAAAATATAATGTTGGACCTTCAAATTTTGTATATTAATAAAAAAAAAAAGTTGGACAGGTATTCAAGTTACAGGTGCTTAAAAATAGCAAAATTTCTATTTTCGAGCCCTTATAGCTTATAAACAGGGGGCTTGACAAAAAAATTTTGTTAACCGACTCCTACTAACTTTTAAGAATCTAACTTCTCCCAAAATTTCAAGACCCTAGCTTTAACCGTTCAGAAGATATGTGTGGTCAAAAATTTTGCAAAAATTGGGTTTTATATAATGCTAAATTTTAGTACCGTATGACAACCCTATATATTTAATCGACCAATTTTTGTTAAGTCTATAAAAGCAGCTCTCTTATACCGTTTTTCGATTGAAAATAAACCTAACAAAACTCATGTTATATCATTTTAAATATAGGGCTTTTTTGGAATTTGCCGGGGCTGTAGCTTCGTAACCCTTCAAAATTAAGAAAAACCTTTAACATATGTTAAAATATAATGTTGGACCTTTAAATTTTGTATATCACTAAAAAAAAATTTGGACAGGTATTCAAGTTACAGGTGTTTAAAAATAGCAAAATTTCAATTTTCGAGCCCTTATAGCTCCTAAATAGGGGGCTTGACAAAAAAAATTTGCTAACCGACTCCTACTAATTTCTGATTATCTAACTTCTCCCAAAATTTCAAGACCCTAGCATGAACCGTTCAGAAGATATGTGTGGTCAAATATTTTGCAAAAATGGAGTTTTGTGTAATGTTAAATTTTAGTACCGTCTGGTAACCCTAAACATTTATTTTTTAAAAATTTATAAAGCTTATGAAACCAGCTATCGTTTTCCGTTTTCAGATTGAAAATATATTTAACAGAACTCTTGTTATAACCATTTAAATATAGGGCTGTTTTCAACTTTGGGGGGCTGTAGCCCCGTAACAGGTGGGGCTACAGAAAAAAATTCTTCTACGAAATTATTTTTTTTGCAAAAACTACCCATGGTTAAAATTTCTTTACTCTATTTCAAACGGTGTAAAAGTTTTTGTAAACATACGGACAGACGGACGGACAGAGTGAAGCTATATAGGCACATTTTTACAAAATTTTTTGAAAATGTGCTAAAAACGATGATATTTACAAAAATTAATTAATTGTTATGAAAATATTTAAAACAGTTTCTGCTTTTGTTAAAGCAAAGTGATATTTGGCATTTTTCACATTTAACGAAAGTATAGCCATCGCATTTGGGAACTTTGCATTGAAGACGCTTCTCAGCCCAAATTGGCCAATAATCAATTTTATCCGCTCGAACATCTTTAGATGGTATAGGAACACTGCAATGATGTTTACGTTTAAGCTCTATATTTTATTCAATTAATTTGGTGGTTGACCAGGATTTCTTTTTCTTTCTAGATTAAATGGTAAAATATGCGCATGTACAATTTTTGGAACGGATTTTAATTTTATATCGTCCTATAAGGCTATCCAACGTGTCTACTCCTCCCATAAACTTGTTATACTCCTTAACAATATTAGGGCAATTAATAGAAATTTTTTTCTGTGCTTTTTTATCAAATCGTTCTGAGATGTGAACAGGATTTTTCCCAACAAAATTAGAGGCTAATTTGACAATTTATTATCCCGCCAAGAAATAGCAGACACATCCACATCATCAACTGTAGTAATAGTTTCAAAAATAGTTCCTCGTTCAGTTTTTAGGAATTCTTTTTCATTTGGTAACTTACAACTTGGGATTCGATTTCGTCTTATAGTCCCTAGACAAAGAATTCCTCTCTTTTTTAACTCTACAATTAATGGTAACGTTGTATATATTCTATAATTTTTCAAATCTGGTATAATTCTAATTAATCTTATTACTATGTTGGCACAAGCTCCTAAATTTTTTTCTAAAGTTAACCGATTTTCACTTTTATTTTCATCTCCCGTATATATTTCAAAGTCATAACAAAATCCAGAAATGCCGCAAAGGATGTATAATTTAAACCCCCATTTATGAGGTTTGAGTGGTAGATACTGTTTTAAATAGCTTCTGGTTTTTGTTGAACATAACTGCTCATCAACTGATAAATATTGCTCTAGGGGAACACTTCTAAATTTTTCTTGAAGAGCATTTATTAGCGGACGAATTTTGAATAACCTGTCATGATTTGGATGATCTTTTGGTACTTGCAAATCGTTATTATTGAAATGTAAATTTTGACGGATTCTTTCAAATGTATTTACGGACATTGTTTCTCTTATTAATTCATTTCCAGCCACTGAAGACCAGTATCGACGTAAATTTGGAATTTGAATGACTGACATCAGAATAATTATACCAATATATTTAATGAGTTCAGTTTTGGTAATTTCTTTAGGGTTACTAAGTGTTTTCTGGCAACTGTATAAATTGGACTCATTAATTATTGATCGGCATATCTCATCCGTAAAAAAAAATTTAAAGAAGCTATAAGGAGTTTCCAAGTCCATAAAAATTTCAGGAAGTTTGGTTTCACCATGAAATTTTATATCATTTTCGTTTATTGCAAAATCTTGTGTTTTCCATAAAATCCTCGAGTATTTTTGCTTTAACTCTAAAGCAATTTCTGTATCTGTTTTCTCTACACTTACTACATTATCATTATTGCCAATAACATTGAGTGGTACATTTTTCAAGTTCGGTATATTAATTATATTTGTAGCCATATAGTCAATATATTCAACCAATATAATTTCTTCAGCACTATTATTATTTTCTTCACTCACGGTTTTCTCTATAACAAAATCATCGAAGTTATCATCATCTTGACTAGCGCTCCAATCTTGTATAATTTTTTTCAATTCTTCATCAGTAATACCTCTATTCCTGTAAATTTAAACATTCATTTTTACATAAACTTGCAGATATGCAATACATTGCAAATATGATAATTGTTCAACGAAAGCGGTTTACACATTATCTTGTATATTTGCAATATTAAATTTTAATTTTAAATTTAACCAATTTTTATAATTATATATTGTGAGAGAAATGAATTTTAAATAAATTTAAGTATAATTACAAGTATACTTACATTTCGATTAATTATATAATTTTTACGCTTTTTTCAATTAAAACAAGTAAAGAAACAGTCAGTCGGTGCAACCGACTTAGAAATACCCTACACCTATTAGGTTCAAATTTAAGGACATATCCATAAGTCATTTTAACACCATAAAAGCTGTTATTAATTTGATCTATGTCTTACGATGATCTATGTCTAACCAAATTAACTTTATAATACTAAAAACTATTCTAATTACACTATCTATTAAAAAATATTACAAATTCTTACTAATTTATATATTTAAAAATATTAAAAAACAAACAAACTTGAAATAAATGAAAATATATTTATTCCAAATCAATTACAAAATGAAAAAATTCTAATTATTAAATTTTGTGATAAAAAGATAATCAAAGCATAATATATCCAAATTTTTAAAAATTGCAATTATTTTAAATGGTTAGTTTATATACCTAATAGAAAAGCTTATAAACGCAAAATATGCAATAAATGTATTTCTAAAATACAATTACAAATTTACACCTTTTCATATAATTCATTTAAATATAAAAATAAATTTTACATAAATGCAGCAAGTACCTTTGAACATAGCTGAACCAATACAATTAAGTCTAGATTTCGGAGACACATAGGAAATAGGAAATATATTCTTTGGCTTCGAAATTATACTCGCTCGGCCTCAAATCGATTAAAAGCTTCTAGATACCGAACTCATTGACCACACTCGACCAGAACCAATTCCCATGGTACTTTCATTACTAGTAACCTAGTGTTAAATTTCATCAAAATGCCGGCATTATTTTTTGAGTTATGGTGTTTTTAAGATATATGTTTGGTAGTCCTTGAACTTTTCAAGGATTCCAGAACCCGAAACCATGGTACGATTTCGCCCATATGCGGTCCCGTCATACTTTCAATACTAGTTAACCCTTGTACACAATTGGAAAGTTCTAGCTTAATTTTAAGTTACTAGTTTTATTAATTTCGATGATGAGCTTTTACACATTGGGGGGGTCTAAGAGAGGTTCTGAACCACCACTCCAATTGATCCCAAATTAGGGGAACACGCAAGAAATAGTAAAGAACACCCTGGGCCAAATTTGAAGCTTCTACATTTGTTTCAAGTTACTATCTTTATTAATTTCGAAAATATGCTTTAAGGTCCTTGGAACTGAGTGGCTGGTCCCCGACCCACTACTCCAATGGGGCCCAAATTTCAAAGACACTTACGAAATAGGAAGGGACACCCTGATATCAAATTTCGAGGTTCTATCTTTATTGGTTTCGGAATTATGCTCGTTTGGCCTAAATTCGATCAAAAAGTTCTAAGTTCCGAACCCATTGTCCAATCCTCACCGTACGTAATTACCGCCGTAGTTTCATTACCAATACCCTACAGCACAAATTTCATGAAGATAGCCTCATTAGTTGTTGAGTTATCGTGATATTTTATATATGTTCGTTAGCCCTGACACCGACTAAAAGGTCCGAAATCCGAACCGTTGGGCTGATTTCGCCCTTATATAGTCCGTGCTTTACTTATAGTACTAGTTAACCCTTGTACACAATTTGAAAGGTCTATCTTAATTTTAAGTAACTATTTTTAGTAATTTCGATTTTAAGTCTTTAAAACTTGGGAGGTCTGAGAGGGGTACAGAACCACCACTCCAATTGATCCCAAATTAGGGGAACACGCAAGAGATAGTAAAGAACACCCTTGTGGCAAAATGGAAGCTTCTACATTTTTCCAAGTTGTTATCTATATTAATTTTAAAGATATGCTTTAAGGTCTTCGGAAATTTGTGGCTGGTCCCCGACCCACTACTCCAATTGGGCCCAAATTCACAAACCACTCAGGAAATAGGAAAGGACACCCTGATACCAAATTTGGAGGTTCTATCTTCATTGGTTTCGGAATTATGCTCGTTTGGCCTAAATTCGATCAAAAAGTTCTAGGTTCCGAACGCATGGTCCAATCCCGACCTTACGGAGTCCCTGAAGTAGTTTTATTACTAGTAACCTACAACACAAATTTGACGAAGATAGCGTCATTAGTTGTTGAGATATCGTGATTTTTTATATTTCTTCGTTAGCCCTGAAACCAATTAAAAGGTCCAGAATCCGAACCCATGGGCCGATTTCGCCCATATGCAATCCCCGCCGTACTTTCATTCCTAGTAACCTACAGTTAAAACTTCATCAAGATAGCTCCATTATTTTTTGAGTTATCGTGCCTACGGACGGACGGACGGACGGACATGGCTATATCGACTCAGGCGGTCACGCTGATCACAAATATATATACTTTTCCATATCTAGCTCGCTTCCCTTAGGTGGTTACAAACACCATACCAAAGTTAATATACCCCTTTACCTATTCTATAGGTGTAGGGTATAAAAATCAACCTTTGTTTTTATAAAGCAAATCACATTGTAAGCAACATGAATATAAAACAAGTAAAGAAACAGTCAGTCGGTGCAACCGACTTAGAAATACCCTACACCTATTTGGTTCAAATTTAAGGACATATCCATAAGTCATTTTAACACCATAGAAGCTGTTATTAATTTGATCGTAAGACATAGCTTACCAAATTAACTGTATAATACTAAAAACATTTTCTAATTACTCTATCTATTAAAAAATACTACAAATTCTTACTAATTTATCTATTTAAAAATATTAAATAACAAACAAACTTGAAATAAATGAAAATATATTTATTCCAATTCAATTACAAAATGAAAAAATTCTAATTATTAAATTTTGTGATAAAAAGATAATCAAAGCATAATATATTTAATAATCCAAATTTTTAAAAATTGCAATTATTTTAAATGGTTAGTTTATATACCTAATAGAAAAGCTTATAAACGCAAAATATGCAATAAATGTATTTCTAAAATACAATTAAAAATTTACACCTTTTCATATAATTCATTTAAATATAAAAATAAATTTTACATAAATGCAGCAAGTACCTTTGAACATAGCTGAACCACTACAATTAAGTCTAGATTTCGGAGACACATAGGACATAGGAAATTTATTCTTTGGCTTCGAAATTAAACTCGACCACAACCAATTCCCATGGTACTTTCATTACCAGTAACCTACTGTTAAATTTCATCAAAATACCGGCATTATTTTTTGAGTTATGGTGTTTGTAAGATATATGTTTGTTAGTCCTTGAACTTTTCAAGGGTTCCAGGACCCGAAATTATGGTACGATTTCGCCCATATGCAGTCCCGTCATACTTTCAATACTAGTTAACCCTTGTACACAATTGGAACGCTCTATCTTAATTTTAAGTTACTAGTTTTATTAATTTCGATGATAAGCTTTTACACATTGGGGGTCTAAGAGAGGTACTGAACTACCACTCCAATTGATCCCAAATTAGGGGGCCACGCAAGAAATAGTAAAGAACACCCTTGTGGCAAATTGGAAGCTTCTTCATTTGTTTCAAGTTACTATATTTATTAATTTCGAAAATATGCTTTAAGGGCCTAAGAACTGAGTGGCTGGTCCCCGATCCACTACTCCAATGGGGCCCAAATTTCAAAGACACTTACGAAATAGGAAGGGACACCCTGATACCAAATTTGGAGGTTCTATCTTCATTGGTTTCGGAATTATGCTCGTTTGGCCTAAATTCGATCAAAAAGTTCTAAGTTCCGAACCCATTGTCCAATCCTCACCGTACGTAATCACCGCCGTAGTTTCATTACCAATAACCTACAGCACAAAATTCATGAAGATAGCCTCATTAGTTGTTGAGTTATCGTGATTTTTTATATATGTTCCTTAGCCCTGACATCGATTAAAAGGTCCGGAATCCGAACCGTTGGGCTGATTTCGCCCTTATATAGTCCGCGCTGTACTTATAGTACTAGTTAACCATTTTACACAATTTGAACGGTCTATCCTAATTTTAAGTAACTATTTTTAGTAATTTCGATTATAAGCCTTTAAAACTTGGGAGGTCTGAGAGGGGTACAGAACCACCACTCCAATTGATCCCAAATTAGGGGAACACGCAAGAGATAGTAAAGAACACCCTTGTGGCAAATTGGAAGCTTGTACATTTTTTCAAGTTGTTATCTTTATTAATTTTAAAGATATGCTTTAAGGTCTTCGGAAATGTGTGGCTGGTCCCCGACCCACTACTCCAATGGGACCCAAATTCACAAGACACTTAGGAAATAGGAAGGGACACCCTGATACTAAATTTGGAGGTTCTATCTTCATTGGTTTCGGAATTATGCTCGTTTGGCCTAAATTCGATCAAAAAGTTCTAGGTTCCGAACCCATGGTCCAATCCCGACCTTACGCAATTCCCGAAGTAGTTTCATTACTAGTAACCTACAGCACAAATTTGATGAAGATAGCGTTATTAGTTGTTGAGTTATCGTGATTTTTTATATTTGTTCGTTAGCCCTGAAACCGATTAAAAGGTCCAGAATCCGAACCCATGGGCCGATTTCGCCCATATGCAATCCCCGCCGTACTTTCAGTCCTAGTAACCTACAGTTAAAATTTCATCAAGATAGCTCCATTATTTTTTGAGTTATCGTGCCTACGGACGGACGGACGGACATGGCTATATCGACTAAGGCGGTCACGCTGATCACAAATATATATACTTTTCCATATCTAGCTCGCTTCCTTTAGGTGGTTACAAACACCATACCAAAGTTAATATACCCCTTTACCTATTCTATAGGTGTAGGGTATAACAAGTTAAGAAACAGTCAGTCAGTGCAACCGACTTAGAAATACCCTACACCAATTTGGTTCAAATTTAAGGACATATCCATAAGTCATTTTAACACCATAAAAGCTGTTATTAATTTGATCGTAAGACATAGCTAACCAAATTAACTTTATAATACTAAAAACATTTTCTAATTACACTATCTATTAAAAAATATTACAAATTCTTACTAATTTATCTATTTGAAAATATTAAAAAACAAACAAACTTGAAATAAATGAAAATATATTTATTCCAAATCAATTACAAAATGAAAAAATTCTAATTATTAAATTTTGTGATAAAAAGATAATCAAAGCATAATATATTTAATAATCCAAATTTTTAAAAATTGCAATTATTTTAAATGGTTAGTTAGTTAATAGAAAAGCATACAAACGCAAAATATAGCAAAATAGCAAAATGTATTTCTAAAATACAATTACAAATTTAGACCTTTTCATATAATTCATTAAAATATTCAAATAAATTTTACATAAATGCAGCAAGTACCTTTGAACATAGATGAACCACTACAATTAAGTCTAGATTTCGGAGACACATAGGACATAGGAAATATATTCTTTGGCCTTGAAATTAAACTCAACCAGAACCAATTCTCATGGTACTTTCATTACTAGTAACCTAGAGTTTAAATTTCATCAAAATACCAGCATTATTTTTTGAGTTATGGTGTTTTTAAGATGTATGTTTGTTAGTCCTTGAACTTGTCAAGGGTTCCAGAACCCCAAACCATGCTACGATTTCGCCCATATGCAGTCCCGTCATACTTTCAATACTAGTTAACCCTTGTATACAATTAGAACGTTCTATCTTAATTTGAAGTTACTAGTTTTATTAATTTCGATGATAAGCTTTTACACATTTGGGGGTCTAAGAGAGGTCCTAAACCACCACTCCAAATGATCCCAAATTAGGGGGGCACGGAAGAAATAGTAAAGAACACCCTGGGCCAAATTTAAAGCTTCTACATTTTTTCAAGTTACTATTTTTATTAATTTCGAAAATATGCTTTAAGGTCCTCAGAACTGAGTGCCTGGTCCCCGACCCACTAGTCCAAAGGGACCCAAATTCCCAAGATAATTAGGAGATAGGAGGGGACACCCTGATATCAAATTTGGAAGTTCTATCTTCATTGGTTTCGGAATTATGCTCGTTTGGCCTAAATTCGATCAAAAAAATCTAGGTTCCGAACGCATGGTCCAATCCCGACCTTACGGAATCCCCGAAGTAGTTTCATTACTAGTAACCTACAGCACAAATTTGATGAAGAAAGCGTCATTAATTGTTGAGTTATCGTGATTTTTTATATATGTTCGTTAGCCCTTCGATCGATTAAAAGGTCCAGAATCCGAACCCATGGGCCGATTTCGCCCATATGCAATCCCCGCCGTACTTTCATTCCTAGTAACCTACAGTTAAAATTTCATCAAGATAGCTGCATTATTTTTTGAGTTATCGTGCCTACGGACGGACGGACGGACGGACATGTCTATATCGACTCAGGCGGTCACGCTGATCACAAATATATATACTTTTCCATATCTAGCTCGCTTCCTTTAGGTGGTAACAAACACCATACCAAAGTTAATATACCCCTTTACCTATTCTATATGTGTAGAGTATAAAAATATTACTCAGGAAAATTTATTTTAATTTGTTGTTCAACTATATTTAACAACAATGGCTTCGTGCCAGGGATAGAATGTGCAGGAGTGTGTAAGAAAATATACCATGAAGCGCTAAGATGTTCTGGCTTGGATCAATCAACAGTAATAATGTTATTTGCTAATGAGAAGATTAAGTTTGTATGCGATGACTGTGTCCAATACATTCAAAATGTAGACTTGTTCCTTCAAAATTTGGAAAGTGCGGTAACAAAAAGTAACGAGCAACTAAAAGAGTATAAAGAAGAGTTCGATAGAGCAATTAAAAATAATGAGAAGGAGATTATAGATCTATTAAAGGAGATAGAAACAAATTATATGAAACGTCTGGAGGAAATTAAATATAGTCAACAAAAAGAATTAGATAAAATGGCTAAATTTATAGAAGTCTTTAAAAACCAAAGCGATAAGGTGAACGAACAAATCATAAATGTAATAAAAAGTAAAGAAACAATCAGTCGGTGCAACCGACTTAGAAATATCCTACACCTATTTGGTTCAAATTTACTAACAAATCCATAAGTCATTTTAACACCATAAATGCTGTTATTAATTTGATCGTAAGACATAGCTAACCAAATTAACTTTATAATACTAAAAACATTTTCTAATTACACTATCTATTAAAAAATATTACAAATTCTTACTAATTTATCTATTTGAAAATATTAAAAAACAAACAAACTTGAAATAAATGAAAATATATTTATTTCAATTCAATTACAAAATGAAAAAATTCTAATTATTAAATTTTGTGATAAAAAGATAATCAAAGCATAATATATTTAATAATCCAAATTTTTAAAAATTGCAATTATTTTAAATGGTTAGTTTATATACCTAATAAAAAAGCTTATAAACGCAAAATATGCAATAAATATATTTCTAAAATACAATTACAAATTTAGACCTTTTCATATAATTTATTTAACTATAAAAATAAATTTTACATAAATGCAGCAAGAAACTTTGAACATAGCTGAACCACTACAATTAAGTCTAGATTTCGGAGACACATAGGACATAGGAAATATATTCTTTGGCTTCGAAATTAAACTCGACCACAACCAATTCCCATGGTACTTTCATTACTAGTAACCTAGTGTTAAATTTCATCAAAATACCGACATTATTTTTTGAGTTATGGTGTTTTTAAGATATATGTTTGTTAGTCCTTGAACATTTCAAAGGTTCCAGAACCCGAAATTATGGCACGATTTCGCCCATATGCAGTCCCGTCATACTTTCAATACTAGTTAACCCTTGTACACAATTGGAACGTTCTATCTTAATTTTAAGTTACTAGTTTTATTAATTTCGATGATAAGCTTTTACACATTGGGGAGTCTAAGAGAGGTTCTGAACCACCACTCCAATTGATCCCAAATTAGGGGGGCACGCAAGAAATAGGAAAGAACACCCTGGGCCAAATTTGAAGCTTCTACATTTTTTCAAGTTACTATTTTTATTAATTTCGAAAATATGCTTTAAGGTCCTCGGAACTAAGTGGCTGGTCCCCGACCCACTACCCCAATGGGGCCCAAATTTCAAAGACACTTACGAAATAGGAGGGGACACCCTAATACCAAATTTGGAGGTTCTATCTTCATTGGTTTCGGAACTATGCTCGTTTGGCCTAAATTCGATCAAAAAGTTCTATGTTCCGAACCCATTGTCCAATCTTCACCGTACGTAATCACCGCCGTAGTTTCATTAC